>VDFB02000015.1:584475221-584579269 GCA_007258455.2 Sequoia sempervirens
CTAACTCCAGATGGACAACAAAACATCAAAGACCTCATAGAACTAAACAACGATAAAGCCAAAAGGCACAACAAAAAACCACTTTTGAACATAACCATAAATCTCTTTCCAAAATTACAAGTCACAAACACAACATCAATAAAACTCAAGACATAATATCAAAGACTACTTCCAACAATAACGAATGACAAAACAATAAATCACTTCCAGAGGACTTCAATAAAATAACACAAATGAAATGTTAGAGGAGAGTGTCATCGCATGGCTTAACATGGATTATCCAGACATCCTAACACAAGGTGTCACCTCCATCTCTACATGGATTCTCCAGACAACCAAGTAAAGGTGCCGCCTCCATCTATGGTTCTCCTGACAACCTATCTCAAGGTGCCGCTCCATAGGGTTACTCATGTGGAGTCGTTAACCTTTCATGAAGACAAGGCAACGACCTTGCCAACCATGGCCTTCTCGGTCCCTTTTAGTCTGTGATAGCACTAACAGGCAAACGAGGCTTCACAATTATCTTATTAATGTTTAAACCCCACCCATAATTTATGACTTAGGTTATCACTAATTACTCTAACTCTATGTGGGTTACCCTGACAACCCCTTTGTGCACCGGCCCCCACTAGAGCCACTCTCTCTAGACACTCAAGCACAAAATATCCAAATCAACAGGATTGCACCACAAGAGATACTGAAATAATCAAATAGTTCATCCGCGAGGCTTAACCATCTCACCAAAACCCACATGTATAACATTCACAAACAGTACAATCCAAATGTACATTAACCAAAACCAGAACATAAGAACAACATCAAATTACAAGATCAAAAATAAACAATAGTGTCCCCCACCTCTGGAAGTCCTAAACACAACTTAGGTTCCTATAACTGGAAAAGTTAACTCTAGGGTTTTCCACATGACCTAAACCCAAATCAAAGAAAATCAACTAAAATAAAATAAAATAAATAATCTCGAGAGTGAGCAAATCATAGAACAACGCCAACAACTCAATAAACTTCACCAAAATCGTAAATCAACATCTCAAGAAAGTTCGATAAAATTCAAAGCACAATTTATTTCTAATTTACAAACCTACACTATAATGTTGCACTATTTAATTTATTTATAATCACATAACTTATTCCTAATCTTTTCAATTTCACTATATTATGATAACTTGTAAAAATTATTATTATAATGAATTTACAATCCCAACATATATATAAAATCAAATATTAAAAAAAACTACATTATATAATTTGACAATTAATTTATATATATATATATATATATTAAATAATATATAATAAATATATATTAAATAATATATAATATATATATATATTAATATATATATATATTAATATATATATATATATATATATATATATTAATATATATATATATATAAATATAAATATAAAATAAATCAAATCACACATAAATTTAAAAACGAATTGAAAATTTTAAAACTAAAGGCTCGCAGCCCGTACCCCTATGGGTACTGCGGTCCCCCTGTGGGAGGTTGCAGCCCCCACAGGCAGCGCAGGGACTACTGTACGCAGTCCCCACCGGGCTACACCCAGCAGCCTCGGCTATTGTGCGCGGCTAGTGGTGGCTGCGTATAGTTAGCCACGGGGTCCATGGACGGTACGGCCACGGCCGGCCGTCCACCCCCCAATAACAATAATTATTTTTATTTTTATTTTATTTTATATCAACAATTCATATTTTAAAAAAAACAACACGAATTTCCATAGAATTTTCCCAGAGCACTTTTAAATTATAATTATATGTTTTTAATTTTAATAATACTATATAGAAATAAATACATATTTTATTTAGTAGAATATATTTAGTACACAGAGTACAAAGGAGTAGCAACTGTATATATTTTTAAAAAGAGACAGATTATAAAGGAATAATACATGTAGGTATTTTTTTTTAATCCTTCATAAATATATATTTATACAAAACTTATAACATAAGTAATAGGAAGAATCAAATTTTCATTCCAGATACTAAATTACTCGGGTAAATAAATTCATCCCATCATACAATGATTTTTATTTCAAATAATAAATTTCACTACTAACTATATTGGAGAATTTCAAAAAAATTTACTGAAGTTTTCAACAAAAAGGTTCAAGGGTTTCATACGAACGAATTTCAAATCACAGAACTTATTTCTATAAATTTTTCAAAACCCATCAAACAGATATTGTTCAAAGCACAACATAAATAATCATAAATAACAAAAGAAAACCTGGAGTCCTTCGTCTGGTGAAGAATCCAGCACAGTAATCTTCTTTCGAACGTGGAACCCCTCTGTAGCTTCTTTTCCAATTCCTTTCTTTAGCTCACTTCTCAATCTTCTACCTTCAACGTTCTTCTAATTCTATCTTTTCTTCCAAAAACAATTCTTTTCCCCGAAGCACAAAAACCAAGCTATTTTCTTTCCTTTTCATTTACAGATCCCAAAAACAACAGAGAGATCTTCTCTGTGTGAATAATCTCCTCATAAAAAATAATAATAAATCAAAACAAAGAATCAATAAAGCTCTTCCGCTTTCTTTTCTCAAAAATCCTCCTCCCTTATTGGTCCTTTTTCTAGCTTTTAAAAACACCCTTATCTACAATTCTTTAATTAAAAATAAATTATTTAATCAAGATATTATCCGCACATGATTTTCTAATTTAATATTAAAAAAAAAGATAATATTTAATTATCCTCATCAATATTACTTTAAACAATTATTTACATTTTTAATTAACTAATTCACTTTTAATTTACGATATATTTAAATTTAACATTTAATTAATTAAAACAATAAGACAATTTTAATTAATCTTATAAAATAAGATTAATTAAATAAACATGAACCATAAATAAAATGAATACTCAATAATCCAACTACACAACAAAAAGGACAAAACTTCAATCATGACACGACAACTTACAACAGGACGATGGACTTGGGACGGGGATACTTCCAAACCTATTCCCTTTTTCAACATTTTACCCGTTGGGTAAATTTTAATGCTCGCCCTGTCCTGCCGAAGCAGGTGGAATCAAGACTTATTCCTGCAAATCCTGCATCCAAATAAACATCAAGTAGCACATGTATATATAGATAATCAAAAACATGCTATCATGAGAAGGAATTACAGTGTAGCAGGGCACTCGTAACGAATGGTGCTACACTGTCCTCTCACCACATCTATTCTAACAATTACAATATCAAATGTGAAATACATTTCTAACTAAACTGATCATATGCTAACATGATTACTTATCTACTTCTTCATAATATAATATTGAATTCAATTAACATCATCATAGAATCCTCACATCAACATAAAAACATTAAGGAGAAAACATTACATAATAAAATAATCCAAACACTACATACAAAGTATCATAAATCATAATAATAATATCAATTGTAGCAATCAACTAAACTACGCATCCACACACACCAGGGCGGTGAATTAATCATTATCACAACACAGTATCACACTAACATATAAAAGTATCAAATAGTAGCAAATAGTATTAGCAACATGGGGGTATTGCAAAACACAATCTTCCATTGCATCCGACACGCAGGTAAATAAACTCAATAAAGTTTATTTAAAATTGAATACTTGTGCAATCTATTCAATATTAATTTCCACCATAAAGTAATTACATGCCTATTTGTTTTAAACATTCAAAACGTGATAATCGCACATGACATTTAGATGCAACTGGTGAAGTGGAGCGACGTCTGAGATGAAGGTCATGGTGTGCATCCGGTACTTTTATATATGTGAAGTGATCAACATGTTGAGCATGATCAGGCTAGAGAAGATTAGGAACATGATGTGGCCCCATCAGGTAAAGAGGACCACTCTAAAGTTCTTTTAAACACATTTAATTGCAATTGGTGTATTAATTAATGTAACCTTTCGTGTTTCAACTTTAGAGCATGTAGAGCGTGATCAACGTGTTGAACATGATCAGGCTAGAGAAGATGAGAACATGATGTGTGGCCTCGAGTAAAGGGACCACCCTCATGTTCTCTTAAACATATTTAATTTCAATTGGTGTGATGATAATTAATGTAACCTTTCATGTTTCAACTGCAGATCAAGATTTAGAGAGTGTTCAACATGTTAAACATGAGTCTATAACAAAAGTTCAGGAACATGATGTGGACCCATCAGGTAAAGAGAACCACTCTAATGTTCTTTTAATTAATGAAATACTTGTAACAATAATAATAAAACATATCGAGTTTAACATTTTGCTTTCTTATTGCGGCCGGATCCCCTTGAGCGTCACATCATAGTGGGGCGACTACACATGCATTAAGATCACAAGTAGAGGGCAGGGCTGTAAGGGGGACAGTATTGATTTGAAAATGATACTCCTTGACTATGCTTGGCTTTCCAAAAAGAAACAAAAAAAAAGTAGTTATGAAATCATATCGCAATAGCCATATTTTTTGATAATATGTAAGAGGTGGAAAGAATGAATATTATATGTTAATGAATGAATGTGAATATGTTAATTAATGAATATTATATGTTAATGAATGAATGTTATATGTTATTAATGGATGAATAGATGTTATATGTTATTAATGGACGAATGAATAGATATTTATATGTTATTAATGGATGAATCAATGATTAATGTTATATGATTGGGTATGGGGAATTGAGTGATGTGAGGGGCCAACTGAGCTTCCACCGTCATGTGGTTGGCCTTGTTAAGTAGAGAATATTAAACTATTCTTGAAATAAAGAGAAGCTCAATAAGGTAATGCACTTTTCAATATAAGAAATGCATCGTTTGAAGCATCAAACCAATATGCAGTCTGTATGTATGATCAGTCGTTAGTCTCCGCAATGGTACATTTCCACAAATATTTTTCTTTTAAAAAAAAATTGATTCTTTGTCACAATTTCGACGACAACCACCGATGAAAACCACCGACGAATCAACAGAAAGGCTCGACGAAGTTTCTATAGCTGCGATGAATCTTTCGTCATAACTCCCTGCCCATTTCATCGCAATTTTGATGATCTTTCGGTGTTGCTACCACACTACTCCCTGCCCATTTCGTCGCACTTTCGACGAACTTTTGGTGTTCTTTCAATGCTACTCCTTGCTAATTTCATCGCAAAGTCAACAAACTCTTGGTGTTGTTTCGACGCTACTACTTTCCTATTTTGTTGCACATTAGATGAACTTTTGGTGTTGTTTCGATGCTACTCCTTGCCCATTTCGTCACAATGGCGACGAACATCTGCTGTTGTTTCGACGCTACTACTTTCCCATTTCGTCGAACTGGCGATGAACTTCTGGTGTAATTCGTCGGTGGATACACAAAGTTTTTGTCAATATTCCAACGAAATCCCGAGGTATTTCACGATGCCGTCGGCCGAAAATTCTTCGCTGTTATTTCGACGTTTAGTTCGTCGTCAGCCTTTCGACGAAAAAATAGCGATGTAAAGATTTTCGCCATTGCGTCCCTCTTCCAACAAAGATTTGTCGAACGATTGACGAACGACCATCAAAAAATGGTGTCAAATTCAGTAGTGTCTCCTTCTTCGCTAGTTGGAAGAATGCATGCTTAATGTTTTGATACATGATATCAACTCTCTCTTCTTCTCTCATGGTTGAATACCGAGATCCATTATGGTGGGCCTCCAGAGTTCCAGTCATCTTTCTTCCTCTTCCACCAAATGCTGGCCTGATCCACAAGTCTGCTAGCCTAATTGGCTTTGTTTTTGAAAGATGAAGTTTCTCATGAGTCACCAGTGTAACTCTCTCTGCCTTTTCAGAATCTTTCATTGTTATAGGAAATCAACACCTAATTGATTAACAATCTCAATCTCACTAATAGTGATTACTAAGAAAGTTAATTCCACCAACTCTACCAAATAGTTTACCGTAGGAACAATAAAAGCAGAGGATTTGAAAGGAACTCCATGAAAACCAAGCTCTCTAAATGGTATATCAAACTCTAGTTCAAAATATTTTAGATGAGGTTGCTCCCATAGCTCTCTTACTCACTTGAAAAATCCTTGAAAATTTGCATTGATTTTATTTTTCCTATCCCTCTCTTGTTGTTCTTCCTCAATTTCATCAGGATCATACATTGACCTTCTTGCACCTCCTAAAGTTTGGACCACATCCATTACCTCCACATAAAATTGGACATCCTTGGTCTTCTTGGTTCCCACCATGATATGGTTATGCAAATGTAAATGAAGCAAAGTAATCATCTCCTTCTCTGCTAGCTGGAAGAATGCATGCTTAATGTTTTGATACATGATATCATCTCTCTCTTCTTCTCTCATGGTTGAATACCAAAATCCATTATGGTGGGCCTCCAGAGCTCCAGTCATCTTTCTCCCTCTTCCACCAAATGTTGTCCTAATCCACAAGTCTACTAGCCTAATTGGCTTTGTTTTTGAAAGCTAAAGTTTCTCCTGAGTCACCAGTGTACAACTCTCTCTTCCTTTTCAGACTCTTTCATTTCTATAGGAAATTAGTGCCTAATTGATTAACAATCTCAATCTCACTAATAGTTATTACTAAGAAAGATAATTCCACCAACTCTACCAAACAATTTACCATAGGAACAATAAAAGTAGAGGCTTTGAAAGGAACTCCATGAAAACCAAGCTCTCTAAATGGTATATCAAACTCTAGTTCAAAATATTTTAGATGAGGCTTCTCCCATAGCTCTCTTACTCACTTGACAAATCCTTGAAACTCTGCATTGATTTTATTTTTCCCGTCCCTCTCTTGTTGTTCTTACTCAATTTCATTAGGATCATACATTGACCTTCTTGCCCCTCCTAAAGTTTGGACCACATCCATTACCTCCACATAAAATTGGACATCCTTGGTCTTCTTGGTTCCCACCATGATATGGTTATGCAAATGAAAATGAAGCAAAGCAATCATCTCCTCCTCCACTGGTTGGAAGAATGCATGCTTAATGTTTTGATACATGATATCATCTCTCTCTTCTTCTCTCATGGTTGAATACCGAAATCCATTATGCTGGGCCTCCAAAGCTCCAGTCATCTTTCTTCCTCTTCCACCAAATGTTGTCCTGATCCACAAGTTTGCTAGCCTAATTGGCTTTTTTTTTTAAAGCTAAAGTTTCTCCTGAGTCACCAGTGTACAACTCTCTCTTCCTTTTTAGACTCTTTCATTTCTATAGGAAATTAGCACCTAATTGATTAACAATCTCAATCTCACTAATAGTGATTACAAAGAAAGGTAATTCCACCAACTCTACCAAACAATTTACCATAGGAAGAATAAAAGTAGAGGCTTTGAAAGGAACTCCATGAAAACCAATCTCTCTAAATGGTATATCAAACTCTAGTTCAAAATATTTTAGATGAGGCTGCTCCCATAGCTCTCTTAATCGCTTGACAAATTCTTGAAACTCTGCATTGATTTTATTTTTCCTGTCCCTCTCTTGCTGTTCTTCCTCAATTTCATCAGGATCATACATTGACCTTCTTGCCCCTCCTAAAGTTTGGACCACATCCATTACCTCCACATAAAACTAGACATCCTTATTCTTCTTGGTTCCCACCATGATATGGTTATGCAAATGAAAATGAAGCAAAGTAATCATCTCCTTCTCCACTAGCTGGAAGAATGCATGCTTAATGTTTTGATACATGATATCAGCTCTCTCTTCTGATCTCATGGTTGAATATCGAAATCCATTATGGTGGGCCTCCAAAGTTCCAGTCATCTTTCTTCCTATTCCAACAAATGTTGGCTTGATCCACAAGTCTGCCAACCTAATTGGATTTGTTTTTTAAAGCTTAAGTTTCTCCTAAGTCACCAGTGTAGCTCTCTTTTTCTTTTCAGACTCTTTCATTGCTACAAGAAATTAGCGCCTAATTGATTAACAATCTCAATCTCACTAATAGTGACTACTAAGAAAGGTAATTCCACCAACTCTACCAAACAGTTTACTGTAGGAACAATAAAAGCAGAGGATTTGAAAGGAAATCCATGAAAACCAAGCTCTCTAAATAGTATATCAAACTCTAGTTCAAAATATTTTAGATGAGGCTACTCCCATAGCTATCTTACTTGCTTGACAAACCCTTGAAACTTTTCATTGATTTTATTTTTCCTGTCCCTCTCTTGTTATTCTTCCTCAATTTCATCAAGATCATACATTGACCTTCTTGCCCCTCCTAAAGTTTGGACCACATCCATTACCTCCACATAAAACTGGACATCCTTGGTCTTCTTGGTTCCCACCATGATATGGTTATGCACTGAAAATGAAGAAAAGTAATCATCTTCTTCTTCGCTGGTTGGAAGAATGCATGCTTAATGTTTTGATACATGATATCAACTCTCTCTTCTGCTCTCATGGTTGAATACCAAAATCCATTATGGTGGGCCTCCAGAGTTCTAGTCATCTTTCTTCCTCTTCCACCAAATGCTGGCCTAATCCACAAGTTTTCCAGCCTAATTGGCTTTGTTTTTGAAAGCTGAAGTTTCTCTTGAGACACCAATGTAGCTCTCTCTTCCTTTTCAAACTATTTCATTTCTATATATCTTCTATGGGATTTAATCATTTGTACCACATGGTTGATGTGCTTTGAATCCTTGGATGTAAAGGAAATTTCCTTAACATAAATACTGCTAGGGAATTTCAATGTTGGCATGTAGTTGGCATTAAAGCCGGTACCTGGAACATTGAAAATTATCCTTATATAAGAATTCCCTCCATCTTGTTGGCTTGTAACACTCTTGATGGTGGCTACATGAAATGGAACCATGATTCCAAATATGGGTACCAGAACAACATTATTTTTCGTATCAACTTGAATCATGAGCTCTCTAGAAACAGGGATATCATCCACATTTTTGTAGGAAACCATCTCAGTGGATGGATTGGAAGAGCCATGTCCATATCTTGTACCAATGCCCCCTACAACCAATCTTCTTGTAGTATCCTCATTCTTTTTCCTTGCAAGTTCTACTTAGTATTGTCGATGCTGCTCTTCTTTAGTCATCTCTTGATTATCAGATTGTAAGGTTGCCTTGGAGATGCCTGATTCTCCTCCATTTACCTCAACCTTGGATTTTTGTGTCACTTCCTCGTCTTCATCATCATCGTTAAATGAGTATGCAAAATTAGTGTATACTTTGGAGCTAACCTTAGTTGCATTTCCAGACCCTTTATCCTTAACAACCACAATGTTAACAAGGAGCAATGAATAATTCTATGTTTTGGGGTTACACATCTGCAACTGCAAATTCTAAAACCTAAGTGATACATTAAAACCCATTCCAACCTTCACAATTGTTTAATTTCTTGAATTCAAACTTAAACTAGACTCTTGAAATTCGATCCCTATTCCTATTCTTGAGGACTTTGTAAGATGAGGCAAAAGTTCAGGGCCATCTCTTTGAACTACCTTCATATATGCCTTATATTAACATACATGAACATGATATGATTATATACATGAAAATGTCACTTTGAAATAGTATAATCAAAGTACAAAATGTCCTGAAGAACTATTCTCTATATGCTCAAGTATTGTTGCATGTCATAGCTTACTTACAAACATAAAACTAAACCATAAATGTTAACTCTCAAATACGGGGACATATAGATTAGTTAATTCTCAAAGAACCTTTGAAGCATATTACAGTGCCAAAATGTCCTAGAAAAATATCCATTTTTGAAATATAGGAGAAGAAGATATATAGACTAGTTAACTCTCAAAGGATCTTCGAGGAAAACATAATCATATATAGCACAAAATGCAAAGGGTTGGCACTTAAGGTTATGTAATAGAATTTACAGTTGATAGTTAAATTGTATAACAATTTTTTTTATGATCTTTACTAACATTTATTAGAATTGTTGCATGTTTTACATCATTGGAATGATATATTAGCTGTAATTTTTTGAAATTTTATTATGGTATGTGCACTTTGATATGATGTAATATGATTATGGTTTAATCTCATATGTTGTAATATTAGATATATAACAAAAAAATAAATTATTACATAAAATAAATAATAAATTTTCATTTTAAATGTTTTTTTTTTGCAGAACACGGATCTTCCAGAAGATCAAGATGATCCTCATCATGATATAGATCCATAAAATATTGGTTCTTCGTACAATCACATGGCAGAGGATGATGATGATGCAATACGAAGACATCAAGGCCAATGAAAATGATGATGATCACGATGATGATCATGATGATGATGATCAATATGGTGATGATGATGATGAGGCAATTGCTGGTAGTAGCCGTGACATTCATGATCATATAGACTGCATCATGGATCATTGTTGATATATCATTATGATGCTCTTTTCATGGTTACTATCATATGTATCATTTTCACAACCTACAATACTATATTATTGAGTTGTATCATATTGACATGTATCATTTTCACTATATCATTTGGACATGTATCATCTTGAATTGTATCAATTTGAGTTACATAATTTATCAATTTTACTTATATCATTTGTACATGTATCATTTTGACTTATGTCGACTGTTGGACATGTATCATTTTGACATGTTATTGATCTAATGGCATATTTGACTTTCACTTGTTTTAGTTATATATGATGATGATGATCTTATCGAAGATTGACTTTTCAATTTATATATATTAAAAGTGGTCGATGATTTTGGATGGATATTTATTACGTATGATGATTTTAATTTATCACCAGATGGATGTCAAATTCAATTAAATTATAGATATTTGACTCACTTGTTTTAATTATAGATGATGATCGTTATAATAATTATCTTGTTATTTAATCATATGAGTTAAATAATTAAATTACTTACTCTATAATCATATGAGTTATTTAAGAGGCATGATATATTTAACTAATTAAATTGAAATAAAACATATTAAATTAATAAATGGAAGCAAAAAAAGAAGCAAAAAAGGAAGCAACAGTGGAAGCCAAACTAGAAGTAAACCAGAAGCAATGTTGGAAGCCAAACTTGGCGTTATCTAGGAAGCAAAAACAAAAGCAATTCAGGTAGCAAACAAATAAGTAATAATGGAAGCAATTTTAGAAGCAACAACATATGCAATAATAGAAGCCATATTAGAAGCAACAAAAGACACAAAAATGGAAGCAAAGCTAGATGCAACAAGCGACATTATATCAGAAGAAAAACTAGAAGCAAAACTAGAAGCAAAGTTGAAAGCAAAAATGGAAGCAAAAATATAAGAAAAAATGGAAGCAAAACTGGAAGCAAACCTGGAAGCAAAAAGGGAAGTAAAATTGGAAGCAAACCTAGAAGCAACACAAGAAGCAACACCAGAAGCAAAATCAGAAGCCAAATTGGAAACAACAAAGGATGCCATAATGGAAGAAAACTAGAAGCAACAAAGGACGCCATAATGGAAGCAAAACTTGGTGTCAATTAGAAAGCCAAAAAAGAAGCTATTTTCAACATCATACCAGAAGCAAAACAAGAAGCACGACTAGGAGAAAAACTAGAAGCAACAATAGGAGCAGACATGGAAGCAAAATTGGAAGCCAAATTGGGCGCTAATTTAGGTGCTACTTCTGACATTGCTTCCCGACGCTAAAGGTGGCACTATTACTTACGCCATTTTCCCGGTGCCAAATCTGACACTAAAGTTGGTACAAAATCCGGCACAAAATATGGTGCCAAAGTGAACATGCAATTTAGCGCCGAGTTTTGCGCCATGAGATGTGTCCAATTGATGGACTCAAATGCACTAAATTTTGGTGCTATTTTAGGCGCTAATTTTCTGTTTTACTGTAGTGCAACTAGGGTGTGAGTGTGTGTATGCTTAGTTAGGCTCATTAAGGGTTACCAAACCTAGTTCTTCTCCTAAGTGATACTCCCCCTCTCTTCCAAAGGTTTGAACCTATTCATGTATTCAACTTATTACATCGTAACAGTAGTTAGCCAATAACAGTACATTCATAAGCATCACATATATTTCATATACATAATTATTATAAACATTAAACTTCATCAAACATCCATTCATCATATTTCCATCAAGATTCATATACAAAACACATTCATATATATTAAAGAATTTTTACCAAACAAGGTAATAGTAAATAGGTAATAATGTAGTGCCCCTCCACGATTTGCCCTTTCATGATGTTTGATTAAGTTTGGTTGGATTTTTTGAATTAAATTAGTTTTATAATGCTATTTTTTTTGGCGACGAATTAAATAAATTAATAAATAAAGCATTTTGATAAATTGATATATATGTTGTTCTTGGATATTTAGTTTATTAAAATTAAATTGTTATAAAGTATTTTATAATTAAATGTGAAGATAATTATTATCATTATTATTATTGAGATTTAATTAAGCAAATGAGAAGAAAATAATATAATTTAAAATAAAATAGTTAATTAGATGTGAGTTGAACAAGTTGTTCAAGCAAATTAAAAGATAGAAAAAGCGGAGTTCGTGCACATGCATGACTCCGAACTGATTGCTGAATGGAAACTTGTTATTTTTAGGAGATTTTTATCCGCTTTTTGTTTTCGAAAAAACAAAAGCTTTCCTTGGTTATTAAATATAATTTTTTGGGGAGATTTTGGGGGGATCATCTTTGATTATTAGTTTTCGAACTAGAACTTTGATTTTTTGGGGGGATCATCTTTGATTTTTATGAATTGTTTTGAGAAGAAAATATGGAATTGATAAAATGGATCGTTATTGAATTGTTTGAGGAAGTGGATCGTTGCGAACATGATAGTCAATCTTGGCATTGTTCTTCCATTTCTGTTGTGTTGGAATCTAGGTTAGGTTGGTCTGTATATTGTTTTACCTGAAAATTGCATCCCGTTTAATGTAGACAAATTTCTACCTGTTGTTGTAGCTTAGAAATGTGATTTCCATTATTCTAATTTTGTATTTATCATTTTCTTAAGCCTGCCTCAAAACTTCGATACCTTACATCCCCTTGCATCTGTTTGTATTTTGATTTTGCATGTTCCAGATATTTTCAATGGTGAATCTTTCCATATAAAAGGTCGAACGCTCTTCCCTGTAGTTGCACCTAAATGCTATGTATTTAATATTAATGAAGCTGCCCATGGTTGTAGATGGCGTCCTTCTTTTCTGCATTGATTTTAAGCATCTAGCTATTGTAATTATAATTCCTTTTCCATCCTATATATTGCGAATTTTATGAGCTTTACTTTTGACTGCAAACAAGTTTGATAGCCATGGTGGAGTTCAATGTATTTGCTGATCATTGCATTCGGTTTTGGCTGCACTTTCTGTGTGTATGAAATTTGATGGATAAACTGGCATTCAAATTGCTTGGGTTTCGACTTATATACATTGTGCTCGACACTCATGCATTTGTTGATATTCAATGCTTTCCTCTGAACGTTTGAGTATATATTTATAGATATAACGTGTATTGGTTGATTGATATCCGAACTGCGATAAGATTTGTTGCTTCTATCTTGGACATCGAATCTTGTGATTTTGTTTTCCCGACGCTTATGTTTAAGTCTGCCTTTTCCTTTGTTTGATGTGTTAGTATCGGCCTGCAACTTTCTGAAATCGTATATATCCATTTCACACTATAGTCAGCGACTTACTTGCTCGGTATTCGATACTTTTTATTGTGCATTCATTTCTATGAATATTATGTATGGCTGGATATTCGAATTTATTAATATCGATAGCCATAGTTTATTTACCTGCAGTCATGTCGCCTAAGCAGCGCACTAGGTATAGGGATGTATTATTTTATTTATTTGATTGTTGTATGTGCAATTTCTTTTATTCCCTGCGTACTAAGCCCAATATTGACTGTTTCGATTTATATTGATGATTGTAATGTGATGGGTAAATGTTAAGCTTGGAATTCGATGAGAATGCATTCGGTTGGTAGCCGATGCTTTTTGTTTGGTATTGGGGGAAAACACATTAAGTAAAATCTTGAATCTGGAAATACTCTGCTGCCTTCATTCACCAAGCTAATTTGTCCAGCTTTGGCATGCATCATCCATGTTTGTGGATGCAATCTGTATCCTACGCAAAAAGCATGTAACATTTCATGGCGTCTGTTCCAAGACCTCCATTACTTTTATGCGTTGTTGATTATGTTGGATTATTTTATAGGATTTCTAAATTACCCAACCTTTCTCCATGCGGCGGTAAAAAAATGATAATGAGCAATTCATAGTTCGATTTGTTATAGGTTGCATTTTAGTTTCTTCACTACTTTTCACACTTGCATCTTGCTTTTGCATTATAATTTGTGAAAAAAATTTCCATCGCTTAACCTCATTTCATGATTTAAGTTATACTAATTGATTGAGAAGTATATGCCTTCAATTTTATTTCTTTTATGATAGATAATTTGATTAGATGTTGGCTATTTCGGTTTCATGTAGCAATTTCACCTTATGGCTGCATTTTTGTTAGAAACTGTTTATACAAAATTTCCTCCTTGCATCTATATCGACATTGTATAGGCCAAGTTTATACTAAGGTCTGCCAATGTAGTTCGATGGCTATACTTCGGTTTGGAAATTCACTAATTTTTATGGCTTAGATGCTGTAATTAGCGATTTACTTTCTGTATGCATTTTCAACGCTGAATACTCATAATACAATCGCTGAACTCTCATTTTGTTGTAAATCGCTAAATGTTCCCTACGCATTTGGAGTGAGTTCCTGTTAGTCACTCATTCGATGTTGTGAGAGACGACTCCTTTCCTTTGTTGAACTATGTATTATGTGATTGTTTGATGGTTAGTGGTAATCCATACTAGATACTGCCTTTGTCATATGCTTAATATTCGATATTGCTCTATCACTTTACTTCGATGGAAATATTAAATGATTGATAATCAGTTTATATATATATATATATATATATATATATATATATATATATATATATATATATATATATATATATATATATATATATATATATGTTTATGTGCTTGTCAAGTGATAGTTTGAAATATTGTATATGTATATGTATGGTGGTTATAATAAAAGAATATTTTTGTTTTAGTAATTTATTGTTTTATTAGGTTAATAAGTAAAGGAGTTCAATAGCGAAATTGATTTATTTATAATTAGTTAAGTTATCTATGTCAATTTTCATTGTAGATAAAATTAGCTAGCTTATATTGTTGAATGGGTATTACTTTACGATATCATTTGTTAAGTTGTGTGAATATAATTAAATCATTAGATTACAATTAATAATTGATTCATTTCCTATTCAATAAGATCAACAAAAGGGTCTATAAAGTAGAGTAGTAATTGGGTTTGGTATAATTATATGGATATCTAAACTAGACTTCTATGAAAGATTATATGTTAAGATTTGGAATTGGTCTTAAGGATATGTATAATGGTTTTGAGTGCTTGGATTAAGTGATTAGGTTAGTGAGTAAAATGAAAGTTGGAATAATTCTTGTCTTCGTGATTTTAATGTGACAATGTGTGTGTCTTGAATATGGAAAATGAGCATTATAAAATGGGGGAAGTGATGTTTATTTATGGAGTGTTCATGATTGCTCGTTTATTGTGTGTTTGCTTTAAATAATGTGTTTCATGGTTGCTATATTTGGTTGTTTCCCTGTGATGAATTATGTGTGTGATTTTGGAGTCTAAGCCGATTTTGATTATTGTGGTGTGCTTCCCTAGTTTGTCATGGTAGTCAATTATTTCCAAATCCTTGCACGAGTTCTGAATTAAGCGTGAGAAGTTATCCTTGATTATTGTATTGTATTGATTTCTCTTACTAATTTTTTTTATTTGTTGCCTGTTTAGTTTGAGGTGTTGAAGTAGTGAAGATGAAAAGCTTTTGATTTTGAGGTTGATGTTGATTTTGAGATCATGTTATTATTGCCACTTTGATGGGGAACCATTGTGTTAGTGATTTTTTACTCTTCCAGAGGTTGGGGAAATCATTTTCTTTATGATTGGATTTTCATGTTGGTTCTTTGTGAACACTTGATTCTATACTTGTTTTATGATTATGTGGGTTTTGGCCTTGCACTGTGGAATTGTTAACTATGGAGACGTTGTGCAAGCTGATGCATACCTCACTTTATGTAATAATTCATGTGAATTTTTATGTTGTGCAAGTTGGCTTACCCAGTTAGTGGATTGTAAAGTCTTTTGTTGCTAATAGGGGGAGTGGCTCTCAATGGGGGCCGAGACCCAAAGTGGTGTCAGTGTAACTCATTGAGAGTTTCTTTAATCCAGTGATAACTTAAAATGAATTAGGGGGTTGGGTAGTTCACATTAATCAAGATAATTGAAGCCTCACTCATGGATCAAGTGCTCATTTAGGATCGAGATGAGTGGGAAGGCCTGGAATGGAAAGATCAATTGCCTTGTCCTATTGAAAGGTATGTTCATCTCACATGAGTTAGAATGGGGCCGAGGATTGGTTGAGGTTACCAAGGTAACCCAGGATGGGGGTTGGGAACCTAGGAAGATCCACATTGGGTAACCCATATCGAGCTATGCGATGAAACTCTTCCCTATAGCAACCTTGTATGCTTTGTTTGATTTCCCCTTGTTGTTCATGTACCTCTAGAAGCGGTTGTTTCTTTATGTTTTGTTTGTACTCTTGTATGTTGGAGTCATGTTAGCCTATGTCTACTTGATTGTTTGTGTATTGGGTCCTTATTGTCATCTCCTAGCATGAGGGGTGGACCTTAGGGTTCCAAATGGTCAGATGGAACATGCTATGCACTCCATTGGGTTCCCAGTTGATGTTTGTGAGCATGTAATTGTACCTTATGTTGTGTTCCAGATCTTGCACCAGATTCTTGTGGTAACATTAATACTATGAATTGTAATCATTTCAGTTGTATCATATCATGTATCTAATGTATTCTTCCCATTGTATGTTGGGAAGTACTGATGTAATTATGTAATCATGAAATGATATATATGTATGCAATAAAAGTGATGGATGTACACTTTGGTATTATTATGTGAACATTGATGGAAGTATATTTGATGTTATGGATGTATGAATGATGTTCATTTACCTTATGCTATGGTTTTAAAATAGACACTTGTAGTTAGCTATCATCATTTTGGGATTAGTTTATAATGCAACCATGATACGCTAAAGGACATTGTTAGAACTTATGCATGTTAGATGCATTATATGTTAGTGATGTATGATTTACATTTCATGTTAGTTTCCTTTTCTTTTTTAAATGTCTCATAATTGTTAGTTAGAAGTGTTTTCCTTTGGGGTTTCATGGTGGGGTGTTACAAATAACACATGGGGTGTAACACATACACCTCTTACAACACCAACAAGCAACTGCACTCACTCTTTATTGCACTCTCTAGCAACCACTGCTACATACTCCCCCTGAGAGGTATCCTTCAACATCAGTCTAGGACCAAGAATGTATCTTGAAATTCTTCCTAGACGGATGCACACACTTATGCATCTCATTTGAAAGGAGGAGGGGCAATAACCCTTAACTTCTCATGGAGATACTCAAAAGTATCTTTTGGAAGAGCCTTTGTGAAAATATCAGCAACCTGATCCTTAGTAGGCACATACTCCAACTTCACCTCATTCTTTACAAATTTCTCTCTCAAGAAGTGATACTAGATTGCACTAATATAGAAACAATAATAAACTACTTAAAAAACTACTAAAAACTAATTATAAATGACTGAACTTGGTCATGTGACCATTAGTAGTTTATTGCCAGTCATTTATAATGTGACCAAATTGATGACTAAACCATTTTTAGTCATTTATTGGTTGTTTTGATTGATCAATTTTGTAGTATATTTAGTCATTGATTTAGTCATTGATTGTTGTAATCTAGTCACTTATTTAGTCATTTTTTATTCACTGATATATTTAGTTGTTGATTTATTCATTGATTGTTGTAATCTAGTCACTTATTTCACTATTTTTTGTCTATTGGTAGTGTATTTAGTCATTAATTTTAATCATCATTTTGATCAATTTGGTAGTATATTTAGTCATTTGTATTTCATAGGTCATATATTTAGTCATATTTATTTATTGTTCACTGATATCTGTCAATTGGTAGTATATTTAATCATTTTTATTTCACAGGTCATATATTTAGTCATATTTATTCATTGTTCATTGATTTTTATTAATTGGTAGTATATTTAGTCAATTTAATTATTAATTGACATCAATTAGTAGTATATTTAGTCATTTTAATTGACTGATATTTGAGGATTTAAACATAAAACACATAAATACACATCAATCATCATTTGCACACAATAAGACAACCATTGAGAAGGAAAAATTGGTGAACTCTATTAATAAAAGAAAGGTGTTCTTGTTACAACTTAGAAATAGAGTATTACAATTTTTATTTTTAGTCACAAGACTGAAAATTTGAGTTACAATATTGCACATAAATGATTGCAAGAAAGAAACTTCTCCAAAAAACTTCTACAATGATAGAAACACATGCCTGGAGCCCTTCAATGCGAGCACATGCCCCTATCATCTCTTAAAACTTCTACAACGTGGGTAATCTTCTTGGAGCAAGCTGTAACGTGTAGAATCCAAGAAGGAGAGTGTTGATCGTGTCCCATATATGAAGCTCTCTCCTTCAATGCAATCAAAAATAACCCAACTAGAATCTTTCCTCCTTGATATACAATGTGCCATCTGATATGAGAAACAGGGTCTGCCTTTTCCACCATGAATGAAGCTGTGCCTCAATACAACCAACAAAATTACTATTAGTCTCAATTCAGAAAGAATAAAAGTGCATTGTATATTGCAAGTTTACAAAAGTAAGTCCAAACTTAGCAGAAAGATAAATCAATTAAAAAATTGTAGGAGACATATCACATCCACAAACATGGGAGAGCTATGCAAAATTGGAGAAATTGGCTTGGAAAATGAAGACAACATCGTATTTCCAGATTCAAGACTTTTACTTAATGCTATGGAATAAAAGAAAAAATAATCATTTAAATCTTCCACCATAGTGAAAAGTTAGCAATTGCATTTGGTTTGTTAAACATGGCCCCTGCTACAACTATTAGAGTTGTTAAGAACCTTCAAGTATGTTATGATTTTCAAACTACATCTAAATTCATCTCCAAGATTGTTGCAAGAGAAATTATTATGAGAGATGTGAACCATTTCCATCATTTTAAATAGGGACAATGTTCTTGTGGAGAATATTGGTGATGTTAAATGAAACAATCTGAAAAATAGGCTTGCACTATAATAATGTGCACTACATCAAATATCCAGTAATAACAAAGGGACATCCATCAAAGCATAACAACAAACTCAGGTCTACAAGTGATATAAATCTTGAGACATAAAAAAGATTATAAATGCCACACATTATTTGTAATCAAATTAGGAGAAAAAGGTAGCAACATCATACAATACTCAAATGCCAAAATTCATAGACCAAAACTAGAATGATTTACATAAGGAATACATGATAAATTACAAAGAGGGTTTTCCTGAGTAATGCATCTGAGAAAAACCTATGCACTTCTTAATAGAGACTTTACTGACCACAACTGCAGGGCATTCAAATGAATGATTGAAGCTTGTACATAAAAATGACACCAATCATTAAATTCATTGTAAAAGTAATCAAGAAAACTCTTAAAACTCTTCTTTTCTCTAATAGGGATTTTTTTGTCATATGTTGTAGTTATAAGTGCCCTGCTAGATATACATGAAAATGTGGAAGCATAGACAACGCAAGTGAACTGTTTCAAAAAATTCCTCAAAGAAATGTGATCCCGCTCTCCCGCAAGCACTTCAAGTCATGCCTACAGTGATGTGGGGCTTTCCCACATCATCACAGGCATGACTTGAAGTGCTTGTGGAGAGTGGGTGAAAACTAAGCTTGAAAGCCACTAAAATCATGGCACCCCTTCCTTGCATTTGACACTCCCTTGCAGCATTGGAAACAACTCTTTAATAGGTTTGAAATGGAGATACAACCCTCCCCCCCACAAATGGTTTTGTTTCACCAAAAAGAAATAACAATATTAATGGATTTCCATTTCAGAGAAAGAGCCAAAGGTTATGGCGCTATATTAATATCTAGTCAACATTTGAGTTGGACCAATAAAATGTTCATCACAATCATAATCTCATCGCAACTTTAGAATTCTCGATGCTTTTTAAAATAGCGATGAAGTGAAACATATTCAGGTGGAAGGAAGATCACATTTTCCATCCACCAAGCAAAATAAAGGATAATCATCACTGGTCAACACTCCATCAAAGGTTTGTGGTAAACATCTTAAACCTTGTACTCAATAAACTCCAACTCAGCTACAAACAAAAATTAGTATAAGCTTCATCGATGCCATTTAAAATATCACAGGCTTTGATATCCCTTCATATGAATGCGATGGAGTGATAATACCCCACATGGACAATACCTTGCAACATTAAAATACCATGTGAACAATCCTTTACTTTTCTACGCTATCCTTTAGCCTTTTAAATCATTTATAAGAAGATCAAAATTGTTACCCGCTCTCCCACAAGCATTTCAAGTCATGCATGCGGTGATGCGGGGCTTTCCCCCATCACCACAAGCATGACATGAAATGCTTTTAGGAGAGTGAGATCACATTTCTTTGAGGCATTTTTTGAAACTATTTGCTTTCCTAGCAATTGTGGCTTCAATAGACCACATGTAAAGTACCAAGATGCCCAACAACCAAATTTTAAATTGAACAATGTTTGCTTTAGCCTTTAGAGTACTCTAAACTGATATTCACTCTCTTTTTGCACTTGTTCATGCATAGTCATTTGACATGATCTTCAACATGTTGCAAATGTCAAAGTACACAAAGAATTTTATGGAAGTTCAAGTGATGCTTTTGTCATCCTAGTTTAAGAAAAAAGTTTACATACTCAAAGCAAAGTTTACTATGCTATTTGAAAATATAACTTTCTTTCACCAGAGGAACTCAAATTTGGATGGTGCTTAGAGTACTATTTATAATAAAATACAGTACATGAAACCATAAACTAGATTCTACCAGCGCAGTTTAAGAAAAAAGTTTACATACTCAAAGTAGAGCTGACTATGTTGTTTGAAAATATAGCTTTCTTTCACCAGAGGCACTCACATTTGGATGGTTTTTAGAGTACTATTTATAATGGATAAAATGTAGTACATGAAACCATAAACTAGAATATAAGTGTTTTCTTCATGCTATATACAACTATCCATCTAGTAATTGATTTAATTGTGGATATGAAATTTTTAGACTCATTATTGTACACATGTAAATTAATCAAATCTGAAACTTGTTCCTCCCATTTGAAATTTCATACTGCTGGGAACACATTGATAGAAACATGCTATAACTTTAAATAGAGTTGTCATGGAATGAAAGGTTTCTAGAGGTTCTACAAACAATTTTTGATAGATTCGATGCATTTATCATATGATAGTCATTTATATTCACAAAAAAAGCTAGTACAACTTTTTTAATTCACATTTTGGAATTTTACAGATAGATTGCCAAAATCAAAGTAACAACTACTTCAACCTTCTGCGTTCTATCTGCTTGTTTCTTGTAACTTGTATTTGCAAAAATAACTTGTACTCCAGTTGTGATTATTCATCATTCAACTTGATATTATGACACTACAATTGATTCAACATAATATACACAAAGGGCATGTTCAATATATAAGAATGCAAAACCTTAGAAGTTATCATTGTTGCACCATCTTGGATTTCAAGCACAAATATTGAATTGCTTTATTATCTATAAATTTATTTTTTGTAGAGATCTGGTACAATGAAAATTGGGTTAATTGAACATGATGTAACTGTAATCCCTTCATTCAGACATTCAGAGGCTCCGAATGAAATGAATGTAGATGCACTATGTCCTATAGGTTATGAGTTATACTACATTGTAAGAGCTGGGAATATATGAGATTGAAATTCTATATCATTAGTATACAAGAATTTTAGTTCTAAGAGCCAATTCTTCATCTTCATTCCCTTCTAGTGAAATGCTTGTATGCTCTCAACTATGGGTGCGGATAAAAAATGCATAATGTCATTGATAATTTTGATGAATCAATAGTGCATTATTCAAAGGTTCTATAATTCTGGAGGAAATTGAAATCATATGGAAACATTAAGGAGCCACAATAACTTTCTATCAAGCAGGCACTGACAGATCTATAACTAACAAGATTGGACTTCTAGGGCATCTTTCTAGGTTGTACCATATTTGTGGCAGCATTTGTTTTTTCCATGCCACATTTATGTGATGTGTTCAACTCCACATTTGAACTCACCCAAATATGACATGGGAAAGAAAAAACCATCGAAATGGAAAGCCAACTGATCCAAATGTCTAACTTTAGAGTGTCTTAGCCAAGGATTGTCACTGTTCACTGTCCCTCTACAAGCATAAATAAGGATGATGATGTATTTAATAGCATGTAAAGTTGGTTTTTAGAATTTCATCAAAGTGTGGGAAGTATTTTTATAATAATTTTCTATCTCAACATTGCAAATTTGCAGAGCATGTAATTGTGGTCATTGTAGGAGATGAGTCATCATATCACTATGGTCTATTGACATTCCATGGTTGAGCAATTTTTTGTAATCTTGTAAATTGGTGTGTGAAGAGAAGGCACAACCCATATTTGTTGGGCCTTTTTTCACTACAATAGGATTTTCTAGTGTAACATGGTCATATTGTTTTGTTGTAGTTACTTTCTCTTCTAGTTTTCCTATTGATTATTTCATGTCTTTTTTGTCTCTAGTTTTATGACAAATAAAAGAACTATATTTTAAGTTGATTCCATAAGTAGAATAGTCAGGAACAACAAGAATTTCATCTATTTAGTCTTAGATGTTAAAATCTATTTTAATGAATTGCTCATTGGTATAATTAATACAATGATAAATTTCATATGTGCATATGTATATGTGTATTTTTATGTCCATTTATAGATTCATATGTACTTATGTGCGTGGGAACACACATATGTATGTATATATAATATTTATCTCTCTCTCTCTATTTGTGTTTTACTTCTGAACTCCTCTGTTCACAGGATATAATTTTTCCTTATCGTTATCTTATCCAAACCAACTTTTTGAAAGTTCCTCATGATGATTCTTTACCAAATGAAAATGCCACATGCTAATAAAATTAGAGGAGACTCTGCATGCATGCAATCCTAGTTTACATCCCATATAATTCTTTAAGTTAGTATGTAGATCAATATCTTGTAGACATCTGCCTTAGTTCCAGCTTCCTCTTACAATTCACTATTGTATCATTCCTATTTCCATAATTTATTTTTTATTTTTTATAGTCAAAATTGATGAAATTATCAAACATGATGAACAAAGTTAATATTTGTTCATGATGATGCATCAATTTGACATGGCTTAACTTGTGGCCGATTAGCATTAGACACAATAATGATTGAGTTACACATTATCAATAATAATTTTTTTCCTAACAAATCCCCATTAAATTTATTTTGATGGTATAAATTTTGGGTAATGATGGATTGCAACTAACCTGGATAACAACACACCCCCATTATTTTATATCGGAGCTTAATTACCCATAAACAAAATTCCATATTCATTTACAATCTTCTCTTTTAATCATCAATGTAGATGTCAGGCCCTTTAAAACATGACATTTGGGTTGACCTGAAAAAAATCATCACTATATGTATATTCTTCTTTACATTATTCTATATCCCATTTTTGTTGAAGTTGATCCACTTCTTTCTCAATAGCCGCAATCATGAAAGCCATAATTCTTTGTTTGAGGAGCCTACTTATTAGCAACATGTGTTATAAATATAAGAACTATTTTTAGGGATTCCTTTATGTGTTAAGAGATTTTGATGTTTATAGAATAATTAGCATTATTTCAGTGATAGTAATCTTTTACACTTAATTCAGTATCTTTTTATTTAAAATTTTGTAATTCTTCATCCTAAACTAGCAACACTGTACCTTTCAAGATAAGATTGGACTTCTAGGGAATCTTTCAAGATCCAAGAAATGTTGCCACACTGTACTAACTTTATCTTTGTGGGAAATAAAGGAACCAAAGCAGCCATAACACTCTTGTGCAAGGAAAATGGACTGTCATTGTGTAGAAAATAAGAGACTTCACACTCCACAATCAAAAATAAAAAGAAAACTATCTCACACTTCATCTTCAAAACTAGATCAAGCAAGGAGATAGAGTATATGACTAATCAAATTTCATTTAATGAGAAGGTAGAAGCTCTAGTAGACTCAGTTTATCAAAATTCACTCTAAACATTCAAAATAATGTACAAATCACAGCTTCATATAAAAAGACATTTTCTAATTTGTAATCTCAAAAAAAATACATAGAAGTTGGTATGGATAACTCTGTTCACTAAAGATTTTAGAACTTTCTTAAAAGTTTTTGTCAATAATCTAAGAGCTTATATTTCAAATGAATTATCTTTGGTGACATTGTAATTTTCTCTTTTCCCTATCTTCTCCTAATATTTTGGATATTCTTCCAAATTAAAGGAGCAATGTGACTTCATTTTTTTATGCTAGAACTTTAACCCTTTGTTGGTCAATTCTCTCAATTATTTCCATGCCATAATATCTATCTAACTCTTAAATCTAATCCATGAACACTTCTAGATTTAGTTTTCCTTTGAAATCAAGGACTTTAACCTTAACTTTAATCCCTTGTTTGGTTATATCTTAATAATCCTCTCCACAAGATCTATGGCTCCCTTCTAACCCCTTTGAACTTATTGTTCTTCCTAAGAATCCTCATTGTGAAACTAGCCTCAAGGGCATGTAACCCTCTAATTAGTTCATATGAGCCCCCTTATAGGTCATTATAGTTTCCTCTAAGGCCAAAATTATGTATATTTTTATCTCTAAAACCTACTAGTTAACTCAAAAATCTCTATTTTTACCTCAACATACAAAACATGAACAATTTAAAACATCACAAGACTAGATAAGAAACATCACATTTACAAAATAAGCCAAAGGAATTCATAGTAAGTATGGACTCAAGAGAAAATAGATAAATAAAAAAGGGAACTATCTATTGAAATATTTACCACACTAATTATTCAAAATGATAATTTTTTTTTGACATTTACCTTTCTACTCCTCATATTATCTTCCAACAACTATCCTTGAAAATCTAACTCCAAACGCTTACAATTACCTCTATCCCCTATAGCAACATAGATTTCTCCACCTAAACTAACTCTTTCAAACTAATTTAAATAAGAAATATACATATTTTCCCCTTATTTCCCAAAAGAAATGGAGTAGTTGAACAAATTACTATATTAAATAAAACAGGGTCTTAAAAATATTGAGGAAAAAATCACAACTAATGGAACATGAAAGAATAATTTTAGCAAGGGTGCTCCACATTACAATTTTAAGCTAAAAACATGGTATTAAAGGATTCAGATAGAGGTCACCCCTCAAATTTTATTTAAACTGGAATTTGAATAGTATTATGTTATGTTATAGCTAGATCATATTTATGACTTTCTTTTGATCATGATTATAGGATTTCTAATGGCTTGTACTATGTTTTATACATGGTGTACCATTAATCCCTTAGTGTTGCACAAAAAATTCAAAATGTTGTTTTCCCTCTTTTATAATTGCATGTGCAAGGTATTACAATGCAATATATTTATTGAATAAATTAGGATTCATATAGTAGTTGGATGCTACATCAGTAGTTTATTTTTTATGATAAAATTCAAGTAGAAATCTAGTAAAATGGTCATAATTACTATTTCTAATACATATGTGTGTGTGTGTGTATTGTTGAAATTGGAGATAATTATGTAGCTTTAAAACTTGTAAAACTATTATTCTGTAGATCTAATTAAGTATTCTTTGTTACAATTTCTTTGTGGATGATTATATGTTTAGATTCATTTTACCATTTGTAGTAGATAGAAGATTGTAGAAGAATAAGACCATAAGATAGAAGTGACACAACATATACCGTGAAGAAACCCTTTCGGGAAAAAATTCCACCACCAGAATCAATAGTGCTTGTATTATTTAACCTTAGAACAAGATTACAATAATTCTTTATCAATCCTTTCTTGAGATGCTTCTTTTTCCTTCAACAATTCTTCTTCACAACCTGCAATACAATCTAATCAAACTCTCTTCAACTTGTTGCAATTTATAGACAATAATGACAATTCCAAAGCATAAAGCTTATCTCACAAAACCTATGCCTATTCTTTGCAAGTAGAGTTCTTCCGTGAAAAACAATGTCAAACCAAGTCCATCAATTTGGGCATCCAAAACCGAAGTCCTAACTCAACGTTGATTACAAAGATATCTTGTAAGCTTCTCCTCAAAGTTGGTACCCAAGAATGGGCCCACTTAACTCAACCTTATAAAATATCTTATCATGCAAAAGTGTTAACTCCAAGATGCCAACTTGGGCGCCCAAGGTGGGTCCAAGTCAATCTCTATTAACTAAAACATATCTCTCCACCATTCATGCAAATATCATGCACGATTGATCATCCCCACTTAATTGAATGTATCACCTGTTATATTTCATGCAACTCAAGTCATTAGTCATGCATTCCAAGTCAACTGAAGTCAACTAGCATTCAACTAAAACTAACTACATGTAACTGAAGATAATTGAACCATAACTGAACTAAACTAAACTGAACTGATCTGAACTGAACTGAACTAAACTCCATGCATGTAAACATCAATCCCTAACTTCTAGGATCTTTACATGCATTACTGAAGTGTTATATTTTTCTCCAAAAAATTAACTTAACTCAAGGTGAGTTCCACCTTCCATGTGGGTGCCCCATGTGCTCCTATTTAGTAGGATCTCTTCTTGGGCATCCCCACATGTTCATATCATTTAGAATTAATTACAAATGTCAATTTACATGTTCATTTCATTTGAATTTAATCTCTTTCTAATCCTAGTGTTTGGGGAACACTTTCCAAGGACTTAGGAGATACATGAATTAATGTTTAGGATTGCAATTAAATAGCATCCTATTCCCAACATTCTCCCACTTGACATTATACATTGCAATTATTCTAAACAAGGAATCATTATTATAAATCAAGTACAGGACTCAAGGCCAATGGCCTTCCTGCACCAACTAATCAATCCATGCCAACTTCAAATGCAACTTGCATAATCATGAAGCTCCAAGAAAATGATTAATACTTAAAACCAAGAGAAATTATCTGTAGGAACTGGTTTCTTAAGATAATCTACAACATTAATCAAAGTGTCAACTTTCTCAATTAATACCTTCCCACTCTCAACCATTTCTCCCACAAAGTGATACTGTACATCAACATGCTTAGTACAAGTATGATACATAGGATTTTTGGCTAAACACATAGCACTCTGACTATCACATTCAAGTTTAACTTACTTGCAATTAAAACCAATACCTTTCCCAAGTCTCTATACCCAAACTGCCTCTTTGGAGGCATGTGAAACTTCCAAGTGTGTTGAACTCAGATCCAACCAAGGTGTAGGCTTCTTAGTCTTTATTGTTGAAAAATATTTTCTTACAAGTAACCATTCCAATATATATCTCTTACCATAAGAGAACTCAAGCCTCACCTATTTCTCCAAGTATCCATGAGGACCTATAACCAACCAATCCATTCCAAACTCTAAATGCAACATAGCACTATCATGAAGTAATCAATCAAATGATTAATGTACCCAATACTTAAGAGAACTACACAAGATCAATGCCAAATCTCCAATCATGAATCGGGAACATAAACATGACAACATGATATAACCATCTCCTACTAGATCACATGCACCATAACATATATACATCCTGGTCTCAAGAGAACAAGTGCCATTCCAAACTCTAAATGCATATCAAGAGTAAACCATGAAATAATAACAACCACTCTAAACCAAGAAAAAATATATCCCCAATCACATGAAGATAACCTTACCAATGATGCATCCACGTCACTACCAACAACTCCCGTTGAACTGTGGTATGAGCTACACATGGCATCGTGACTACCATCCTCTTCATGAAGATCACTCTTTAACATCAAGCAAAGAGTCATCACTAACATTTTTACATGAAATGATCAATGCATGATTACAGTCATCTGAGGATTCCTATATAGAAGAAGCATAACTCTTTTTCTTGTTCTTACAATCCTTCTTCACATGTCCCATTTTCCCATAGTTCCAACACTTTACCTTACTCTGTCCTTCGAACTTACCCTTCCCTTCCTTGTCTCCCTTAGGTTCCTTTTTCTCAGGCCTATCTTTTACAAACAAGGCATCTTAGATTTCCATTTTAGACTTCCTCCTCATCTCCTCTGATAGGAGAGTAGGAATTATATTTTCCATATTCGGATCTGCACCACTACCACTGATAGCAACAATTATATTTTCCCAAGACTCAAGTAAAGAACAAAGTAACAGAATGCATTCATCTTCATCTTCTAGTTTTACATCTACAGATGCTAACTGACTTAGAATCAAATTAAAAGCATTCAAATGATTTTCAACAGAATCACCATATTTCATCTTTAAAGAATACAACTACCTTTTCAGATACAACTTATTAGTAAGACTTTTGGTTTGATAGATATCACCTATTCTCTTCCATAACTTATATGCAGTAGTTTCTTCTGAAACATTCAAGAGAACATCAACAATACATAATCTTATGGTCCCTCTTGCCTTCTTATCAAGCTTAGCCCAATCCTCATCTGACATCGTTGTAGGTGACTTTGTCTCATTACCAACAACTAACCATTGATCTCTCTCTTCAAGGAGATCCTCCATTTTTAGTTTCCACATCTCATAATTAGATCCATTGAATCTTTCAATATCTAAACGAGAATTAAAACTCACTGTAACAAACTTATTTTCCAAAATTAGTAATAACACAATAGTAAAAGCTCCCACTACAGCCAAAAAACCTTCAAAATTTTAAGAGAAAGGCATCCCAAATTCTACCCCAACCGTTAGCTCTGATACCAAATGTTGAAAATCGAGGTAATTATGTATCTTTAAAACTTGTTAAACTATTATACTGTAGATCTAATTAAGTATTATTTGTTACAATTTCTTTGTGGATGATTATCTATTTAGATTCATTTTACCATTTGTAGAATTAGACATAAGATTGTAGAAGAATAAGACTAGAAGATAGAAGTGACACAACATATACCGTGGAGAAACCCTTTCAGGAAAAAACTCCACCACCAGAATCAATAGTGCTTGTATTATTTAACCTTAGAAAAAGATTACAATAATTCTTTATCAATCCTTGCTTGAGATGCTTCTTTTTCCTTCAACAATTCTTCTTCACAACCTGCAATACAATCTAATCAAACTCTCTTCAACTTGCTGCAATTTATAAACAATAATGAGCCTACAAAGGACAAAGCTTATCTCACAAAACTATGCCAATTCTTTGCAAGTAGAGTTCTTCCGTGAAAAACAATGTCAAACCAAGTCCTTCATCAATTTGGGCATCCAAAATTGAAGTCCTAAATCAATGTTGATTACAAAGATATCTTGTAAGCTTCTCCTCAAAGTTGGTGCCCAAGAATGGGCCCACTTAACTCAGCCTTTAAAATATCTTATCATGCAAAAGTGTTAACTCCAAGATGCCAACTTGGGTGCCCAAGGTGGGTCCAAGTCAATCTCTATTAACTGAAGCATATCTCTCCACCATTCATGCAAATTTCATGCATGATTGATCATCTCCACTTAACTGAATGTATCACCTGTTATCTATCATGCAACTCAAGTCATTAGCCATGCATTCCAAGTCAACTGAAGTCAACTAGCATTCAACTGAAACTAACTACATGCAACTGAAGATAACTGAACCATAACTAAACTGAATTGAACTGAACTAAACTAAACTAAACTAAACTAAACTACACTAAACTAAACTGAACTGAACTAAACTGAACTGAACTGATTTGAACTGATTTGAACTGAACTGAACTGAACTCCATTCATGTAAACATCAATCCCTAATTTCTAGGATCTTTACATGCATTACTAAAGTGTTATCTTTTTCTCCAAACAATTAACTTAACTCAAGGTGAGTTCCACCTTCCATGTGGGTGCCCCATGTGCTCCTATTTAGTAGGAGCTCTTCTTGGGAATCCCCACATGTTCCTATCATTTAGAATTAATTACAAATGTCAATTTACATGTTCATTTCATTTGAATTTAATCTCTTTCTAATCCTAGTGTTTGGGAGCACTTTCCAAGGACTTAGGAGATACATGAAATAATGTTTAGGATTGCAATTAAATGACATCCTATTCCCAACATGTATGTAGAGAGAGAGAGAGACACACACACACATGGATACCATTAAAGGTAGTTACAAGATTTATTAAAATGCAAAAAATGATTTTGTATTTATTTGCAGATAAAGCAACTAAAATCTAATGTAGATTTTACCTTTTATGAAAATAATGTAAACTAGAATAACCACTAGTAAACTTCATCTACTTAATATTCTATTTTTAGAAGGCAATGCCTCTACAACAGAGATCAAATTTTATCTAGAAAATAATATGAAGAATCTAGCAGGTAGTGTATCAACAAGATAGTCATGTACTATAGCATAGTAAGTTCAAGAAAGTTGAGAGGATGCTTAGCATCAATTTAAACATAAAACCATAAATTCTAATAGAGGGGGAATAATTCTAAAATAAATCAAACTAAACATTCTACAATCAAATAACCAACTAAAGGATACAATCTGGAGTAACAAAAAAGAAACCTAGATTTTGTACTAATTCAAGTAGCCTAGTCTTTCAAGTAGTATAAAAGGAATCCTAGACAAGAAGAATATGCTTTCATGAAGAAGAAAGCTTCCTATGGAGGCCATTTGAAAGTCAGTCAAATTTGTGATAAGATACTGCATCAGTATAGAAAAAATTGGTTAGGAAACTTATAAAAGCATTTAAAGAACAAGTTCATGTACTCATTTCATGTTGACATTGAGTTAACCCAAATGATATTCCAAAGAATGGATAAGATGACTCACAATATTCCTTTCGTAAAAGAGAATCCATGTCATGGTACCTTAAAATTATTTGTAACATTCAAATTTTGCAAAAAAAACACAAATAACATCTCATTAATGTTTATTTAAGTTAGGTTTCTCTCTTTTACAGAGTGTTACAAAAAGCACACCATTGCCAAATGTTTCATGATTCATACAAATATCCTTAAGTGTGGATTATTGGACTAACAATAAAGTTGATTAAGGAACTAAAACATATAAAGAAAAAGAGAAGCAAAAAATATTTTGGGCATCATAAAGTCATGTTAAAAGTAATAAATGTCATTTTCTCCTGACAGTGGGACTTTCGTAGTGTCAACTGTAGAAGCAATGTAGTTTGTATGAAAGGACCCAATCACCAGATGTCCAAAACCATATGCATGCCAAGTGAACCTTATTAGCTACATTCAAATTGTTACTTTTAATCCCTAATCTCCTGGTATCTAAACCTGTTCAAATTCAACAAGGAACTGCGATGAAGTGGAAAGGTCCGAAGAAGCACTAACAAGTATGCAACTTGGCACTATCATGATGAACATGGGAAATATAGTTTCAATGGACCTAAATATGAATCAAGAACTGTGATGATGCAGGAAGGCCTAAAAAAGCATAAGCGACTATGAAAACTGGCACTGTCCCAATGGACATGGGAATTTAATATCACTAGCCCTAAAGATGAATCAATTTTTTAGCACATTTGTGGATGTTCAACAACCCTACTATCAATGGAAAATTTTCCTCAAAACAAATTTCTGAAGCTTCATTTTACATTGAATCTTCTCCAACAATTTGATCTTTAAACACAATCGGATGCAAAGGATAATAGTTAAATCTTTTGTAGAATGACCAATGACAAAATACACATCCACAAAAAAAAGTAACAGAATCAAAATTCAGCAAAATATGGGAAGAATTCTACACTGAGTCTTACTATATACATTACCGATAACCTTGTGTCCTAAAGTTATACTTACCGAAGAAGTCCTCTATTCTCCATCAAAAGTTTGCAAAAAGGCTTGAGCTTCAAACCCTAGTCCTCTTCATACATGGAAAACTAATGAAAGGATAGCAAAGGAAATATTTGCATCCCACCAATAATTTATCAATTGTAGCAATGGAGAGGAAATGACTAGCATCTTGCTGATAATTTTTGAATTCAAAATATTTTTTTAATTACCCACTTTTATTTGTGTGACTAACTATTTTGTCATTTTTATTTGTATGACTAAATAATTTTTTAGTCGTCAACCAAGTTAGTCATTTATTTACTCATTTATAGATGAGTTGCAAAAAATTAGTAGAATTTAATTAGTTTTAGTTGTTGTGACTAAACATTTTAGTCACGCAGTCATTTATTTGCCAAATCTACTAGTGTTGAGATATGTTTTGTTCTTGAATGCATTATCAGATTATTTTAAATATTTATTGCACTTGTATTGCCACAAATGTTAGAAATAGGTTCATCATATGAAACTGATATTTTTCAATGTTTGCGTCATCCACAACACTTGTGTACAATATGATGTTGTTGCAATATATTCTTCTTTTTTAGTAGATAATGATACTAAATCCTACTTCTTACTTAGCCAACCTGCTTCCAAGAAAGAAAGCACCACCACTTATACTTTTCCTATCATCTACACATCCAACCCAATCTACATTTTTATATGCACTTAAAGAGAAGTCAGTATCCTTAGGATACCACAAACCATAATCTAGAGTTCCCTTCAAATATCTGAATATCCTCTTCACTATTGCAACATGAGATTCTTTGGGATCTTCTTAAAATCTAGCCACAAGACAAATTGAATGCATGATATATGATCTAGTAGCAGTAAGGTATAATAGTCCACTAATCATTGATCTATACTTGCTATGTTTGTCTTAGGATATTCATCATTCTTGCTCAACTTACAACCAATAACCATAGGAGTACATACTAATTGTAGATACCCTAAATTGTCCTGACTAGTGAACACTATTTAACTAACTTTCACCCTTCTTCCCTAAATGATTAAATAATACACTACTATTTAATTATTATCAAATTTTATATTTGTCTACTAATTAAGTAATTTAACATTATTTAATTAATTTGTCCTCAATCATCATTTCTGACTAATTAAATAAATCACATTTATTTAATAAATGTCCTAATTTAGCCTTATCTATCCTGATTAATTAAATAAACATGAGTTATTTAATTATGTCACTAATATACCATATTTATTTAAATAATTTAAATTTCTATCATTAATAATTTAATTAAACTACTTTCCCCTCTCCAAATTAAATAATTAAATCAATTATTTAATCCATTCAACATAATGTGTTAATAAATAAACCCTTATTTATTAAAGTCAAATGCAACTTGCACATTCTTCTTCAATATTAATTAATTATTCAATTAATTAATTATCCTCACCCCTTTTTGATTGAGTAAATCATGACCACTGATTTCTCACTCTAATTGGTTAACTAACCCATCTATTTCCTAACTCAACCCGACTTTCTCAATCCCACTAAACACTCAATTTGACTTCTTCAATCCTACAAATCATTCCAATCTAATCCCACTTATTATCCAATTAAAATCCTTGATTGGATCAATCAAAGGAGTTAACTGAGCAATCTATTTCCTCTCAATGGTTCTCAACCGTTGATTGTGATCTTTCACTATCAAATCTCGATTGTTCATCTAAAACCTAAAAATCTATAAAACAACCTTCTTCCTTCTCAAAAACGGTCAGAGAATCTAGAGAATTTGTGGTGATGTTATGCCAAAATAGTCATTGAAGCACATTTAGGACATTTACATATTTTATCATCATTAACATATCTTTTGAAGCTTCTGTAGAACAATGAAGGATTTGTATCAATCCAAGCAATCCAACATCAATACAAATTACACTTTGACATGGGATGGTGGTGCATGGGCACCATGTCATTTCATGTAAATATGGTCTTAAGTTTTTTTTAGGGTGTTTTGGGTCAAAATTCATGTAATAAGGTCATAATAGACCATTTTCTATGTCTTGAGTCATTTTGAGTTAGTTCTAGGAGAAGTTGCTAATTCTTGCAAAAATGTTGTCAAAATGTAAAGTGCAAAAATGCAAAAATAGGGATTTGAAAGGTCAATGGTTGTAACTAAAGGAAGGTGGATAGTTGCAATTCAAAAATTAGTTAGGAAATGTTGGGAAGATGATTAAAAATATTTTGAAGGTCAAAACTAAGTTTGGTTGATTGTATTTTGAAGAATAGCAATACAAAGTACTCTATTTTTGCAAAGTTAGAATGCAGATTTGCTACTACAGGCCCCTGTACAACCTTGTACGGGTTAAGAGTGATTTCTTATGAATTTATTTTGTTAGAGGATTGAATCAAATTCATTTTGGTTTTTATTTCATAGAGTTTCATTAAGTTTCAAGGGTTTTATTGCTTTTTTCTTGTTGACTTCCTGGGAACTCAGAATTTGAGGGTTTGACAGTGTAAATGGAATCCTAAGCCATTCCACCCAGTGAAACATGTGATAACTTGGTGGAATGGAATTAGTAGGTGTAGGTTTTTGTGTCTATGTGTTTTGTAGGAGTAGGGAAGGCGGTTGGATGGATTTTGTATGATGCCCTAGTTGCAAACTTTCATGTTTTTGGTGAAAAAAAAAGAATAGAAGTAGGGTTTTGCAGAAAGAATGGTTGGAACCCTTTCTAGTTGATAAAATAAGCTTGGGTGGACTTAATGTGATGTGTTGTAAGTGTTGGTAAGGTGGAATCAGGCCTAGAGGTTTTAGATCCAATAAACCCTCCTTGTACAAGCCTAAACAAGCCTAAGTAAGGGTTGTGTGTTTAAATGAATTTGTGGTTGTTTATTTGACCAAAATTTGTTGATTTGGACCATTTTTGGTCTCTGGAGAAATTGCAATAGGAATTTGAGGTTAGGAGAGTGATTGGATTGGTGTTGCTTTGGAAAACATGGCTAATTGAGCCACTGTCCAATGCAACAACAATTTTTACGAGGTGAAGGTCTGAAACAACCTCATGCACAAACTAGATATGTTAAAGAATTCCATAATGAGTGTCTAGAATGAAACTCCTTTGGTGGGTTTGAAAAGTATTTTGGAAGATATGCTAAAATTTCTCTATTTGGTATGCTACAAGGCAGATTGAGGGAATTGTGGAACAAAGGTCAAGTTAGGGTTTTGAAGGTTGAAGAATAACTTGAAATAGCTTGAATTGTGATTGTAAGACAAACTCCTCCATGCTCTACATAAATTGATATCAGAGAATTGTTTTTGGATCTTTTGAAGGAGAAGAGATTGAAGTTTGAGTAAAGGAAAGTTTCAATTTGAAGGATCAAGGTGCCTCCTAAAGGAAGTTGAGCCCTTGGTAGGGAAATAAGGTTGTTAAAGGAATCACAAGAAGCACTTTTAGCCAAATTTGCAACATGGGAGACAAAGCAAAGAAGAGGAAAGGCCATTGAAGAGGAAAGTGACCAAGAGGAAGAAGGTGAGGATGAAAACCCTCCAGGTAGATTCCAAGATGATGAGTTGGACCTTGATGAGAGAAGGATAGTGAAAATAAATGCTCAAGGCTCTTAGAGGAGATGCTTCTGGTGAGAAAATAAAATTTCCAGTGTATAGTGGAAAGTTGGATGCAGAAGAAGTACTAGATTGGATTGATGCAATGGACAACTAATTCGAGTGCAAGGAGGTTGTAGATGACTAGAAGGTAAAGTTTGCTAAGAATAAGTCGAAAGGACCTACTTTGACATGGTGGAATTATGTTCAAGAGGATAGAGTGAAAAAGGGAAAAGCAAAAATTAGTTCATGGGATAGGATGGTGTCAAAGATAAAGAGCCAATTATTGCTAGGTAATCATGCAATACAAGCTTTCAAGAAGTTGCAAAGTTTAAAGCAGAAGGATAAGGATGTCATGACCTACACTGAAGAATTTCACAAATTAAGTATTAGGGCTGGTCATGTTGAAGATGAGAATGAAAAGATAGCAAGGTATGTGTGGGTTAAGATTTCAAATTCAAGATGAATTGAGTTTGGCTATGCCTAGGACAATTGATGAATGTTTTCAATTGGCTGCTAGGGAAAAAGAAAAAATAAAAAGAAGGCAAGAAAGACAAGGAAGATGTAGAGGAAACAATAGTAGAGGAAGAGGTTCAAGGTAGTCCTATGAAGACCAAGAAGATGCAAGTAAAAGCAAAGACCAAGTGGCTAATCAAAGAGGTGTATTTAGATGCTTTAGAGGAAGGTTTGGTGGACAAGGTAGAAGCTCAAGGACATTTTTATGGAGATGTTACCATTGCAATAATTTTGGCCATCAAGCATGGAAATGTCCAGATAAAATAGCTTCTACTTCAAGTGGTGGTGATAAGAGAGTTTAGTTGGTGCAAGAGGATGATTGTGAAAGTGTACACTCTCCTAATTAGCTTGTTTCTCCAGAAGTTGGGGAATCCTTGATGGTGAGAAGAACACTCCTCAAAGCATCCAAGGAAAAATAATCAACACAAATAAGGACACTATGTAGGACAACTTACAAATGCAAAGGAAAGGTATGTAAAGTCGTAATAGACTCTGGAAGCACTGATAGTATGGTATCTATAGAAATGGTTGATAAACTGAAGTTAGAAAAGATACCTCATGAAACACCTTATAAAGTGTCTTGGTTGAATAAAAGTCAATCTATCTTGGTGAATGAGCAAGCTTGGGTTGAATTCAATATAGGTGGATACAAGGATATGATACTTTGTGATGTGTTTCCTATGGATGTGTGCCACTTGTTGCTAGGAAGACCATATAGTTTGATAGACATGCAATTTATGATGGTAGAAACAATACTTATCAGATTGAAAAGCATGGAAACACTTTCACTTTAACTCCATTGGTAGAAGATGTTAAGGAACAAACTAAGGCAACAAAGGTGATCATGTTAGGCAAGAAATAGTTTGTAAAGCTTGAGGAAGAAAAGAATATGGAGGTTGCATCCACTTCAAGGCTTGAAGGTACCAAGACAATAGAGGTGAAGAGAGATTTGATTATGAAGGAAAATGAGATTGAGAAGGTCAAGGATGAATTGATCTTGAAGATTCAAGATGAGTTTGTAGAGTATGTTGCTAATAAGGTAAAAGAGGTATTGTACTCCTTGTTTGTACAAGAGGTTGATGGTCATTCACAAGTTGGTAGATCTGAGGTTTATGAACCTAATAGAACAGAGGTTCCAGGGGAAAAGAATATGAGGGAAGAAATGAAGGGAAAAGGTGAAGTGAGTAGAGGTGAATGGCAAGAAAAAGTGGGTGAGTTCAAGTATACATCAAAGGTAAAGAAGAAGACAGTTCAAGAAAAGTATGATAAAGATATCTTTGCAGGTATGAAGATTGGTTTAGCATCAGTTTCAGATGAGGGAAAGGTCAAAAAACATCCATTAAGTCATTTTACAAAGTTGGAGCAATTGCTAGATACCAAAGAGTTTACTAATGCAAAGAACAATACAACTCTATAGTACCTGGTTCAATGGAAAGGCTCACCAGATGAAGGAACATTTGAGGATCAAGGAGATGAAGCGATTAGGCATGATCTAATGCAATACAGTCCTCAAGGGACTTAAGTTCTTTTCAGTCTGGGTGTATGGTGCAGGGGAAACATGTCATTTCATGTAAATATGGTATTAAGTTTGTTTTAGGGTGTTTTGGGTCTAAAGTCATGTAATGAGGTCATAATAGACCATTTTCTATGTCTTGAGTCATTTTGAGTTAGTTATAGGAGAAGTTGCTAATTCTTGCAAAATGTTGTCAAAATGCAAAAATAGGGATTTGAAAGGTCACCGGTTGTAACTAAAGGAAGGTGGAAAGTTGCAATTCAAAAAATAGTTAGGAAACATTGGGAAGAGGCTCAAAAAATATTTTGAAGGTCAAAACAAAGTTTGGTTGATTGTATTTTGAAGAATAGCAATACAAAGTACTTGGTTTTTGCAAAGTTAGAACGTAGATTTGCTGCTACAGGCCCTTGTATGGCCTTGTACGGGTTAAGAGTGATTTATTATGCATTGAGTTTGTTAGAGGATTGAATCAAATTCATTTTGGTTTTTATTTCATAGAGTTTCATTAAGTTTTAAGGGTTTTATTGCACTTTTCTTCTTGACTGCCTAGGAACTCAGAATTTGAGGGTTTGACAGTGTAAAATGGAATCCTAAGCCATTCCACCTGGTGAAACATGTGATAAATTGGTGTAATGGAATTAGTAGGTGTAGGTTTTTGTGTCTATGTGTTTTGTAGGAGCCGGGAAGGAAGTTGGATGGATTTTGTATGATGCCCTAGTTGCAAACTTTCATGCTTTTGGTGAAAAAAAAACTTGAAGTAGGCTTTTGCAGAAAGAATGGTTGGAACCCTTTCTAGTTGACAAAATAAGCTTGTTCAGACTTAATGTGATGTGTTGGAAGTGTTGGTAAGGTGGAATCAGGCTTGGAGGTTGTAGATCCAATAAACCCTCCCTGTACAAGCCTAAACAAGCCTAAGTAAGGGTTTTGTGCTTAGATGAATATGTGGTTGTTTATTTCACCAAAAGTTGTTGATTCAGACCATTTGTGGTCTTTGGAGAACATTGCAATAGGAATTTGATGTTAGGAGAGTGATTGGATTGGTGTTGCTTTGGAAAATAGGGCTAATTGAGCCACTGTCCAATGTAGTAGCAATTTTTAGGAGGTGAAGGTCTGAAACAACTGTTGGAGTTATGGACGAACACTGAGAGGTTTGGGTGAATCAGTGTCTAAAATTTATTCAACTTCGACCAAGAATTTTAATTCTGATATCCTTTCTATCAACAACAGAGTAGAGTAATCGCTTTGAAAGCATTTATGAAAATGGGTAGACAACATCAACTTAGTCCATTAGACAACTTATGCCAATTTGATTTGAGAGAGATATCTTGCATTTGCCAAAACAATTGTGATTGACCATGTTTAACAATCAAAGCATGATAACAGTATAGGTGCAACTCATAAGACTATGTAAGTGAAGACCAAAATTATTGAAACACTTCTTAACCAATTGATTTCAATGCAGCTTTATAAGACACTGCAACAACAATGCAACACAATGACACAAGATAGGTATTGAGATAACAAAAAATTTAAGCACATTATAACAATTCTTGAGAAATGAATCAAATGAATACTTTTATACTTTCTATCAAAACTTTCAACACTGATAGAACACTTGTGCAAGACATTTTGATATAACCATTTTCAGAGATGAGGAAATTAACATTCAACAATGCTCACACTGATAAGAATGATTACTCACAAAATTATCACAATCAAGAAGCATTATGACATCAAAACAAAGAGACCCTAAGACAAAGAATTTGTTGAGTGGAAAACCATCCTGGGGTAGAAAAACCACTCCTAAAGTACCTCACTAGCTTACCTTCAAAAAACCACTCTTACAATGCCTTATAGGCTAATTTTTGAGCACCAACTCAAGGAGCACCAACCCCTCATTTAGAGACACCAATCTCAAGGAGCACAAACCCCTTACTTAGATTTCAGAATTACAATAACAAAGAGGATCTCTCTGTTTCTCAGATAAGCTCACTCATACCTCTCTATCTAATACCCTAAAGATTCAACATGAATCCTTAAAATATTAAATAAATAAGGTTTTTATAATATTACTTTGCATCATATTTTCAAACTTTTTATAATAGAGCTTTTTCATTGTTTCATTCTTGATACAACAAAAAGTTATAATATCACAGAATAGCCTCCCATCGAATTATAGTGTTCAAAACATTGTATTTATATATTTTCACATGTATGTCTGCCAATAAGTCTTCATAGAAAACATTTTTTAAAGGAATCTGAAACCCCCTTTCTATTTTTAGAATATGAACCAGTAGAATAATGATTAGCAAAAGGTGAATAATCATTTGTAACACCTGTATTAAAGGTTGTAATAAACTCTGTCAAAATATATCAATGCTCTTTTTCCAAACTACCAGAGTTTTTACAAAACCCATAACAAGTGCAATCATTTTCATAATAAAAACTATTTGAATCTATTTTTGGAAAACCCATATGTTGAATCCATCATTTCTATAACAAATGAAATGAGTTCAAAATGTAACTGACAATTTTTTCAAAATGCACGACTACCCAACAACCATAAGTCACAAATCTTCATTATTTTATCAGGCCATGATTCATTTCACCAGAATTGAAATGCATTAACATCTAACACACAAAAAATGATTATACCTTTTCTGATTCGAGCAAGAAAACCAGATGCAGATTTTTGATAAAAAATAAACACCAAATAATGGTAAAGATACCTGAACGCGCATGAGGATGAAAAAGAAATGCATGATAAAACTGTAATGAAGTATTTACCAACCTAGTAGAGTAAATCCTTCGAATCTCCTTCCAGATTCGAGCTTTCAGCCAAAGAAAATCATCAAACAGAGCAGCTGTACTCATCATGCTTAAACACAGTGAATTTATCCCTGATAATGCCATTACAACCAGCTAAACCAATGAGAAACAACAGTTACAAGTATACCAAGGTGTCGACTAGGGTTCCATACTCAGCCAAAATGAAAATGCAATATCATTTTTCCCTAACTTCTTAAAAGCCAAGTCATTTGATGACTTTCCAAAATCATAATGAGATTTGAAGTTCGCAATGAAAACATAATTATTATCAAATGATCATAGCTCTTCTAAGTCCGCAACATCAAACCTTAATTCAAATCAATGCAATGAGTTCCCTGTCAAAGACCATCTACCAAGTCGACACCAACTTTTCATCAAATCATTATGCTATCTTGAAGACTTTTCAACAATGTCGACCACAAAAATAACAATGAACAATAATTGCCAAATAGTCGATGCCATGTCATTTCAACGTGAATTTTAAATAAGCCAAATAAACATTTAGCCCAAATCAAATATGACTTTATTCAAAGTCATTTACTAAGGAAAGTTAGCCAAAATAATTCCTAAAGCAACATTATAAAATTTCCATAAATGTTACCTTCGAGCCATAGAGGTGACTTTTACAAAGTCACATGCAATTAACACTATGATAACCAAGATCACTTTTAGAAGCTGATTATGATATCAACTCAATTTGAACCATATGAACTAGATGAAGACTCCATATATGTCACTCATTGTGTCCTAACCAGTGACACCAAGATAATGTGAGAGAGCCATTAAATGACAAAACCAACTAAAGAGTGAATAGAAACCTCATATACCAATGATGCCAAATTAAATATCAAACTCGAGTGCCAAAGAGAGCATTAATATAACTCCAACCCAATCTGCCATGTGAACAAATAAAACCATCAAACAAGTGAAATACCAGAACCATGGTGAATACAATGCCTCCAAAAACAAGTGTAAGTTCATGATTGCTTTAGAAGCATGAGAGAAATGAAGTCACTAATCCAAGTGTCATGGAGCAAATGAAACAATAACCAAACTTCCTGAGATGGAGCAATATATAGAAGCAATGAACCAAAGAGATGTGCCATGTTTATCAACAATAAGTCATACCAACTGAAACATAACTGTATATGCCATGAATTAATATACCTGAACATGTGAGGTGACAAATTCATAAATCTGAAGTTGAAGACAGCCTTGTCACCATGAATACCACCTAAACCAAACCTTATCAATAATGTCAGTCCAATAATCATATGAAGATATATTGCATTCATAAATCTGAACCACATGAGTAAGATCAACAAAAAAACTTGAATCATCATAAACATCTGCAAATGAATATCTGAAAGTGAAGTAGCCTCAAGATTTTGTAACCTCTGAATCATGACCAACATACCAAGAATTCCATCAATAAGGTGCATCAATTATTCAATGAGGACCATCAATTATTCATTTGTGACTTTGTCATCAAGGACAAACAATAGAGGGGTTAGAACAACAAACTCCCCCTTTGTCCTTGATGGAAAAACACAAATCTCTCTCCCCTTTTTTTCATCAAAGACAAAGGGTAGAAAAAATGTGTAATGCCTCAAGTAGATGTATATACCCATATATGTAACATATGAACATGCTGATATCATAGAAAAAATAACAATATGTCCTTTTCAAGAAATTCAGTCCATATCATCAATGCCAAAGCAAAGGTATCATAATATTATAATGCCACAAACCCAATTGTCAAATGATACCTGAAGATTGAAGACCTGTTACCTTGGTACTTTTCTTTGTCATCAAGGATTGAAGACCATTTACTTGAATATACCACCTTTGTCATGTTAACCTTTATCCTCCATTTTCTCCTCACAAGAATAAAATGCTTTGATTAGCACTGATTCATTGAGTCATAGTTTCAAAGTAGCAATCATCACAAACTGACATTTTGCAAGAAATAGCAACACAAGTATCCAATTCAAAACACCATCAAGAACATTTGAGAGGCTTTGCAACAAGTAGAGACAAACCATTATTTCCAAAACCCAAGCATCCAAAATAAGCTTATTTGAACAATGTGCATTGTTATATCAATAACTTCTCAAACCAGATGATTACCTTTGTCAGCAATAACAAAAGGTTAAGACATTTAGACCACAAGGATTCAACAACTATCAAAGATTGTCAATATTAGAGCCACAAACTCTAACAAGACGTCAAGTCACACTTTTGATCGAAGACATTTCTGCTTATCATATATCACTCTGATAGGTATAGCAATAAATATCACGAATGAGCAGCTCAAATTCCCAATATCACACTTTCAATCATACAAGAATATTTAGGATTTCTCGCATGAGATAATTTGTTGCAACACATCTTTCATATTCTGTTCAAACTAAACCTTCATGTCATCTGACAGTATAACCACTTTTTGAAGCATCTCCTTTAAAAACATTGCACAAAAATTTGAATCACTCAACCTTTCATGCCCATGACTCACTATCCTCAGAACTTATGACCACACCATTAATAACAACTTTCAGTAATAAACATTCAAGTAGTCTTAGTAAACATATACAACCCGTATCTCTTGCATGTCAACAAAAATCAATCACTCTATTCAATCAGAATAAGCATAATGAAATATTGGCATTTACAAACCATTTCTTTACTTCTTATACCACCAATGATAAATGCATGTTGTCATACCTCATTCTAGACTCCATAGGGGTAAAATATACTACCATAATAGACTCCCCTTGAGTCTTTGCTTCATCTCATGATCTAGATGGCAACACTTGTGCAAGAAGTGCACAAGGAGTTTTCACAAAATCATCTTTATTGCTCTTTTTGTCATCTTGATTGTACTTTCTTCTCCACACCAATGTAGACTTTTTCACTTGCTTGCTTAAAGTACTTGTCTTGCTATTAAATCTGCATTGTTGTACTTTATGCCCAATGTTATTACATCTGAAACAAATGATCTTATGACTGGTCTGAGGAGAAAAAAACTTCCTATAGATATTTCCAACTTTGTTCCCTTCATAATTATCACTTATATTCATTCTACAATCTTTTCTAAAGTAACCAATGTTGTTACAATTGTAACACACCACATTTTCATTTCTAGAGACATTAGAATGATTCTTATTTGACCATCTCATGCAATCAATTTCCTTATGACCATAGTCATTACAAACATAACAATATCCTTGAAAATAATGATTATACCTGAATGAATGATCATGCCAAGGATGTGAAGATCTGAAGACATTTCTCCTTTCTCTATGAATACCTTTAGATTGTCTTCTAGTGTCAATGTTTTCCTTTGGTGCAGCTGTACTGTAACCAAGATCAACCTTCATTCTTGGTGTTTGCTTGGCTATAATATTCTTTCCATCTGAAGTAGTAAACACTGTTTCATGTTTAGATTTGTCTGTAGAGCTTTGTCCAACCTCATATCCCACTCGTGTAGGATCTTTAGAATGCTTTTTCCTGCCCAACATCTCATTCAATATATTAGTACTATGATCAAATTTCTGAATTTTACCAGATTGAACCTTGACACTTTCAAGCTCTTTTCATAAAGCAAATACTTCTTCTTCAAGTTTTAGACAATCAATCTTTTTAATCTCCAAATCAGAACTCACAACGTCAACTATCCTCTTACATTCTTCAATTTCAATTTTCTGACTTATAATCATATCATCTCTAAGAGTTAGTTCTTTTAACAAGGAATCATTACCTGGAGATTTCTTTAAAGAATCAATCTCATATTCTAGTTTATTGCACACTTCATCCTTGTATTTTAACTTGGCTTCCAGTTCCTCTTCATTCCTTTTTCTATCAACCATTTGACCTTTTAGAAATTCAATAATTTTTCATATTTATCATAGTTTTGGTTTAATGCCTGATTAGTATCAATACTCTTTTGAAGTTGTACCTTAAGTTCCTAATTTTCTTGTTTAATCCTTGTAAGTTCATCTAAGGTAGCAAGCAGTTCTCCTTCCAGATCAACCTCATACTCATCATCTTCATATTCTTTTTCACCAAATTCTTGTTCAAAGTAACTTACTAAGTGATCTTCTTCTTCACAAACTATACGATCATTTTTAGTGTCAACTAGCAGGGATTTGACGAAAGTTGGTTTATCAAATTTTTGCTTGACACTAGGGGATTTCTTTTGACCTTTGTTTCTCTTGCAATTACCCATGACAAATACTCCACGACCAGGAAACCCTAAGTGGTTAGACTTATGTACGGGTATGGCTCAATACACCAATATCAATTGAGACCAGATATGTCTTCATAAAACACAGTTTGAATCATTCAAATAGAAGTACTTTCTTAGACTTGTGACAACATTAATAAACTCCAAAACCAGAATCAATCCAAGGTTTTTTAGACCTATCAGAGGAACCTACGCTCTGATACCAATTGTTGGAGTTATGGACAAACACTAAGAGGGGGGGGTGAATCAGTGTCTAAACTTTATTCAACTTCGACCAAGAATTTTAATTCTGATATCCTTTCTATCAATAACAAAGTAGAGTAATCGCTTTGAAAGAATTTATGAAAATGGGTAGACAACATCAACTCAGTCCATTAGACAACTTATGCCAATATGATTTGAGAGAGATATCTTGCATTTTCCAAAACAATTGTGACTGACCATGTTTAACAATCAAAGCATGATAACAATACAGGTGCAACTCATAAGACTATGTAAGTGAAGACCAACATTATTGAAACACTTCTTAACCGATTGATTTCAATGCAGCTTTATAAGACACTGCAACAACAGTGCAGCAGAATGACACAAGATAGGTATTGAGATAAAAAAAACTTTAAGCACATTATAACAATTCTTGAGCAATGAATCAAACAAATACTTTTATACTTTCTATCAGAACTTTCAACATTGATAGAACACTTGTGCAAGACATTTTGATATAACCATTTTCAGAGATGAGGAAATTAACATTCAACAATGCTCACACTGATAAGAATGATTACTCACAAAATTATCACAATCAAGAAGCATTATGACATCAAAACAAAGAGACCATAAGACAAAGAAATTTTCGAGTGGAAAACCCTCCTGGGGTAGAAAAACCACTCCTAAAGTGCCTCACTAGCTTAGCTTCAAAAAACCACTGCTTACAATGCCTTATAGGCTAATTTTTGAGCACCAACTCAAGGAGCACCAACCCCTCATTTAGAGACACCAATCTCAAGGAGCACCAACCCCTTACTCAGATTTCAAAATTACAATAACAGAGAGGATCTCTCTGTTTCTCAGATAAGATCACCCATACCTCTCTATCTAATACCCTAAAGATTCAACATGAATCCTTAAAATATTAAATAAACAAGGTTTTTATAATATTACTCTACATCATATTTTCAAACTTTTTATAATAGAGCTTTTTCATTGTTTCATTCTTGATACAACAAGAAGTTATAATATCACAGAATAACCTCCCATCGAATTATAGTGTTCAAAACACTATATTTATACATTTTCACATGTATGTCTGCCAATAATTCTTCATAGAAAACATTTTTCAAAGGAATATGAAACCACCTTTCTGTTTTTAGAATATGAACCAGTAGAATAATGATCAACAAAAGGTGAATAATAATTTGTAACGCCTGTATTGAAGGTTGAAATAAACTCTATCAAAATATATCAATGCTCTTTTTCCAAACTACAAGAGTTTTTACAAAACCCAAAACAAGTAAAATCATTTTAATAATAAAAAGTATTTGAATCTATTTTCAGAAAACCCATATGCTGAATCCATCATTTTTGTAACGAATGAAATGAGTTCAAAATGTAACTGACAATTTTTTCAAAATGCACGACTACCCAACAACCAGAAGTCACAAATCTTCATTATTTTATCAGGCCATGATTCATTTCACCAGAAATGAAATGCATTAACATCTGACACACAAAAAATGCTTATAGCTTTTCTGATTCGAGCAAGAAAACCAGATGCAGATTTTTGATAAAAAATAAACACCAAATGATGGTAAAGATACCTGAATGCACATGAAGATGAAAAAGGAATGCATGATAAAACTGTAATGAAGTATTTACCAATCTAGCAGAGTAACGCCTTCGAATCTCCATCCAGATTTGAGCTTTCAGCCAAAGAAAATCATCAAACAGAGCAGCCATACTCATCATGCTTAAACACAGTGAATTTCTCCCTGATAATGCCGTTACAACCAGCTAAACCACTGAGAAACAACAGTTACAAGTATACCAAGGAGTTGGCTAGGGTTCCATACTCAGCCAAAATGAAAATGTAATATCATTTTTCCCTAACTTCTCAAAAGCCGAGTCATTTGATGACTTTCCAAAATCATAATGAGATTTGAAGTCCGCAATGCAAACATAATTATTATCAAATGAATATAGCTCTTCTAAGTCCACGACATCAAACCTTAATTCAAATCAATGCAATGAGCTCGCTGTCAAAGACCATTTACCAAGTGTCGACACCAACTTTTCATCAAATCATTATGCTATCTTGAAGACTTTTCAACAATGTCGACCACAAAAATAACAATGAACAATAATTGCCAAATAGTCGATGCCATGTCATTTCAATGTGACTTTTAAATAAGCCAAATAAACATTTAGCCCAAATCAAATATGACTTTATTCAAAGTCATTTACCAAGGAAAGTTAGCCAAAATAATTACCAGAGCAACATTATAAAATTGCCATAAATATTACCTTCGAGCCATAGAGGTGACTTTTACAAAGTCACATGCAATTAACACTATGATAACCAATATCACTTTTAGAAGCTGATTATGATATCAGCTCAATCTAAACCATATGAACTGGATGAAAACTCCATATATTTCACTCACTGTGTCCTAACCAGTGACACCAAGATAATGTGAGAGAGCCATGAAATGACAAAACCAACTAAAGAGTGAATAGAAACCTCATATACCAATGATGCCAAATTAAATATAAAACTCGAGTGCCAAAGAGAGCATTAATATAATTCCAACCCAATATTCCATGTGAACCAACAAAACCATCAAACAAGTGAAATACCAGAACCATGGTGAATACAATGCCTCCAAAAACAAGTGTAAGTTTAGGATTGCTTTAGAAGCATGAGAGAAATGAAGTCACTAATCCAAGTGTCATGGAGCAAATGAAACAATAACCAAACTTCCTGAGATGGAGCAATATATAGAAGCAATGAACCAAAGAGATGTGCCATGTTTATCAACAATAAGTCATACCAACTAAAACATAACTGTATATGCCATGAATTAATATACCTGAACATGTGAAGTGACAAATTCATAAATCTGAAGTTGAAGAGAGCCCCATCACCATGAATACCACCTAAACCAAACCTTATCAACACTGTCAGTCCAATAATCATCTGAAGATATATTGCATTCATAAATCTGAACCACATGAGTAATACCAACATGAAAAACATGAATCATCATAAACATCTACAAATGAATATCTGAAAGTGAAGTAGCCTCAAGATTTTGTAACCTCTGAATCATGACCAACGTACCAAGAATTCCATCAATAAGGTGCATCAATTATTCAATGAGGACATCAATTATTCATTTGTGACTTTGTCATCAAGGACAAACAATAGAGGGGTTAGAACAACAACAACCTCATGCAAAAACTAGATATGTTAAAGAATGGCACAATGTGTGTCAAGAATGAAAATACTTTGGTGGGTTTGAAAAGTATTTTGGAAGATATACTCAAATTTCTTTGTTTGGTATGCTACAAGGCAGATTGAGGGAATTGTGGAATAAAGGTCAAGTTAGGGTTTTGAAGGTTGAAGAATAGCTTGAAATAGTTTGAATTGTGATTGTAAGACAAACTCCTCCTAGCTCTGCATCAGATGGTAATATTATAATTTGTGAATTGAGTTTATGTTCTCTTTTATGATTGCATTGCTTGATTCATTTCTTTATAGTTTCATTTCATGAGTAGGTTGGGATTTGTATTTACTTTGATCTCTTTCATTTGATTTCATTGTTGTTTCCTTATGCTTATTTTCCCTCTTACACATCGATTTAGATTAATCCATTCCAAACTTCTTCAACATTTCCTTAACATACTTAGATTGTGATATGAATATACCTTTCTTTGATTGATTGATCTACAAACCTAGGAATAAATTCATCTCCCCACATATTGACATCTCAAATTCTTTTTGCATTTCCTTTGTAAACCTTTTGCACATACCTTCATTTCCTCCTAAGATTATGTCAACATAAACTACCACAATTAAGATTTGTTCTCCTTTAAATTTAAAATACAAATTGCTATTTGTAGTACCTTTCTTGAATCTTTGTTGCAACAATGACTTATCTGACCTTGCATACCAAGCTCTAGGAGCTTGCTTCAGTCCATACAATTCTTTCTTCAATCTGTATACCATATTTGGATCTTTTGAAAACTAAAAATATTTTGGTTGTTCAATAATGTATACTTCTTCTTCCAATTGACCATTCAAGAATGCATACTTCACATCCATCTGATATACTTTGAAATCTTTATGTGCTGCAAAAGATAAAACCATCTTGATAGCTTCCATTTTTGCAATCGAAGAAAAAATTTCCTCAAAATTTATACCTTCAACCTATGAGTAACCCTTACACACAAGTCTAGCCTTGTTCTTGACAAATTTTACATCTTCATTCAGCTTGTTTTGGAATACCCACTTAGTACAATAACATTCTTGTTTTTCAGTCTTGGGACCAATTCCCAAGTCATATTCTTTTCTATTTGTTCTAACTCCTCCTTCATTGCTTTGAACCAATTCTCATTTTTACATGCCCCAGTCATTGTTTTTGGTTCTACCTTAGAAAGTAAACATAAATTTACTTGTTCCTTTGTCATATTAGCTTTTCTTCCTAACCTATCTAATCTATTTCTTTTATTAGGGACTTTGAGTGTAGGTAACCTATCTCTAATAACTGAAGATTTTAGTATTTGATTTTATTTTCAACAACTCTAAATTGAGTTAAAATATCATGTTACGCTCATGGACAACAAGATCACTATGCAAATTACCATCCTTAAAGATTCATGAAAATGGGTGGATAGACTCCAACAAATTTTAGAGCCAATAATTGGAGATGTTGATAGGTCTTGTGGAGTATTTATAGTGATGGATCATTTCTACTAAAAGCATAAAGGTATCATTGTGGATACCTTAGGTTTGTTGGATGGGGTTCATGCCTCTATTTTATTTGATTTTGATGCTTTAGAATAATTTATTTCCCCATCATTGGTAGCACATTATGGGCTTGTGGCAATGAGGAAAAATGATAAGTGATAGGTTAAGTTATCTTCTAGTGCTAGGGTAGTTGTAGTCTCCCTTGTGTGTGGTTTCATGTTAGATTTTAGCACCTTCACCACCATTGTTGATCTATGTATTCTACATTTGGGATCCTAAAAGATTGTACTTGGTATGGATTGGCTAAAGGCTCATCAAGATAACATTTATTATCAGTGGAAGTTGGTGGAGTGTGAAGATGATCTTGATTAGTGAGTAGAGATAGTAGAGGTGTAGAGACCCATATCACTTCACTTGATTTTAGCTATGTATCTAAAATAGAACACATAAAAGGGATGTTAGATGGATATTTGGGTGAGTCATCTTTCAAAGGATGAGTGCTATGAGGTATATATTTATGGTCATCCCCTCAAATTTTTTTTTGATGTGTCTTCAAGTGAAATTATTGGTTTTCCACCAAAGTGAGATGTAGAATTTTGTATTGATATTTTTCTAGGAGCGGAGCCCATATTTTGTGTGTCATAGCATATGACCAATCAAGATATCAAAAATATTTTTTTTTGCTGGAAGATTTGTTAGATAAGGGTCACACTCATCATATTGTATCCCCTTCAGGTGCACCAATCTTCATGAACAAGGATGAATACCTTCACTTGTGTATCAATTATTAGTAGTTGAATAAGTTGATAGTGAGGAATCAATACTCCTTGCTGAGGATCGATGATTTATTTGAATAGATGAAGAGATCCAAATTTTTATCTAAGATTGACCTAAATTTGGGATATCATTAACTTCACATTCATGAGGTGAACATCATTGAATGAAATTGTGTACTCACTAGGGACACTATTCATAGTAGTTATATTTGGGTTGATGAATGCTCCTTTAGTTTTTATGAGTTTAATGAATGGTGTGTTTTGATTATATAGGAAAAGAAAGTTTTAGATGGACCCAAAACCCAAAACAAGCAAGTTTTGGCGGGGATGCAAAACCCATCTAGAGAATGAACACTGCTAAAAGATACACATGAGTAACCAACAACAAAACAACATCAGGTCTACAAATAATAATCAAGAATTTCCAAATCTGCAACACAAGGTTTAACAAGGAACCTTGGACTGAAACAGGACAAGAACAAGGACTTAGAGCCCAAACAGAAAAAAACCACCGCCTGTGTTAGTCAAGCAAGAAAGCATGATATAAGAACTACCCGAGACAACTAGGCTACCATTAGCCTACAATAGCGAGACTGTAGCAAAACACTTACCAACAAAACCCAAGGAATAAAATCTCCCCACCTCAATAGCGGAATTAAAGATCAGGATTAAACAATGGAGATCCCCAGCCTTCTCACAACACCAACTAGCTCAAGTCACCATCCCAACTTCCACCTTAATAGAAGAGGGCTCCCCTCTAATGGAGAGGATGAACTGAGGACCTTTACCACAAAACATAGAACTTCCCACCAGATCCATAGCACACCTCTCCACCTCAGTAGAAGAGGGCTCCACCTCAAAAGGAGCAATTTCCACCTCCATAGAAGACCAAAACTGTAAAACCTAAAGGATAGTAGCTACATCCAAGGAAAGGAACAATAGAACATCCATAGGTAAAGAAGACTAGAACACCAGAGAAGAAAAAAACCACTCTTTAGCCAATAGCCTTGAGAGAGTAAACCACTGAGCCATTGCCCTAAACATATGAAAGAGCTCAACCAACTAGAAAAACACACCCCCAGCCTGCAAATCGAACTTCAAAGCCCAAAATGGAACCTAGATCTCAACAAGCAAAAAATAGCCAAAAAAAATCAAAATGCCAACCACCCAACAGGCTCAAGGCATTCACAACAATCATGAACAAGATAGAGAACCACTCCACTCGAGCCACCACAGACGTATAACACCAAGGGAGACATTCCCCACATGAGCCAAAGAAAGAAACAACACTGCAATGAAGCAGAGACAGAGCAGCCACAAGGCCATGAAGAGGTGAAATCACCAAACTACAAGGACCCATGAAAAGTAGGACAAGGCCAGGAAAACCCAAAAGTAGAGAGAGAAGAGAGAAGGACAGACCATGAAGAACAACCTTTGACCCTATATACTAGTTAGAGTCTAAAACATGCCAGAAACTCTCCTCAAACAACTCCACCAAAGGAAAACCAAAAACATCATGCAAAGTTTCAAAGAGGAAGCCCCACAGTAGCACAACCCCATAGATGAAGTAATAAAATCCCAAAGAAAGCCATCACAGGAAGAGAAGCGAGACCAGGAAGAACCATAAATCACAACCACCAACCTGACATGCTAGTCTAGGCCAAAAGATAATCTGCAAGTCACCACAAAACTTCCAGCAGCAGGAAAACCTAAGCAACAAAGCATAGAGAACCCCCAATACAAAGCAACAAATGCCTCCCCTTCAGAAGAAGAGAGAAAAAAGAACAAAGCACAACCCCAAAGATCCCACCAAGAGGCCACTGAGAAACCACCCAATAGTAGCTAGGAACTAGGGACAAAGCCCTCAAAGAGACAAGCGTTGGTGGCATAGACGACATCAATAACAAGAGGAGCTAAAAACCCTCCCAGGATCCTCAACTGGCATGAACAACACAACAACGGCCAGAAAAACCCAAGTAGCAACTGTACAGGCACCAACAATGCTTTTTCCCTCCCCATCTTTATCGTCCTCGTCCCCTCCTTCACCATCTCCATCCTTAGAATTCAAAAACTGCCTAGATTTATTTTTCTTGATGCTTCTTGATGACATTTTGGTTTATTCGACACTTATTCATTATATAAGAACCACCAAATTCCTACTTCTAACCTCTTACCAAATATCTCAAGAATACCAATGCAAAATAACAAAACAACTCGCTAACTCTCAAGCTCTCAGCTCACTTTGCACAAAAAATACAATAGAATAACAACAGAGTAATCTAAATGAAAAGTGTAACAAATAGTAGAGAGAACACCTCTATATATACTAAACTATGAGCAACCAAATGCTACAAACAAGCTAATAATTTTTTCACATTTATATTCCCATGCAATGACTCATCTAATTAACTCACATATTTGTAACACATGACAATCCTCACATTTTGAATGGCTGAGTCGACTTGTTTCAAGAGACAACAACTCTTTTACTGGGTCCATGAACAACAAAAACTTTTAGCAGGTTTCCTACTTGGTTTGCAAGTCGACTACCCCTTTATATTGCTGCCAACTTATCATTCACTGGGTTTATGCATATCCATAAGTTTAAGACTTCTTTTTTCTTCGAAAAGTTATCGGTTTTAGTGCCACATTTCATGCTTTAGTGCCCTTAAGAAAAACGTTGTCATAAGACTTCTTCCAACATTGTAAAACTGTATTCATTTCCTTTGCCAACATTTCAACTTTATGCCTTTTATCATGTGTGGCCTTTGACTTGGTCTTTTCTTTGTTTCATGCGTAGATTTTACATTCAACATGCATTAACATAAGGCAATGCTATATGCACATAAGCTTATTCAAAGCACTTTACTAAATTTCAACTTCAATGCTATAAAATGTGCTTCAAATATATTTCAAATACTTATCATTTCATATATTATATATATATTTAACTTAATACACACACACACACACACATATATATTAATATATACTTATTTACTCAAGATTATCAAATGCATTGATTTCCAATTAACAAATATATATAACTATATATTGAAATAACAATCATATATATACACACAAATATATATAAATATATTATATATACATAATATTATTTTAATATATTTAAATAAACACTTATACTCTCATTTCCATCGATTGACATATATACACGAAGTGTATACACACACATACACACACACATATATGTCACCTTCATCAAATCAATATTCTCATGCATGTGGGTAATAGTGAATTGCATCAAACTGTAAGAGAGGGAGACCAACCACGTTCAAGGCCCCAGGTCACAGAGAGCCAAGAGTAGAAGGCTTCCCTAACTTACCTCAGCTTAAAAGGGTGTTCGAAGATGAGGGATGAGAATGATGAGGACTATAAGGTCCCTCAATCACTCTGCAAACCCAAAACTCAAAATGGGGCTAGGTGAGCCAATTTTTGGGTTCCACACTGTGCCTCAAGTAGCTCTCTACCCAAGGATGAAAGCACAATTTTGGGATGATAGCGCGGCGCACTGGCGTCTCTCAGGTGCAATGGCGTCTGTATGACCAAAGGACCAAAAGACAATGTGAACCACCAGAAAGCAAGCTGACGACCTAGCTAGTCACTTCCAAAGGGACAAAACAGAGCTATAAATTAGGGAAAGTACAAATGAATATGATAAAGAAAATATATGAGAGTTAAGATGACAAGAATGATCTCACAAAGATGCTCGTTCGCCAGCTAGCTCCAAGTACACTTCCACCTACACACAAGAAAGAGGGAAATTGTTGGGGGGCTGTATAGGGGTCTACCTCAATCTGACCCTTGTTTTGGTGTTTCCACCTCCATGGAAAACCAAGATAATGATAATGGAGAAAAAGTATGATAAAGGAAGAATGAGAGAAAAGAACATAATAACACTACAAAATAGTATGAGGCTACCCAACCAAATTGTAGAGGAGAGGAGTGAAAAGCTTACCACCTCCACCAAGAGCTCGCTAGCTAATGGAGGAGAAAATGAGAGGACTCAAGCCCTTGCTGCAATGGTGTTGTTCCATACTTGCTCTACGAAGTTGATGGAATGTTGTTGTTGCTACTATGGAGTGCAAAGTGTTGCTTGAGAGTTGAGAGTGCAGGGAGTGAATGCTAAAATTATGAAGTAGATTGCTTGAGCTTGTGAAGAAGATGAAGTGCATGAAGAAAGAGTGAATTTGAAGGGAGAATGAGAAAAAACAACCATATTCGGGTCAATTGGTTGAAGAGGGGCGTTAAAAATTGACCCCAATGGGAAGTGTAATGCCTCTGCAGGCTTCAAACATAGGAATTTGTTAAGGACATAAGTGTGTCATGCAAATTTTTGCATGCTGCGTGGGCATCCCTGATAGTTATTCTTCTTCCCATGAACAAAACAGATGCCAAGTGCACTGAAGGCAATGGGATGATGTGGATTTTCGCCCTCAAATTTGGTTTTCTAAGGTGAGGAAATGTAAAAGGGGAATTGCGTAAGGGGTGAAAATTTGTGCCTATACATTTTTCCCCCACTTTAGCGAGCATGAATACTGATGAGTGCTTCAGTAAAGTAGACCAGAGAAGTAGTAGAGTTAGAAATGTATACCTGAACTATCAGGAAGTAGATTGTGATCTGGAAAACTCGAGAGTGCAGGACAAAGGACAAGTAAAGGACTTCATAGCCCCGCATAATTATGAAGCTGAAGAATGAAAGCATCTTACAGGCACGTAGACCTGCAAGGAGGTGACCCCTAAGATCTCACATGAAGGAAGCCCCAAGAATAAAGTGCCTCACAGGCTTGCAAACCTGTAAGGAAGGTAACCTCCAAAATCTCTCGCATGAAGGATACCCAAAAAAGTTCCTTACAAACTTATAGACCTACAAGGAAGCGTCCCTCAAGATCTCTCACATGGACGAAGCTAGGAAAGCACCCTACAAACCACCAGACCTATAGGGAAGGTGTCCTTAAAGAACTCTCACATGAAGGAAACCCAAGAAAGCACCCTACAGACCTGCAGACTTGCAGGGAGGTATCCCCCAAGATCTCTCACATGGAGGAAACCAAAAGAAAGTGCCCTACAGACCCACAGACCTACAAACCTGCAAGAAGGTATCCCCCAAGATCTCTCACATGGAGGAAACCCAAGGAAAGGGGACTCTGCATAGTCAGAAAGCGGCTTCGCAGGCGCACCCATAAAGCGACATGTTTACTCGTAGATAGAACATGTCAAAAAGTAGCCATGCAGGTAAGTAAGCAGACAAGTTGGAAAAAACCTTTCAAAGGGGTCCCTCGGGAACCCAACGTGAAGAAGGGGGTCCACTCAAGGGACACACTACTTGAAAGTATGAAAGAGATAATTCTTTCTCCAATTTATTCATCATCAAGGAATCCTTTTGAAAGATGTTCAATTCATCAAGGAATTCAAAAGGAAGAATATGCCCCCACGCGAGGGGAAGGTCAAAGATGCTCCCACTTTGGAGGAAGGTTCTCAAGTTCTTTCTTTACGAACCCATGATGAAGGAAACATATTCCATTAGGGTTTCAAGTTGAGAATGTGATTCTTGAAAGGAAGTTTGTGAAGATTCTTGAGAAAAGATTCGTTGGCAATTAATGCATTTTCTGAAAATTAAAATGTTGTAGAAGTGGCATTGTCACACATGAGAGGGACAACTCAAGCAAAGAAGAGAGAGAGAGAGATAAAGGAAAAGAAAAAGAGAAAAGATAACATGAACAAAGGGCACAGGGGTAGCTTGATATTTCAAGGTCAAAACTGCTCATAAATATATATATGTATAGTAATAGTATATAAAATGATCTATCATCAACCCCCTACTATATCAGACCATGTGAAGAATGCACAAGACAAAGTAAAAATAAAAAATTGGGTCAACATGGAAGGGAAGCCTAAATGCCCCCAACACTTTGCATCGTCCCCAATTTACCAAAAATCAAGTCACAAACGAGGAAGAATGATGATACAAATAGAAGAAGGTTTATGACACAAAAACCATTCCTGTATCCAAGCACCAACAGGGGTGACAAGGATGATCCAGGCACACATAGCACGATCACAGGGGGAACACATCATAACACACACACATCTAATCTAAAGATAAAGAAGGGGCCACCTCCTAACACTGATCAACCAAGAGGTCGTCTTCTTCCCACTCTAGATCATCGTAGGGGGAAGGAGGACAAGCCTACAGTGGTGGAATGTTAAGAGGAGGGGCATCTGTTCCTCCCACAACAACGACTAAGGAAGAGGGCCCCGCAAGGTCCTCTCCACCAAGCTCTTGTGGAGCTAAGGTCAACAATTTTGCAAAGATTGCCGATAAGGCCAAAGCCTCATCCAAAGAGTTAAACATGAACTTAATAGGAGTGCCATGTTTCACCTCAACGAATGGAGAAGGTTGTGGCCGAGTTTCACCGCTAGGCTTGCTGAGTGATTCGGGAGTGGTGACAAACTCAGGAGAAGTCGGAACTAGTTTTGTCACTAGGACAAAAAAAGTAAGTGTGGGGAACCCTTTCAGAGAAGGTGGGCTCTTATTATGTCCTTCATTGCTAGAAGGACCACTCTCTACCTTCTGCTTTGTCGGAGGATGCAAACTCCCCATAGATGAGGCAAGAAGTGCAGAGGAAGAGGAGGAGGAGAGAACTGTAGTAGATACGACCAAAGTGTTCGTAATATCTATGGGTTTTGAGAAAGGTTGGATATCTGGAAGGGACATCAAGAGAGGTGACTCCACCGAAGGAGCGATGAACACTTGCACCTTTTTAGGGTCAGGCACATTCGTACTCATAGCGGAAGCCGAAAGCAATGCAGAGCTAGACTAAACAGAAGCAAAGGGGAGGAGAGAGGAGGATGCGGTAGGAGGCCTTGATACAACAACAGTTCTCTCCTCTTCCTTCCTCTGTAAGGTGGCCTGCTTAACCATGATAGCCTTTCACCGACGCTTGCACTCACGTGTAAGGTAGTTCCTGTGAATCTTTGAACCAAAGGCCGGAGGCTACGAAGGAACAAAAGGTTCCTACTTAGCCATGGGAATGTCCACTACAACCATTTCCGTTGGAGGAACAGGCTCCTTAAGGGAGCAGGAGGAGCAGGTTGAGAAGCAGCGGGGGGAGTCAACTCAAGTGCCTCGACAACAAGCCTCTTCTTGTTTACTATTTTGGGAGTAGGAGTGGTAGGGGGCTACAAAGGTTGAGACATAGAGGATTCCCCACGGGGACCTTTCTTCCTACTATACCAAACAGGCATAGGATCCATGGGAAAAACAGGAAGCTCAAATGTAGGACGCTTCAGCTTTCACCAAGCAGGCACCATAGGATTCTCTCGCAAATGTGGAATGGAATCCGATGGAACCTCAGTGGGGCAAGAGGAAGCGTTAGGCTGAACAACAGAAGAGGAAGGAGGATCTTGGGACCGCTTCTCTTCTTCCCTTCTACGTGCCTTAGCGACATCAATGTCAAATTTTTAGGCATGCCCTATGTGAAACAACATAAGGCGACGAAGGGTATCTCACTTTCAGCCTCAGACACCCTTTCTTATAATTTTGATATTTTTGGCACAGGAGGTCTGTCCTAGGTGGGAGAGGACCAACGTGTGCAAGCCAAGAGTAATCCGAGTAGCTACCACGAGCAACCAATGGTTTATAATTGGTTTCATGAATCACATGCACGGAACCCTCATGGATTAAACATTTATGCACAACCAAATGCACCACATTCATAGCCACTAACCAAGGGATACCCAACTTCACTCTAAAGAGTTCAGACCCAGGGATAATATTGAACAGAAGCTTCACAGATTTAGGTCCAACCAAAACCGAAAGGACAATACTACCCAAAGGGGGCACGAAAAGTCTGTCACGTGCAGATGATGCTTACAGGTGCATCATACGCATCTTTGTGCAAGAAGTTGATTAGCATGATCTCCTCAGTCATAATGTTTACTTGAGATGTCGGATCAATGAGAACACCTACTACGATGTTTCTGTTGATTCGTGTAGGCATGTAGAGAGGAGATGGTTCCCTATTAAAACCCATCGGCAAGTCCTATGAAGTGAAGGTTATACCAACACCACTTCTCACAAGCTGTGCAGAGGGGATAGGTTGATGCAGGAAGGAGGCCATTACACACACTAGATGATACTTTCATATAGTCCATAAAAGGTTAAAAGATAAGACGGTGACCCAATTAAGGTTTTGTTATGAAACACCTTCAAAACCTTCCAACTATGCCTACTAGGAGTCACAGGTTGGGTTGTAAGGAGAAAGCCTCACAACACTCACACCTAAAACACTCCTAAAATACGAGGAAAGGAGCTTTCAGTATCACAAAATGGAACCAAAATGGTTCACATTGGGTTCACCAAAAATGTAAGAGAGGGGGACCAACGACGTTCAAGGCCCCAGGTCATGAAGAGCCAAGAGCAGAAGGCTGCCCTAACTTACCTTAGCTTAAAAGGGTGTTTGAAGATGAGGGACGAGAATGATGAGGACTATAAGGTCCCTCAATCACTTTGCAGACCCGAAACTCAGAATGGAGCTAGGTGAGTCAGTTTTTGGGTTCCACATTGTGCCTTAGTTCTCTACCTGAGGATAAAAGAGCAGTTTCAAGATGACAACACGATGTGCTAGCATCTCTCAGGTGTGCTGGAATTTGTACGAACAAAGGACCAAAAGGACAATGTGAACAACCAGAAAATAGGCTGACGACCTAGCTAGTCACTTCCAAAGGGACAAAACAAAGCTATAAAGTAGGGAAAATATGAACGAATATGATAAAGCAAATATATGATAGTTAAGGTGACAAGAATGATCTCACAAAGATACTCATTCGCCAAGTAGCTCCAAGTACACTTCCACCTGCACACAAGAAAGAGGGAAATTGTTCGGGGGCTGTATAGGGGTCTTCCTCAGTCAGACCCCCATTTTGGTGTTTCCACCTCCACAGATAGCCAGGCTAGCGATAATGAAGAAAAGTATGATAAAGGAAGAATGACAGCAAAGAACACAATAACACTACAAAACAGTATTAGCCTACCCAACCAAATCATAGAGGAGAGGAGTGAAAAGCTTACCACCTCCACCAAGAGGTCACTAGCTATTGGAGGAGAAAATGAGAGGACGCAAGCCCCTACTGTAATGGTGTTGTTCCACACTTGCTCTACGAAGTTGATTGAATGTTTTTGTTGCTGCTATGGAGTGCAAAGTACTGCTTGAGATTTGAGAGTGCAAGGAGTGAATGCTAGAATGTTGAAGGAGATTGTTTGACCTTGTGAAGAAGATGAAATTCATGAAAAAGAGTGAATTTGAAGGGAGAATGAGAAAAACGACCATATTCAGGTCGGTTGGTCGAAGAGGGGCATTACAAATCAACCCCAATGGGAAGTGTAATGCCTCTGTAGGCTTCAAACGAAAGAATCTGTGAGGGACGTAAGCGCACCATGCAGGTGTCCCTACCAATTATTCTTCTATTGATGCACAAAACAAATGCCAAGTGGACCGAAGGAAGTGGGCTGATGTGGATTTTTTCCTTCAAATTTGGTTTTCTAAGGTGAGGAAATGTAAAAGGGGAATTTGCATAAGGGGTGAAAATTCGTGCCTATACACAAACATCCATTCATCATATTTCCATCAAGATTCATATACCAAACAAATTCATATATATTAAATCATTTTTACTCAACAAGGTAATAGTAAATAGGTAATAACACATGGGGTATAACACATACACCTCTTACAACACCAACAAGCAACTACACTCACTCTTTATTGCGCTCTCTAGCAACCATTACTACCTACTTCCCCTGAGAGGTAGCCTTCAACATCAGTCCAAGACCAAGAATGTGTCTTGAAATGTTTCCTGAGAAGATGCACACACTTATGCATCTCAGTTGAAAGGAGGGGCACTTCTCATGGAGATACTCAAATGTATCTTTTGAAAGATCCTTTTTGAAAATATCAACAACCTAATCCTTAGTAGGCACATACTCCAACTTCACCTCATTCTTTGGAACTTTCTCTCTTAAGAAGTGACACCAAATTGAGATATGTTTTTTTCTTGAATGCATTATCAGATTCTTTGAAATATTGATTGCACTTGTATTGTCACACATGATAAAAATAGGTTCATCATATGAAACTCTTATATTCTTCAATGTTTGCTTCATCCACAAAACTTGTGTACAACATGATGTTGTTGCAATAAATTGTGCTTCTGTAATAGATAATGATACTAAATCCTACTTCTTACTTAGCCATGAAACCAACCTTCTTCCAAGAAAGAAAGCACCACCACTTGTAATTTTCCTATAATCTGCACATCCATCCCAATCTGTATTTTTATATGAACTCAAAGAGAAGTCAGTATCCTTAGGATACCACAAACCATAATCCAGAGTGCCCTTCAAATATCTGAATATCCTCTTCATTGTTGAAACAAGAGATTCTCTGGGATCTTCTTAAAATCTAGCCACAAGACAAACTAAATGCATGATATATGATCTAGTAGCAGTAAGGTATAATAGTCCACCAATCATTGATCTATACTTGCTCTGATCTATCTTAGGAGATTCATCATTCTTGCTCAACTTACAACTAGTAACCATAGGAGTACATATTGATTCTATATACCCTAAATTGTTCTGACTGGCGAAGAACACTATTTAACTAACTTTCACCCTTCTTCCCTAAATGATTAAATAATACATTACTATTTAATTATTATCAAATTTTATATTTGTCTATTAATTAAGTGATTTAACGTTATTTAATTAATTCATCCTCAATCATCATTTCTAACTAATTCAATAAATCTCATTTATTTAAAAAATGTCCTAATTTAACCTTATCTATCCTGATTAATTAAATAAACATGAGTTATTTAATTGTCACTAATATACCATATTTATTTAAATAATTTAAATTTCTATCATTAATAATTTAATTAAACTACTTTCCCCTCTCCAAATTAAATAATTAAATCAATTATTTAATCCATTCAACATAATGTGTTAATAAATAAACCCTTATTTATTAAAGTCAAATGCAACTTGCACATTCTTCTTCAATATTAATTAAGTATTCAATTAATTAATTATCCTCACCCGTTTTTGATTGAGTAAGTCATGACCACTGATTTCTCACTCTAATTGGTTAACTAACCCATCTATTTCCTAACTCAACCCGACTTTCTCAATCCCACTAAACACTCAATCTGACTTCTTCAATCCCACAAATCATTCCAATCTGATCCCACTTATTATCCAATTAAAATCCTTAGTTGGATCAATCAGAGGAGTTAACTGACCAATCTATTTCCTCTCAATGGTTCTCAACCCTCGATCATGATATTTCACTAACGAATCTCGATCACTCATCTAAAACCTGAAAATCTATAGAACCTTCTTCCTTCTCAAAAATGATCGAAGAATCTAGAGAATTTATGGAGAGGTTATGTCAAAATAGTCATTGAAGCACATTTAACACATTTACATCTTTGATCACCATTAACATGCCTTTTGAAGCTTTTGCACAACAATGGATGCTTCGTATTGATCCAAGCAATCCAACATCAATATGAATTATATTTCGACATGGGATGGTAATATTGTAATTTGTGAATTTAGTTTATGTTCTCTTTTATGATTGCATTGCTTGATTCATTTCTTTATAGTTACATTTCATGAGTAGGTTGGGATTTATCTTTACTTTGATCTCTTTCATTTGATTTCATTGTTGTTTCCTTATGCTTATTTTCCCTCTTACACACCGATTTAGATTCATCCATTCCAAACTTCTTCAACATTTCCTTAACATACTTACATTGTGATATGAATATAACTTCTTTGATTGACTGATCTGCAAACCAAGGAAGAAATTCTTCTCCCCACACATTGACATTTCAAATTCTTTTTGCATTTCCTTTGCAAACCTTTTGCGCATACCTTCATTTCATCTAAAGATTATGTCATCAACATAAACTACCACAATTAAGATTTTTTCTCCTTCAACTTTGAAATACAGATTGCTATATGTAGTACTTTTCCTGAATCCTTGTTGCAACAAGTACTTATCTAACCTTGCATACCAAGCTCTAGGAGCTTGCTTCATTCCATACAATTCTTTCTTCAATTTCACCATATTTGGATCTTTTGAACACTAAAAATATTTTGGTTGTTCAATGTATACCTCTTCTTCCAATTCACCATTCAAGAATGCAGACTTCACATCCATCTAATATACTTTGAAATCTTTATGTGCTGAAAAAGCTAAAAACATCATGATAACTTCCATTTTTGTAAGCGAAGCAAAAGTTTCCTCAAATTCTATACCTTCAGCCTATGAGTAACCCTTACACACAAGTATAGACTTGTTCATGACGACATTTCCATCTTCATTCAACTTGTTCTGGAATTCCCACTTAGTACCAATCACATTCTTGTTTGTCTGTCTTGGGATCAATTTCCAAGTCAAATTATTTTCTATATGTTCTATACTCCTCCTTCATTGCTTTGATCTAATTCTCATCTTTGCATTCCTCAGTAATTGCTTTTGATTCTACCTCATAAAGTAAACATAAATTTACTTGTTCCTCTGTCATAGTAGCTTTTCTTCTGAACCTATCTAATCTATTTCTTTTATTAGGGATTTTGAGTCTAGGTAACCTATCTCTAGTCAATCAAGATTTTAGTAGTTGATTTCACTTCCAACAACTCTAAATTGAGTTATAGGATCATGTTTTTCTCATGGAAAACAAGATCACTATGCAAATTATTATCCTTAGAGGTTCATGAAAATGGGTGGATAGACTCCAACAACTTTTAGAGCCAATCATTAGATATTTTGATAGGTCTTGTGGAGTATTTATAGTGATGAATAATTTCTAGTAAAAGCATCAAGGTATCATTATGGATACCTTAGGTTTGTTGGATGGGGTTCATGCCTCTATTTTATTTGATTTTGATGCTTTAGAATATTTTATTTCCCCATCATTGGTAGCACATTGTGGGCTTGTAGGAATGAGGAAAAATGATAAATGTTAGGTTAAGTTATAGTGCTATGGTAGTTGTAGTCTCCCTTGTGTGTGGTTTCATGTTATATTTTAGTACCTTAACCACCATTTTTGATCTATGAATTCTAAATTCGGGATCCTACAAGATTGTACTTGGTATGGATTGGCTAAAGGCTCATCAAGAAAGCATTTATTATGAGTGTAAGTTGGTGGAGTGTGAAGATGATCTTTATTAGTGAGTAGAGATAGTAGAGGTGTAGAGACCCATATCACTTCACCTAATTTTAGCTATGTAGCTAAAATAGAACATGTAAAAGGAAGGATGTTAGATGGATATTTGAGTGAGTGATCTTTCAAAGGGTGAGTGCTATGATGTATCTATTTATGGTCATCCTCTCCTTAAAGAGTTTTTTTATGTGTCTTCAAGTGAAATTATTGGTTTTCCACCAAAGTGAGATGTAGAATTTTGTATTGATATTTTTCGAGGAGCAGAGCCCATATTTTGTGTGCCCTACCATATGACCAATCAAGATCTCAAAAAGCATTATTTTTTGTTTGAATATTTTTTAGATAAGGGTCACATTCATCATATTGTATCCCCTTAGGGTGCACCAATCTTCATGAAGAAGGATGAATACCTTCACTTGTGTATCAATTACTAGTAGTTGAATAAGTTTATAGTGAAGAATCAATACTCCTTGCCGAGGATCAATGATTTATTTGAATAAATGAAGAGATCCAATTTTTTCTCTAAGATTGACCTAAATTTGGGATATCATTAGCTTCACATTCATGAGGTGAACATCATTGAATGCAATTTTGTGCTCACTATGGAAACTATTCATAGTAGTTATATTTGGGTTGATGAATGTTACTTCAGTTATATTGGTGTGTTATATACTTACCTAGATTGTGGTTTACCTAGGTTTTTGTTTACCAAGACTCTTATTCATTGTCTAATGATTGTGGCATGCTTATTTAGAAAGATAACATGCCTAGGTATTGACTATCCTATTTGTCTGTTTGAAAAGAGAACCCTAGAATGATCATGTGACTTGGGAAATGAAAAGAGACCTTCCCTATTATATGCTTTCCTACCTTGATGTGTCTACACTACCCATTTGTCAAATTACTAAAAACTTAATAATTTTTTGCTTTTGCTCTTACAAAAGTTTTAAGACTACCCTAGATTAGTGCACTCCGGAATCACGGGGGGACTTGGGCAAGAAAATGAGGCCTTCCATTGTGTTCACATGGCCACCTTGATGTGTTGGTATAGTTGGTTTCGCTCCATGATGCACAAAACAAAAATGCTTCTTTCCATTTTTCACTACTTTCCACTAATAATTTATGTAAGAATGCATTTTACACAAGAACACACAAACGGTGTTGAGTTGACGAAAACCAAGAGAGGTTGGTTTGAAGGGATTTTATATCCACCTTAGGTCCATACAAAGCATTCCTATGCGCCACGAGCTTCCAAAATGACTTTGTCATAGTTTGACATTTTTTTGCTTTTAGGGCTCTTAAGAGACTACCTCGGAAAGAGAGCCCCAGAATGATCAGGGGGCTTGGGAAATGAAATGAGACCTTCCCTAATATTTACCTTCCTACCTCGACATGTACACCTTGCCCATTTTTCAAAATTACTAAAAAAATTATAATTTTTGCTCTTAGGGCTCTTAAGAGACTAGCTTGAAAAGAGCACCCCATAATGATCTAGTGACTTGGGTAATGAAAATAGACCTTCCATAGTATTTAATTTCCTACCTCGATGTGTCCACACTACTCATTTGTCAAAATACTAAAAATTTAACAATTTTTTATTTTTTGCTCTTATGATTTACTTTTAAGACTACCTTAGATTAGTACACTCCGAAATCACGGGGGGACTTGGGAAAAAAATGGAGGCCTTCTATAGCCTTTACCTTCCCACCTTGATGTGTTGGTATAGTTGGTTTCACTCCATGATGCACAAAACAAAAAAATGCTTCTTTCCATTTTTGCACTGCTTTCCACTGATAATTTTTGCAAGAATGCATTTGGCATAAGAACACACAAACAGTGTTGAGTTGACCCAAATTGAAAGAGGTTGATTTGAATGGATTTGATATCCACTTGTAGGTATAGAAAAATAATTCCTACACACCACAATATACCAGAACAATTTAGTCAAAGTTTGACAATTTTTATCTTTTAAGGCTCTTTAGAGACTACCCTAGAAAGAGCACCCCAAAATAATAGGGTGACTTGGGTGATGAAAAGAGACCTTCCCTAGTATTTATCTTCCTACCTTGATGTTTCCACACTTCTCATTTGTCAAAATTACTGAATTTTTTACAATTTTTACATTTTTCACTCTTAAGGCTCTTTAGAGACTACCCCAAAAAGAGCACCCCGAAACGATCAGGAGACTTGGGAAACAAAAAGATACCTTTCCTAGTATTTTATTTCCTACCTCGATGTTTCCACACTATCCATTTGTCAAAAATATTGAAAATTTAACAATTTTGTAATTTTTTTCTCTTATGACACTTTTAAGACTACCCCAGATTAGTGCACTCTAGAATCATGGGGGGACTTGGGAAGCAAAAGGAGGCCTTCCGTAGCATTTAACTTCCACCTTGATGTGTTGGTATAGTTTTTTTTCCTCCATGATGCACAAAACAAAAAAATGCTTCTTTCCATTTTTGCATTGCTTTCCACTGACAATTTTTGCAAGAATGCATTTGACACAAGACCACACAAACAGTGTTGAGTTGACCCAAACCAAGAGATTTTGGTTTGAAGGGATTCAGTATCCACATGTAGGTCCAGAAAAAGTATTCCTACATGCCATGAGCTCATAGAATGACTTTTTCAAAGTTTGATAATTTTGGCTTTTGGGCCTCTTCAAAGACAATCCCAGAAAGAGCACCCCAAAATAATCGGGTGACTTGGACAATGAAAAGAGACCTTCCCTAGTATTTACCTACCTACCTCAACATGTCCATGCTTCCCATTTTTCAAAATTACTAAAAATTTTACAATTTTTTAATTTTCCAATATTCATGTTTAATTTTAACCATTGTTGAGTCAAAAGTAGGTTTGAATTTATGTTTCTTAACAATTCTTAACAAATGTAGATATTTTTGGTGGAAAATACTATTGTGTCAAGAAGCGATTCAAAACAAAAGTTCTAACATTTTTCTTCAACATTGAGGACACATTCAATGTAATTCATAAGGAGGTATATACTTCATAGACTTTTATCTCTTGTTTTATAATCTTGCATTTGATTTCAAAGAATGATCAGTTGACTTTGTTATTCATGTTATTTATAATCCATAATTTTCTAATATTTATATGTATAAATCTCTCAAAACAATCTTTGAGTAGGACATGAGGTTCTATGGCAATGCATCTAGCATTGGAGTTCATGTTACTTTCATTGTTCAATTACTTTTACTCAGCATTTTTTTCTATTTTTTAACATTTTTTGTAATATTGCAATGTAGGTGTCTTGGAGAGTAGCAATGATTTGAGATGTATGTTACAAAGCGAGGATATTAGGGGCACATATTAGTTGTGTATCTAGGATAGATTGATAGCAAGATGCATTGATGTATTTGTACATGAGGACATCGATAAAATTATATGGGAATTATTAGTTGTATTGATGATTATGATGGTTAAAAGATGATATAAGATGTATTTTTACATGAGAACATGAAAAATATGATATACAAGCATTATTGGTTATATTTATGGTAGAATGTATGCAAAATATGATGATTATGAAAGCCATGTGTATGTTGAAAAATGTCACATGTATGTGTAATCACCATCAAGTGTGTCGAACATATGCAAATAATGATGATTATGATGAAAATATGTATAGACTAAAAATATTATGTGTATGCACCTACTTATGTATGTTCACGAATGTCACATGTATATATTTTCACATCAAAATCACTCACACATTCTTACATTGGTTTGTGTTGGCACCTACTTAATAGTCAAGCAATGGTGAATATTTTGGACTTGTCTATAAATGAACTCTTGAATGTAATGTATGTGAACCTTAATGTGTGTGGTTCACTTATGATGGAATAGGTTCTAATAGATTAATGTAGCAATCTCATTGTTATAAAATAAATAAATCGCCTACATAATTGGAAGAAAGAGTATGACACTTTAGATCTTATTTGGCCAACATATACCTAACTAGAAGCTAGTGAGAAACTATAACTAGAAGTAGACTTATAATCAAATAAATAAATTGGCCCATAAAAATTAGTGTACCCAATCAAATCAATATCAACCCCTGTTGCATAGAGAATCCCAAAACTATGAGTTCCTTGAGTATAGTGGAGGAACTAGTAGTTTTCCTTCTATTTTAGTTCATGAGGTTCCTACATAACTAGAGATCATGCCAATGACATATGAAATGCCAAGCCTGAAGTGAATCAAATAGTTGAGGTTGTTACTAATATATGAATATATAGTAGCATCAAATAATGGTGAATCTAATATCTCACCTAAATTTTGGCTTCAGATAGAAAGGGAGTTAGAGTAGGTTTGCAATTGGCCATATGCAATTGTGAGAGAAAATCAAGTGTATTTTTGGACTATACAAGGTAGATCTTGGATGTAAAGTGATAGAGCTGAATCCCACTAAAAAAAGCTCAAAAAAATCAAGTTAGTCATCAAAAAAATATCATGCATTACAATTTTCACTATCACAATTGAGGATGAAGAACTCATTGTGATCAATAAGTAATCAACATACAAAACTAGGAATATGAGAGACTCATCCTATTACATGGTGTAATTTTTTAGATTATAATGACATCAAGTGAATTCAACTAAGAGAAATAAATATTCCATCTTGGCATGCCAAGTCATGTTTATAGTTGCAGGGACATTCTTGGGACCACAATATTGATCCTTTTAATTATAAAAGAAAAACAAAACATTTAGCTAACTAGCCCATCTCACACTTTGCTACCAAGCCAACTTTGAATAAATGTTCACAATTTACTGTTACATTTTTTTAATAAAAGGATGTATTTGTAGTCATTTTGATAATGGTACAACATTGAAAATTCTTATAATTTATCCTTTCACATCTACACCTAGGAACATAAGCATTCATGTTATGATTGATAATATTAGAAAAATGATCATAAATTTTGGTGAAGTTTCCCAAGAAAACCAAATTTAAAACTAACATAGATGGATTACCAATTGTAATTCATAAGTTCTATTAAAGTGCACTTTCATTAATCTATAACATGTTATTGATCTTAACTTAAAACCATTCTAAATTGATTATACATTCCAATTTTAAGTTTCAAAGTAGAAAGACATGCACACAAGGAACAAATAAGATTGAATATCATTTTTTATATATCAAATTGTAGAATAATTGTGTATGTGCATATACAAATTTGGCATATATGCCAACTCAAAACAAGTTTTACAAAATGTGACATATGCCATCTCAAGATATATATATATATATATATATATATATATATATATGTCGAATAGCTATGTATCAATCCCTAAATGTGTCAATCTCTAGTAAATACAAATCTTGTCCTGGTTCATCAAAATCGAGCCTCCTCGAAGTATTTGGTGGTTCTAAATTTTCCTACACAATAACAATTCAAACCAAAAATTAGATTAATTATGTCAATGGTTGATAAGTTAGACTACTAAATTTAAACTCATATATTATAATTTAGAATTTCCAAATTAAAATCAAAATCACTATATTGAACTATAATATATCTAAAATGGAATTCTTGATTATCTCAAGTCTTGCTCTCTTTTTTTGCAAGACGTTCTACATATGATTATCCTGTAGGACGATCAAGAGTCATAACATATCAAAATGGTCCCAGCTTTGTCACGACAAGCTGTCGTTAGGTCCTAACACTTTAGTAAATAAACACATCAATATATCAACCGGGCAATGTCCAATGGCTATTTGCAATAGAGGATATATTAACTTCTCCCTTAAGCACTAATCAATTGAATAAAAGTTCTAAGCTAAGGGGTCTCTAATATTGAAAGCAATAACTCATCTATCTAGAAAGCGGAAAAATAACTTAAATCATAAAAGAGAAAACTAGGAATCTGAAAAGCATCACCATTAAACTAGAAAGCATGGAAACAATTAATCTAAAGAATGCATAAATTGCTAAAGAAGTAAAGCATGTAAATAAATTAGGAAACATTTGTATAACACAAAAGATAACAGGCCAACTGCTAATCATAAACCCTCAATTAGAATCTACTGAAGAAAGGTGCTTTGGAAACTCAGAAACTACGAACTCAATTACAACTTGCAAGTTTGACACTAACAGTATGACATATACTCATGAAAATTGAAATGCAAATTCAACTATTATCTACTAAAAGAAAATACGGAAGAAGAACATAATACTTATCTATCTATCTATCTATCTATAACCCTCAAGTGGTCAGCTCTCGGGTGCAACTACAACTACTTCAGATCACATGCACTGGAAAAATCCTTTAGTTACTTCATTCTACAGATGCATCCATATTACACAGTAATTCAAAGAGTGGCGGGAAAAATCATATTCATATGGCAGTTTTTACTCAAAGACAAATTGAAAGCATAACAATAATCTTCTTCTCTTGTTATTCATCATGTGTAACAGTTACATATTTATATGAAAAACAATTAACCAAAATCCTATTTTCTAGTTGATAGAGTCTTTTCCAATAGTAAAAGGACTTTAAAGCCCATGATATACAATATTAAAGAGGCTTGCATGAGCCATTAAATCTTTTGAAACTGAAAGATAACAAAATTATAAAAACTCGGCCAAAACGTGTGCTCCTGGAATTCTGGCACCCGCTCGCTCATTTTCAAAAGTGTGAAGATCCGCATTCATTTTCCCTTTTGATTTGAGTGATGGTTGGAAGTGAATTGACCTATAAAATAATCAATACTAAACCATTAAATTAGCATAAGTTAGTTTAATTCAATCAACTCCAAGAAATAAATTTTGTATGCCTATTCATAAAAAGGAAAGCAATTATTTTTCCTAAAGGTAATCAATTGGCAGAGTAATTTGGGTTGGAAGGTTTATATTTATATATTGAGGCCATTATGTTGATGAGGTTATTTTTACCTCATCATTTCCTCCCCTTCCTAATTTCGAGCATGTCCTTCTGCTCTTTGATATGCCCCTTGTCCATCATTTCTTCATACTTAGCACTGAGATCATACTCATCATCTACTTCTTTGTCCAATATATTTGGGTTCCTAGAGAATCCTTGGTGAAAAGTGATTCTTTATTTCCACCTTGTAAAGTTGTCTTCACTTTGGTCTAGATTTGCATACACTGAAGGATGTGGTGTAAGAAGCAGGGGAGGTCTGTACCTCATACCAATCCAGTTAGTTTTTAAATCTTCCAAAATCTTGACCAAAGCTACTGCTCTTCCGTAGGACCATCTAATATTAAGAGGTGAAATTATTTACCTCTTCTTGAGATGCATAGGAAGAGGGGTATACCTCTCTTCAAATGTATGCCATGCTGGTCCTATAAATTGTGTCCCCTATTCTTGAAAGTGATCATGACACAACCTGAGATTGTTATTGTATTTGACCTGTACTTCCTATTTAGTTTTGATACCCAGAAATTGTTTCTTGAAAGAAAAGGGCTTCCTATGAGGGTACCTCATCTATAACCCTACAGTCTTTTCTATTGAGCATACTCTCTGGACCTGTCTTGCTAGTGAATTTTATTTTTCAAAGTGGACAGGAATGATCTTAACTCTACTTCTCCCACAAAGAAGTTAACAAAGAAATATGTATACTTTTCTAAGAGCAGATTGTGAACAAAGAACTTACACAAAAAAATTTGTTGTTCAGGGAGTGAGTCAACAAATAATTTTACAAATTCCTTGTCATTAGGGTCATGTGGCTGGTTCTAGCGAATTCTTTGCAATTTCCATCTTAAAAGTTTCTCATTAAGAAACATGGAGTACAACCTCGATGGTCTTCTACAGGCTATTAGAAATTCACCAATTTCATAGGCATCCTGCTTACCCCTATATGTCCGATGGAAAGATTCTTTTAACATGACTAACTCCCTCTTTAACCTATTGTTTTCAAATTCTACATCTTTCAAGAGGTAACAATGCTCTATCCATTTCATTAGCATTGGGGGAATACGTACCTAGAACTAGTCTATAACAATGGGTTCCATTTGTGTCCCCTTCGATTCCATGATTGGTTGAGTGTCACTCTCTTGCAAACTCCGTTCTAGCTCCATAATTTTACTCACAGAGGCATTTAACTCAATTTCCTGTCGATTCTTTTCTTCTTCGAAAGCACTAAATAGTTGCATAAAATTATTTTTCAAATTTTGAATACATTTTTCTTTTTCACCTAGAGCATCTTGATTCTGCTTACCCTGTTAATTCCATTGCTAGATCTGGTATTGCAGATACTCAATAAGTTTGTCTTTCTCTTTCATCTGTATAGTCAATTTGGAAATTCCCTAGTCCCTCTTATGTACAATGGTAGTTTGCATTTCAATTTCTTCTTGTTGTTGATTGATTTGTGCTTCATCATCCTGTAACTTGGCTTTCATCCTTTCAATTTCTGCCTTTAATTTCTCTAATTCCTCATCTTTCTGACTAGACTCTTCATCCCTTGTTTCCACAGAGAAGGATGCATGAGGAATTTCTTCATCAAGATGAGGCAAATTTCCCTCTTTAGTGTTCTCAGGAAGGGATGAATAAAGCACTTCTACTTTCTCATCAATAGGGGGTGCATTTCCTGCCTCGGTATTCTTAGGAAGCTCTTCCTCTATTTCTTGAGTTTTATCAGTATGAGGCACACTTCTTTCTCCAGTTTCTTTAGGAAAGGAGGAACACGGAATCTCTTTATCAGTATGAGGCATGTCTTCTTCTTCATTAGCACCCACAGAGCAGGATGCATGAGGAGTTTCTTGAGACTCTTGTTCCACAAATTCAAGTATACTTCCCAGCCTGTCAAGGAAAGGGGATAATCCTCCTACATGTTCATCTTCATTTTGTTATGAGTGTGGTGATTGTATTCTTTCTATTTCTTGTTCCTCAAGTGATAGGGTTTCTTTATTCTTTTCCCTGGAAAGTTCATCCCTTTTCTCTTCTGCTTCATCCATTTCCTCATTATCAGGTGGGCTATCAATTTCCACCACCTTAATTGGATTCTTGGGCTTTCTCCTTTTCGAACTACTGCCTATGTCATGGGGTTTGATTTCACTAGCCCCTGAAGATAACCGTTTACTCCATAGAGAAGGAGTTGTTTGAAAAACAATTTTATTTTGCCTCTTTTTCTTCTGAGGGGGTTCTTCCTCTTCTCTAGAGTGTACAATTCCCACCTGCCCTTCCTATCCTAGGGTTTGTAATTCATCTGGAAAGGTTTCCGACGCATCACCACTAGGAGCCATGGAGGCATATTGGGATTCTAGGGCACCTAATGCCTCTGAGGAGGGTTATTCTATAGACTGTGCCTTTTGTTTAGAAGATTCTCCTTCCTTAAGTGGCCTCCCTGCCTCTTCATTCTCAATTTTTTGTAGAAACCTATGCCACTTTTTGTTTGGCTTATGGCAGAAATGGTATTTACATATTAACTGTATCAGACTATGATGTTTAAGGGGCCCCGTCCCAATTTTATACTTTTCTATCATAGAGGTGACTGAATAGCAGAGAAAAGATGGTAAATTTACCCTAAGAGTAGGGTCCTCAATGTTGTGGCATAAGTGAGTCAGCAAGTGGAAAGGGGGTCCCACTACTGTAGTCATTTGTCCCTCACAAGTAAAATATTTAATAATCCAAGCTACAACAGACCTCCAGGGTTCTAGAATAGACATTCTATGAATCCCCTTATTTTTTCCCCAAGTGTTTATGGTCATTACAGGATGGGGTTCCCCTTCTTTATGGAACAATTCTATTAATTTTTGATAAGGTACATGGGTATTTTCATTTAAATGAATTCCCTTATTCTCAAGACCAGAATGACGAGCAAGAAATTTTGTACTTACCCGGAATGGTTTTCCGCGCACCACAGTCTTCCCATCCGCAAAATTCTCAACAAATTCCTTTACCGGGGGAACAAATAATGCTAATTAATTATCCTTTATTCAAAATAAATAGTAACCATTTTTAATAAATAATTTCACACATACCTTAGGTCTTGTCATTGCATCAAACGTCACTTGCCTGTGCTGACGTAATTGGATAGTCGCATGGTTGGCGAAGGTGGCGGTGGATAATAATGGCATGGATGGGATGGTTGAAATGATGGAAGAGATTGTTATTATGACAAAAAGGTTTCATAATAATCTTATTTATTATGGAAATATTTGATGTGATGTGGTAGAATAATCATAAAGGGGCAGATCTTGAAGAGACATTAAAGAATAGGCATGTGCAGAACTTAGGAAAAAATTTAAAAAACTGGAAAGACAAAATGTACACAAAAATTTGGGGCATTATTGAGTATTGCAAACGAAGAAGAGAAGAGGGTTCCAGAATTATTATAGAAAGATGTCATCAGAACAGAGTAACCAAATTGAGGATTTTGGGGCATTGCTGACAAATGCGGCCAGAGCAACAACTAGAATTTTTGAAGCATCGTCGAAAGATGTAGCTAGAGCAACAACCAAAATTTTTGGAGCATTGTTGAAAGATGCAGCCAGAGCAACAACCAAAATTTATGGAGCATCGTCGAAAGATGCAGCCAGAGCAGCAACCAAAATTTATGAAGCATCCGAATAGAATTTTTGGAGCATCCGAGTAGAATTCTGAAGCATTGCTGAAAAGATGCGGTCGAAAGGAAGAAACAATATAATTTTGGAGCATCGCTGAAAAGATGTAGCCGAAAGGAAGAAAATTGTGATACTTTGGCCTTGAATTTCCAAAGCACCATTGAGTGATGTGTCAGAATGTAGGATCAGGATGGGCCGTGAAACCAATCTGGTTTGTAGATTCCAGAACATTGCAACAACAAGTTTGGAGCATCGCAACAACAATTTTGGTGCATCACAGTAGGGTGTGCCGGAGTTGGGTTCACCAAAAGATGAAGTCTTGCAAAATATAAAAAAAACTTTAGCCAAGTCCAAATGGTGGATTTGATGAAGAAATTGAAGAAATTTTTAGAAATGAAATGATTTTTTATTTTTATTTTATTTTTTTAATATATATTAGTTTAACAACTATATTGACCCTGCCATTGCAGAGTCAATGCAGTGGATTTCTCCCTATGTTTCTACCATTTTTGTAAACTCCTCTTTGTTAACGGGTTTATGGTAGATGTGTAATTGATGCCCATTAACCAAAAGAGTTCGAGTGTCACCATCAATTGGTTTTAACTGGACCAAACCATTAGCAAACACTTCAGAAATCTCATATGGTCCAAGCCAGTGTGTCCTAAGTTTCGCTTGATGATCCTTGTATTTGGAATCGAACAATAATTTCCAATCCCTGGTATGAAATTCTTTTTCTTTGATATGTTTGTCATGCCAGACCTTATGTTGTTGTTGGACCAGTTCAGTTTGATGGACAACATCCAGATGGAGTTCTTCTAGTTCACTAAGCTTTAAGACTCACTCAATTTAAGCTCATTTAAGATCCATGGCCGTCCTAAGGGTTTGGAGCTCGAATTCAATGGGAAAGAGGGGCTTCTTCCCAAAGACTAATGTTGGTTCTTAGTTGTCATCATATGGTTTGTCCTTGATGAAAAAATCCCTTTCAGTTGATTCTACTTGTTGACAGTTTCAGATTGGTTTCTCATGCTTTATCTTGGTACAGTTTTGTCTATATGGTTTACATGTCTTGGCATTCTGTGGACAGTTTACATTCAGAATTTTAATATCTTATGGTACTGATCAATTTGAGTTTCATGCAGTCTCTGGTTATCTTATTTGTACTTTGTTTCGGTGGCAGAAAAAGAACATTTCAGCGTGAAAATGCTAGGGTCTCCCCGATCCATTTTTCTGATAAACGTCTGTGTTGCCTTTCGGCAAGACGTTTCTGATTTCATGACGATTTGATTTTACATACAGGTAGCTTTCAGCGTGACATTCACGTGGTTTTGGCAACAAAGGAAAGGTCTATCGGCATAAGTATTTCTCATCGCTGAGAGGTCTTACCGAATGAGTCGAGTCTCACCAACTAATACATGAGGTGGTTCATCAGTGTAAGAAATCCCTATTGGCATTTTTTTTCATCGAGCGCTTTGTGTCTTGGGGACTGGCACAAGAAAGAACATATCGGAAAGAGTTGCGGCATCGATATAATGTCTTAGCGAACTCATCTTGTCTCACCTACTGAAGGAAAAGGAACATATCGGCAGGAGTGTTGTATTCGATATGTGGTCTCACCGAAGACATATTGTCTCACCGACCGTGCACTAAAATGTCTTATCGGCAAAGGTTGTGGCTTCGATGAAATGTCATAGCGATTTCGTGGTGTCTTACTGACTTGTGCACAAAGGTTATATCGGTATGAGTTAATGATATTCAGAGTAATGTCTCAATGACTTTGTTGGGTCTTGCCAACTAAGTCTTATGTGGGGCTTTCGGCGAGAGGTTGGTATTGTCTTAGCGACTCAGAGTGGATAAAGATTTTCGGTATGACATAGTGTGCTCTCCGAGAGGTCTCCCCGACATTGATATGTCTCGGCGATGCATAAAACAAAAGGAAAATTTCGGTATGACTCATGTGCAATGAAGAAAGGTCTTGACGAGTTTGATTTCTTATACTGACTGACAACATAAAGGTATTCATCTCGGTAAGAGCTAGGGTTTTTGGCGTGAGGTCTCGGCGAGTGACCTCCGGTCTCGCCAATGGAACACACAAGATGGTTCCATGGTTTGTTGGCATGAAGATTGTTTTTTCTCAGCGACACACAAGATGGTTGGTGACTTTTGGTATGACTCAAGCTTTCTACGAGAGGTCTCCCCGATGATGGTATGCTATAGCGACACTCATAAGATAGAAGGATGCATTGGCGAGAGAACCATTATGTTACAACGACTTACAAGGGATAAATTATTTCAGTGAAACTTAATGAAATCTAGGAAACTTCTTCCCGATAGCAGAATGTCACAATGACACATAAGAGGTAAAAGGATACTTTCGGTGAAACATAGTGTGATCTGCATAGGGTCTTTCCGATATCAAAAGGTTACAGTGACAGTGAATGAAACGAAAAGGGCATCTCGGTGAGAAACTTTCTTATGTCTCAGCGATTGGAAAGAACATAAAATATGAGCTCTCAGCATGACATAATGTATTCGTTATGTCTTCTCCCAGACTCTGATGGGTCATGGCGAAAGCGATATCTTAGGGGAATGACTGGCGATTTAATTTCCTTCGGCAGGACCATCTGGATGTCTCGGCGAATGATTAACAGACTCAATCACTATGGCCGACATGGGATTTTCTAAATATAGTTGCAGGCCGACATCATTGGTTGGCATCAAATCTCAGAATGGTTACAAGGCATAATATGCATTAGAGGTTATGATTTACTGTTAATGGGTAGTCACGAATCTTGAAAGATCTGCTAGTTTCATTACTGACACATTACATTCGTTACAAATTGATGGATTCTGCATTTGGGTATTCTGAAAATAGTTTCAAATGAGTATTTTGTTTTAATGAAGCATCTAGTTTTTGTGAAAGGAATTTGCAGTTTCAAAAAGGAACTTTGATTTATGATTGTCAGTTTATTGATAGGCTATTGCACAGGCATTACTCTTGTAGACATTTATTTTTCTGGCATCCTTTTTCCTGAAAATAGAAAGGAGGTTTCAGCTCTCCTTTGACCTCGAATCTCTTTGAAGACTACACACTGGAAAAGATGCATAAAATGTAGTGTTGTGAATAACTGAAAGGCTGCTGGATAGAAATTCAAAGACAATTATTTTGGCCGTATCAAGAGATGTATTGAAAAACTCCGTGATACAAAATTTGGAAAACATGATGCATAACAGAGAGTTATGAGCTTAACTGAAAACAGAGAGATCCTCTGAGATATTATTATTGTTCTAAAAATAAATTGAGGGGTTGGTGCTCCTTGAGTTGGTGCTCAGAAATTAGCCTATAAGGCATTGTTAACAGTGGTTTTTGAAGATTAAGCTAGTAAGGCAGTTTAGGAGTGGTTTTTCTACCCCAGGAGGGTTTTCCACTCGGCAAATCCTTTGTCTTATGGTCTCTTTGTTTTGATGTCATAATGTTTCTTGATTGTGATAATTTTTATTAGTCTGAACATTTTTGAATGATAGTTCCTTCATATCTGCAAATATTTAGTTCAATTTTCTTGCACAAGTCTTTGCTGAAGAGTCTAATTCAAAAGGAAGCTTAAAGGTTCTCATTTGATTCATTGCTCAAGAATAGTTATAATTTTCTAAAGGTGTTTGTTGTCTCAATACCTTTCTTGTCTTTAAAGTTGCATTCAAATCAATTGTTTAAGAAGTGAGTAAATAATGTTGATCATCATTTGCACAATCTTATGAGTTGCCCCTGCTCTGTCATCATGCTTTGATTGTTAATCAATGTCAGCCATAACTATTTTGGAAAATGCAAGATATCTCACTCAAATCATATTTTCATAAGTTGTCTAATAGACTGAGTTAATGTTGTCATATCTTTGTGCTTTCAAAAGTGATTACTCTACTCTATTGTTGAAAGAAAAGGAAATCAAAATTAAAATCTTGGTCGAAGTTGAAAAAGTTTAGACACTGATTCATCCCCCCCTCTCAGTGTATGTCCATAACTCCAACAACTAACTCATAAGGGCTATAGCCAATGGTTGACTTCCAAGTCGTGTTGTAGGCCCAGACAGCTTCTGGTAGTTTACTAGCCCAATCTTTCCTTCCTGAAGAGACCATTTTTGTCAAAATATTCTCCAATTCCCTATTAGTGACCTCAACTTGTCTGTTTTCCTGTGGGTGGTAGGGTGAGTACTTCTTGTGACTTAGTTAGAAGTGATCTGTGAATGCCAATAGGACCTTAGACATGAACTGGGGGCCTTGGTCTGTAACAATTGTTCTTGGATCCCTAAATCTTAGAAAGATTTTGTTATAAAGAAAGTCAGCTACCTACTCTTCCCTAGCAACACGTAGTGCTTGCACTTCCACAGACTTAGTCATGTAGTTGGTACATACCAGAATATACTCTTTCCCTTGTGAAGGAGGATCTATGGGGCCACTAAAATCCAATCCCCATTTTTCAAATGGTTTGAGAACTATCTGAGGTTGTAGGGGCATTTCATTGGATGTAGTTGGTCTTCCTACCCTTTGGCATTCATCACACCTGCGAACATACTTCTTGATGTCCTTATGCATTGAAGGCCAATAGTATCTTGTTCCCAGAATCTTGTGAGTTGTCCTTTTAGCAGAATAATTCCCTCCAGAAGGGTCATCATGACAGACCCTAAGGATACTATACATCTCATCTACCCTAACACACCATCGCAAAACCATATCTGGTCCACATCAAAACAAGATTCCATTAATCCATTTAAAAGGGGAACTCTCTCTTACAAGGTGTTTCTTTTGTTTTGACGAAAAGTGAGGTGGTAATTCTGCAGTGGCTAAGTAATTCACAATATCATAAAACCAAGGAGTTTTAGTAGAGATGGCGAACAAATTTTCATCTGGGAATTCATCCTATACCAGAGCATAGTTTACATCATGTTTTATATAGGATAAGAAATCTGCAACTACATTAAACTTTCCTGGTTTTTCAACAATTGTCACATTGAACTCCTAAAGGAGTAACCACCTAATTATCCTTGCATTTACCACTGGTTTATTCATGAGATACTTGATGGTTGCATGGTCTGTGTGCACTATAACTTTGTATCCTATGATATAATGCCTAAATTTCTTGATGGCGTGCACTACAACCAAAAATTATTTCTCTGTTGTGGTGTAATTCTTTTCTGTTGGTGTCAAGTTTTTGCTGATAAAATATATTGCATATTTCCCTCCATTCTCATCTTCTTTCCCTAGAACCGCTCCAATGGCATCATCAAATGCATCGGCATAAATGTGAAATGGAAGGTTCCAATCAGGTCCTTGAAGGACAGGGGCAGAGGTTAGTTTCTCTTTAATAATTTCAAATGAAGCCTACCACTTAGGCATCTAGAGGAAGTCAACATTTTTCTAGAGGGAGAACATCAGGGATGTGATTTTGCTAAAGATTTCTATGAATATTCGGTAGTATCCCGCATGCCCTAAGAAGATTCTAATATCAGTCTATGTTTTTGGGACCTCAAGTTGTTGTATGACCTCAATTTTCTTGGGATCAACCTTAATTCCTTCAGCTGAAATATGATGTCCCAACACTATTCCTTGTTCCACCATGATCAAACATTTCTCGTGACTTAGGGACAACCAATGATCCTCACACCATTTTAACACCTTGTATAGATTTGTGAGAGCTTCATCGAAAGTTGAACTATATACAGTGAATTCATCCATTTAGACTTCCACACACTCATTTACCAGTTCAACAAATATAGCCAGGATGACTCTCTAAAACATGGCAGGAGCATTACATAGCCGAAAGGGAAGAACTCTATATGTGAATGTCCCCCAAGGGAAAGTAGAGGTCATTTTATCTTGGTCTTCCGCCGCTACCTGTATCTGATTGTATCCACTAAATCCGTCCAAGAATGAAAAATATTTTCTCCCAGCCAGGTTATCCAGTACTTGGTCCACAAATGCCAGGGGAAAGTAATCTTTGTGTGTCACCTTGTTAAGATCCCTATAATCTACACATACTCTCCACTTCCCATTCTTTTTTGGTACTATGACCAAGGGTGACACCCACTTGTTGTCAGAAATTGGGTAGATGAATCCTACCTGCAAGAGTTTCTCAATTTTAGTTTTAACGATGTCTTTGAGGGCAGGATTGAGTCTCCATTGTGGTTGGCAAACATGTTGAACATCCTCAGTATAGATATGGTGTGTGCACACACTAGGGTGTATTCCTCTCATATCTTTATAGTCCCATGCAAATGTTTTAGATCTACTCACCAGGGTATCAAATAGTCTTTGTTCTTCTATCTTAGTCAACCAACTATTGATGTTCAATTTTTTTCCTGGCAACAACATAATAGTTTAGACTCCAGGATAATTTGATGTGACAGTGTGGATGGGCATTGCCAATGTGTTAAGTGGACAGTTGTGTGGTACAGTTTTATGAAGCCAGGCAACATCTGCAAAGAAATGGCAAGTTTTTGGAACTAAGTTCATCAATGGGCAAGGCAATCCAATAAAATTAGCATCATCAAATTCTGCTTGATCTGTGTTGATTGGGTTTCCTAGGATTTCTTCCACATCTGACATCTCTTCACTGCTGGAATCTATTGCAATACTTTCCATGTCATTTTCTAATTCATCCTTTAATTCTTCACCGTGTTGTTTGATGACCACCATGGCCAGTGAAGCCAAATTTTCCTATCCAGTAGGACTTTCTGGTTCATCAATCCATACTTTATTGTGTTTGGAAGGCTTGGTAGGAGGATACAAAAACAAATGTTTGTTATTAGATCCATGGGAAATGGTCATTCCTCCCTCCTTACAATTGATTTTGGCTACAACCGTAGCCATCCATGGTCGTCCTAGAATTATTGGATAGCTATATTTGGGTGTAAGGGATTCAATTATCTAGAAATCCACTAGGTATTCCCATCCATCCACCTTAACAAGAACATTTTCAATGATGCCTTTGGGAATAGCTATCGATTGGTTTTCCATTTGTAAGACTGTAGTTGTGGGGCGTAGATTGGTAAGTCCCAATTTTTCCATCACATCAACAGTCATTACATTAATGGATTCTCCAAGGTCCACTAAAGCATTGGGTATTGCAACCCCATTAACTGTTACTGTTATAAGTGGACTTCCTGGATCATCATATTTCAAAGCAGTGGTCATTCCAACCAACAGGTCAGCTAGGTATCCATTTACATGGATGGTGTTTATTCATTTTGGTTTCCTCCCTGGAGTTTTAATACACAACTGTTTAATCAGCTGGTTTAGTTTAGGAATTTCCTTAATTTCCTGTAGCAAAGGAACTTCAATCTATAATTGTTTAATCTCCTATATCAATGAGGTTTCTATAGATGGAGTTATTTTCAGAGCATCTCTCATAGGAATTGGTTTCAGTTGCTCCAGAAGAGGGGCTTTGGTTTTGTCTTTAAGTGTGGGATTTTTTAGAACTTCATTCAGAGACTGACCCTCCTCCTCCTGAGGTAGGTCGGAAGCTCCTGCTGATGATGGCAAGTCAGGTTCATGTTGCGTAGTGTCACGGGTTTGTTCCACGGGTGCGGGTGTTATTGTTGTTTCCTCAACAGACTTCTTGACAAGTTCATCTATGATTTCTTTGATAGTCGGCTGCGAAAGTGTTTTACCAGACCTCAACTATAAGTTTCCATAGTGTATTGCATTGAGTCCAGTGACATTGTCTTGTTCGGCGAAATACACCAAAGTATTTGGACAATTGTTCTTTGGATTAGGGACTGGCTGCGTCGAAAGTAGCGATTGGCTAACTTGTTCAGTCTGTTGAGTGTTCTAGGGAGGTGGAAGAAGGCTCTGTTGTTGAGGAGGCATCCTTCTAGGACCAGTGTAAAACAAATGTTGAGGTTGATTCCATTGAGGAATTGAATTTTGAGGGTACCACTGTTGTTGAGGCTGGTTAGGCCACTGAGAGTTACCCCAAGATTGATTTGTCCATTCAGGTCATCCCCAGGGATAGGTTCCCCAATTAGGGGGTACTAGAGGTGATGGTTGTGGCCAGGGCGCTACCCATTGATTGTTGTTCTAATTTTGTTGGGGTCTCCAATTAGAATTTTGGCCATAGGAAAAATTGCCTCCAGCCCTTTGATTTACAACGTTCACTTCTTCCTCGACTAGGGTTTTTCTTTTCTTGGAATTTTTGATTGCATTCAGTAGCTCACATTGATCAGTAGGGTGATTTTTATCACATACTTGAAAAACATCAATCTTGTCAACTTTGTCTAGAGGACATTCTCTTAGCAAATGTTTGTTTTGGCACTTAGGGCAATAAATGGACAAGGTCTCTGGATTTATAGTTTTAGCTTGTATGCCATCCAGAGTAGTATTTAACTAGACAAGAATGTCAGTCTTGAAGTTAGCCAATTCCTCACAAAGTTTATTTATGTCATTAGAACCACATAAGGGGGTGAACTTCCTAATACCTCCACGAGTACGAGAGAAGTTCCGACACAATTCCATTATTTCTTCCAATCTCAGTTGGGATACATCTCCTTTACCCATTAATTATAGACTCCTCTGAGCTTCATCATCGAGACCTTTGAGAAATAAGATCTTTAAAATATCGAGACTTATGAATTCTCCACCACAACATTTGGACAAGAAGATAAACCTATCAAGGTAGTCTTCTAAACTTTCATCCTCATTTTTCCTTATCTTGAAGAGTTTTTCTTTTCGATCACTAACCCTACAATAACTCTGGTACTTTTCCAAAAAGGCAGACTCCATTTCATCCCAAGAAATTATCGATTGTGAAGCTAATCCCATAAACCAACGCATGGCTGAGTCTTTCAGGGTGGAAGGGAAAAGCTTTAACTTCTAATTATCATTCTTGTAGTCATATGTTTGACACAAGACTTTGAACTCAAATAGAAATTGATCTGGGTCCTTAGTAGACAAACCCTGAAAGGTAGGCAGAAAAATAGGTGAGATGTTTTTCATTGTCGTATCATCATCTGCATCAATAGCAATAAGATAAGTGAATGTGCGGGGTGGTGGAGGGTTGTCATGATTGTTGGCGGCATTTCTTCGGTCACCCATGGTGTTGAAGAGAGTATGATTTTCATCACAAGTTCACTCAATGGGACACGGTTCAGGAGTTTGTAACAGAATATGCTCCTCTTCAACTATAGGTTCTTTTTCCAGAGTATATGGGAAGGTCTCAGGTTGACCCCGTTCAGTCAATTCCTTTGTAAATTCTTGGTCTAAGTTACCTTCTTCTCCGCTTGTTGTTGGTACATCAACTGGGGAGGTTTTTGGTATGAATCTCTCGTGGGAGCCTCATTTCCTAACCATGCAGAAAAGAAGCCAAAGAACTATTCCTATCCCTAAGAGAGGTATTCAATATATCTCCTACTAACACTAGAAAAAGGGGTCCCCGACAACGGCACCAAAAAGTGATAGGCTATCGTTAGGTTCTAACACTTTAGTGAATAAACACATCAATATATCGACTGGGCAGTTTCCAATGGTTGTATGCAATAGAGGATATCTTAACTTCTCCCTTAAGCACTAATCAACTAAATAAAAGTTCTAAGCTAAGGGGTCTCTAATCTTGAAAGCAATAACTCATCTATCTAGAAAGCGAAAAAATAACTTAAATCAGAAAATAGAAAACTAGGAATCTGAAAAGCATCACCATTAAACTAGAAAGCATGGAAATGATTAATCTAAAGAATGCATAAATTGATGAAGAAGTAAAGCATGTAAAGAAATTAAGAAACATTTGTATAACAAAAAAGATAACAGGCCAACTGTGATGCAGGAGCATCCAGTGGTGTAAGGGCAATTTTGCATCACCCAAAAATAGTTAAATTTCAAGTTTCTCAGTTTTTAGATGTTTTTACTTTTTTGGATACCCTTTTCGTCATAATGAAATTCCCAATTTATAGTTTTTATTTTCTATTCCTGGGTTGAAAGATATTGCAGTTTTAGTTTCCCAGATTTGCACCTGAAAATCTTCCGAGTTAGATTTGAGGCACTTAGAGTTCCCGAAACAGCCCCGAAACTTGCCAAAATCAGCGTAGCAAATTTTGAGGGCGTTATTGACTTCGAGACCTTTGCGATGGTTCAAACGGTTTGCGAATCAGAGTCCCGGATCAAAATTTATGGCCCAGGGAAGTTGGGGCACTTTCTAGAAGATACAATTACAAATGTACTTTTGAAATTTGAACTTCAAGTTGTAATTTTCGGCGCCAAACCGCCTAAACTCAAATTTGAATGTTGTTTTGGCCCCAAACTAAGGAGGAGCTCTATTTATGGGCGGGTTTCTAATTTTTGGGTAACTTTTTGGGGACAAGCTCGCATATTGCGAAAGGGTTATTTTGTAGCTTTCTGTAACTTGCATGTGTTGTAGAATTTGGGGATTTGAGATCCTCTGCATGTAAGAAGCTCCATTTTCTGAATAATAAAATTATTCTCTTGTTTGTGGGTTATTTTCTAAGTCTTGGGCTGCGCCCTCATCAAATTGCTAATCATAAACTATTAATCATAATCTACTGAAGAAAGGTGCTCTGAAAACTCAGAAACTACGAATTCAATTACAACCTGCATGTTTGACAGTAACAGTATGACATATACTCATGAAAATCGAATGCAAATTCAACTATTATCTACTCAAAGAAAATACGGAAGAACATAATACTTATCTATCTATCTATTTATAACCCTCAAGTGGCCAGCTCTCGGGTGAGACTACAACTACTTCAGATCACATGCACTGGAAAAATCCTTCAATTACTTCATTCTACAGATGCATCCATATTACATAGTAATTCAAAGAGTGGGAGGAAAACTCATATTCATATGGCAGTTTTTACTCAAAGACAAATTGACAACATAACGATAATCTTCTTCTCTTGTTATTCATCATGTGTAACAGTTACATATTTATATGAAAAATGATTAACCAAAATCCTATTTTCCAGTTGATAGAGTCTTTTCCAATAGCAGAAGGACTTTAAAGCCCATGATATACAATATTAAAGAGGCTCGCATGAGCCATTAAATTTTTTGAAACTGAAAGATAACAAAATTATAAAAACTCAACCAAAACATGTGCTCCTGGAATTTGATGCCCACTCGCTCATTTTCAAAAGTATGAAGACCCTCATTAATTTTCCCTTTTGACTGGAGTGATGGTTGGAAGTGGAATTGACCTATGAAATACTCAAGACTAAACCATTAAATCAGACATAAGTTAGTTTAATTCGATCAACTCCAAGAAATAAAGTTTGTACGCCTATTCATAAAAAGGAAAGCAATTATTTTTCCTAAAGGTAATCAATTGGTAGAGTAATTTGGGTTGGAAGGTTTATATTTGTATATTGAGGCCATTATGTTGATGAGTTTATTTTTACCTCATCATGTCACATTGTTGAATCAGACATAGGACTATAGCAGGTAAAATAAAATTGATACAAATTAATATATAATTGTGATAAATAATCTTAAACTAAACATATATCTACTCCTATCTAAATGTATATATCTACAATATAAAATAAACACATACATCTTGTGTTGCTTTTTCTCTTGTTCTAGAAGGGCTCATGATGGATGAACAAGTTAAGATAGTTTCCTATATAAAAAATGAAAAGAATGTAAGACTATAAATGTACATGTACATATAATCATAATGTTGAGAATATAATAAAATATATACCTGTTGTGATGCTTCTTCCAATGTGTTAGAAGCAATCAGCATGGATGTAAAAGTACCAGGTTGTTGCATAAAAAGATAAGAATACATAAGACTATCAATCTATGTACATGCATTTAATCATAATAGATTTGAAAAAATAACATCTAAATCACTATTTAAATGATATGCATCTACAATAATAAATTATAAACATGTATGTGCAAAAAATATACCATATAGTTACTCTCTAGGCCAAATGAAATGGCTGAAACTGTAACCTCTTGGACTTGCAAAATTTGATCCTTCGTCAACAACTATTAAATATGGGACATAAATATACATTATCAGTAAGAGCTCTTATAAATATTAATTTAAGATAAAATGAACTATGAAATTACTTTAAGTCTTACCGTTATATCCACGTCATCTATTGCACTCGATGCCTCTCCTAGATATGATCTGACACGTGCTCTCTCATCTCCTACATCTGAAATATGATGGACCTCATATTTGGATGTGTCCATTAGAGCCTCAATATGCTATCCAAGGCGACCCAAACATACATGGTTGCACATAATGCAATGATGGGTCACATAAATATGTGGAGAAGAGGAGGGTATACCAATAGTAGCTGATGCAACAAGTGTATCACTATCATGTGGTTGCGTGAACTGTGATCTCTGCATGATAAAATGGGAAATCAAAGCATGTAAAACCAAGATACTTTGATGTGATCCATTTGAAAAATCCTCTAAGTAAGGTATTGGAGGCGGGGGAGCAGTAGACAAAGGGGGAATAATTGGGGTTAGTTGATGTGCCTCGGGTCTATCCTGAGGCATTCCTCTACCCACACCTTGGAAATATTGCATATCAAAGTAGTTGACATGATTACCCATGACAAATTCAACATATAGTTTTCAAGGAAAATATTGTGGGACATCAAGATTGTTGTTGGGTGGTTTATAAAAAACCATCCACTAATGATCCAAAAAATAATTTAGGATACCTCGATGTGTGCACCAAATTTAATTGAATATATAGGCTTTCCCACATTAACAGGTTGGTTTTAGGATTGATAAATAGTTGTGCTAATTGGGCTTTGGTAATGTCAAGTTCCCTCACTTGATCGTACAATAAGCCATCAACATATCATTGCCTCATGGCCTCTCGCCACTCTAAAAAGGTAATATGTTGGTTAGTGAGAGTTTCAACATTGGAAATTATTGATTCTAAAGTGGTTTTCATTACAAACAAGTGAGGGTGCCTATCATATAACTGGTAGATGTTTATCAATTTAGTTAAATTGACATGGATTAAGTCATGGATAAAAGGCAGGTTTTATAAGGGAGGATTTGACTAGGTAGGGTTTTCATCTGGAATAGGATTGAGATTCTCAACCATTGGAAAACCTATTTGATGTTGAAAAATTTAAAAATTAATAATTTTTTGAATACAAACTAAAATGCATATTGAAAAACCTATTTAAAACTAAAATTCTTATAAAATAATGTAAAAAATATTTTTTTTGAAGAAAAAGCATTAAAAGTCAAATACCTATGATTGAAAAAGCTTTGGAGGGTGAAATTTCAGCTTGGATATCAGAGAGAATGGTATCTATTACCTCTTACTTGCTCTGTCACATAGCTCAGCCAACAAATTGTGAAAATAAGTTTCAATCCTTTTTTTATAATACAGGAAACAAATATCCATTTGGAACTGATATTTGTTTCTTTTCATAGACTTTTTTTAATGATGTCGGGTCCGTCCCTTATATAAACTAAGAGATGATGCATGATATAGTTTAAGTTCTATAACATATAATATATAAACTATAAATTATAATATATAATATATATATTACATGTTATATATTATATATTATATAATATTCTAATATTATATATTAATAATAATTATATTATATATATATAGATTATAGGAATTGGAATTGGGTGCCACCCTTATAAACTATAGTGTGCCTAGTAAAAAAATTTCACGTGATCAGTGACACTGGCACGACACGCCCTCTAGTACCACGAGGATGGTGGGTAGACTAGACCTCATGACCTCTTGTCTGCAACATATATATATATATATATTGATCCATAATATAGAGATTATATTGACGTAGAAAAAAGATTACAAAACATCTGCTATGTAGGAGAACCCAAAATGAAGATTCATTCTACCATAGAGTGCTAACCATACCTTCCCCACCAAACCAAGTACCTAGACCAAACAATAGCACACAGAGACCAAAACCAAAAGGCCTTACTAGACATTAACTGGACCCGTAACAAAGATATAAACCAAACCCTAGCCCCCAGATACATACACATAGCCATAAATACTAAACATTTCCCATGGAAACAAAACTAAACAACCATGCTAGTGCCAGGAAAATCATTTTCTTGGGAAAAATCTTTGAAATTTGGTATCCAATTACCACCCAGAGCACGAGGAAGCTTCAACACCTTCTGAAGATAGCCGACCCCAACTGCCGCCAACTACTTGTGCACCACCAAGGCCATGCCTTTGAGATTGAGGACAAAGGGGTAGTATTTCACTGCTTCACTCGGCACATGAATCATCTGAAAATCCTGCGGTTGGGGGACACCCATTACAAGCGACGCGGAATAGAGAGTTTCCTCGAGACCAACTAGCAAATCCGCCTTGAAAGCTTTCCTTATTAGAACCTCAACATCCTTCTTCACCATCTCGATATCCAACACCACCGCCAGGAAGCGAGATGTTATGTTGGTATCCACACAATATGACTCTGAGCCCCCAGGAAGCCCTTCCCCAAGACCATCTTCACTACTGCCAATATAAGAGGATCAAATTTCTTGAGAACCCATTTAAGCCTTTAGTTGGAGATAGCCCCACGAATCACCATGTTCCTTACTATGTTGTCCAACTAAATTGCCATGTCCACCCCAATGCTCATCAAGGTCTCAACGAACATGTGGACCACAAATTTAGAGAGCTCGACCATCTTTCCCAACTTTGCTTAAAACTCATAGATATCAAAACTGCCACCCCTTTGGTGTATATAAGCTTACACTGATAGATGCCTTGTCCTCGAAAATATCAAGAAAATTGGTGTAATATATCCTTACCATAATTAAATTGAACTTGATTGTTTATGCCCTGTGAAAAACCAGCCTATATCTTATGCACGAGCTCCACCACACACAAGAAAGTCACAACATTCAAACCCAATGTGCAGGTGAAAAGACTAAGTGAGTAATGAATGCAAGCTTCGTATTACACCTAACATCTTCATCATTAACTTGAATGGATTGCTATCATCAATTTTGTAAAGGCAATAAATGTTTATATCTCGCTGCCAATCTCCCATGATGATAATTCCCTATAGGCATCCTACAAAGCCAACACGATCAAACTCAGCCACGTCAACGGTCAGAGGCCGAGTAAGTGCTTCACATCCCTACTTGTGAAACACAATAGCTTAAACAATAGGGGATGATCCAATATCGGTATCGTCACAGACTTTCCACAATCGCTAGTGTGGAAAGTCGCCCACCCAACCGCCCACATATATATATTATATATTAATTATATAATATAGTGTATATTATAATAATAATAATATTATATATCATATATTATATATCATATATTATATATAATATAATATATATTAATATATATTTTATATGATTTCATTGGAAATGGATATCTGTTATCCGTTTGAAACGGATATCCGTTTCACTTTCATTTCTACCATGTCAACATGCACTTTTTATCTAATTGTAGTAAAAAGTCAAAACATAATTTCATATTTTGGGCAAATGAAAAATGCCTTTTTTGTCATATCACCACTTTTTGGACCCCATGATCCTACACAAACCCAATAGCATGTTAAGTGAAATAAAATAAATTAATAATGTGATTAATATTATTTACATAGTATTTAATTAAATAATTGATTAATTTAGATAGGTTACAAATTAATAACATTATATAAATGATTGAAATACTCATAAATTACATCAATATATAGAATTAACATGGGAAACTTTAGATGGTAAAAAACTCATAAAATATTTCTACATTTATGTCTATAAATTAATAGATTGAACCTTGAGAATTCATCTATCTTCACTTCCACATGATCATTTATATCTCTTATGTAAAATAATAATTTTCATATTATCGTTTTATCTTCAAAATATGAATACCTTCTCAATGTGATAGAATCCCCTTAAATATAGGAGAATGGGTGGAAAAATACCCAAAAATGTAGTTTCTACACCTATTCAATTAACTATCATTCATAAATAATTAATAATATAAAATATTAGATTATTAATTATTTAATAGTTTTTATAAAATGTGCTTTATAAAGCATATACTAGGCACACATTAATATAACATTTTATTCGAGTGATATAAATGTTATAAGGGTAGGATCCCTAATAACATTATGTTCTAACAATTATTCTCTTAAAAAGAGGGATTAATTAGAGGATAATTAATAAAGAAGATTTTAGAGGAGCGATTGGCTAGAGTGTCACAAAGATGAGGTGACTAGAGGATACTTGGAAGAGTTTCCCAAGATTTAGGGGGAATAAAATAATAAAGACAAGTTGAGAGGCTAAGGAATGTAATTAGTCCTTTAGTTGTTGAACAATGTATTCAATAAGCCTAGTGTAAGCAACAATTGCTAGGACATGTGTGATTATTTTTGGGTAGCAATTTAGGCTTCTTATCAACCTATTATAGCATATAAAGGCATATTATATTGTGAATCAATAAAATGGCATTTGTTGAGGCTTCCTCATGGCACATGATATTTTAAGTTTGTCAACTACAAAGTTAGGTAGTCCTTTATTAGACCCTTTTCCTAGCCATAAATAAAATAATCTAAGATAAGATCTACAAAGCATATATGTAATTCATGTGGTTAGAACTTGAGGAGCATCTCTTCTCAAAATTTTAACACTCTTGTAGTTTGTAGCTTCATTTTGAGATCAAGATCATCTAACATCTAGGATACACATGACTCTTGTAGAAGTTGAGGAATACAACTTCATAGTCCCCAAGAATCACTTGCATGCAATCACCAATCACATGCAACAAATATCCAGAACAATAAAGAAGATGTTATGTAAACCTCAGAGCAAATATGTGGAAGAAAAACTAGAATATTGATTATTGAAAATAATGTAATTTACAATGAGATCAATCCTTATGAAGGAGATCATGAAACCCTAAAGAAAACCTAAAAAGGAAACCCTAGTGTGCACACTTAATAATTAATTATTAATGTGCCTAAGTTTAGCTTAAGTAAACCTAAAGTAATAAGTGACTTAATTAATTAACCAATATGATTAAATTAATTAAGTGAGATTCCTTATTACTCTAACACCCCCCCTTAAGATGAACTTAGGGAGTAGCTAAAACACTAGAAAAAGGTGTGTGAAAGCAAAGATGGGTCCCGAAAACAAGGCTTGATCAGGTACCCATGTACAAATGCAATGCAAACTAAATCAAACAGGGTAAAGGAGAAAACCACGTGGGAACAAAACTCCTCCCCAAAATAGAATGCAAATAAAAACTAAGTGATGAAATATGGAGGACTCCATAAGACCCCCCAAGGACACCATCCATCACAAAGATACATAAATGAACCCCCCCAGAAGAGAGGAATGAAGAGACCACAAATCCCCCCCAGAATGAAGTAGGTCCAAAAAGACTGAAGAAACTGCATCTCCTAAAAGAAGTGAGAGGGAAGAGACCTCATGAATTCAATATATGAAGGTGAGGTAGGTGTAGCCCAAGATGTCTCCACAGAAATAGGTGTGACCTCAACAAATGAAGAAGTCAAAGTAGGTGAAGACTGAATATTAACCTCTAAAGATGAATGATTAACTATGTCCTGTTGCACTAAAATGGAAGAAACCACAACTGTAGCCATAGAAGTATCAACAACTGAATATTGATTATTGAAAATAATGTAATTTACAATGAGATCAATCCTTATGAAGGAGATCATGAAACCCTAAAGAAAACCTAAAAAGGAAAACCCTAGTGTGCACACTTAATAATTAATTATTAATGTGCCTAAGTTTAGCTTAAGTAAACCTAAAGTAATAAGTGACTTAATTAATTAACCAATATGATTAAATTAATTAAGTGAGATGCCTTATTACTCTAACAACTCTGATTACCTTGAAACTTGATGGTCCCTTTGACACAATTTAGGGTTTCTTCATATGAACTTTGAGTTGAGCATACGACCATAGTCCATGGAACCATCAAACTTGTTGAATTCTCTCCCTTCAAAAATATCTTGTTGATCATTTTACATTTATATTCTCTCCTTACTATGATATTAGGGGAAAATTATTTTACTTATTTATTGACACATAATTCCTTGTAGGCCTTCATAACCTACAAATCTAGAAATTCTTTGCACTTTTCTTGTAGGACATGTTTTACCTTTGCCATCATCTATCTAGAGACAATGCCTCTAGGGTGACCCACAAAAAGATTATTTTTTTCTTATATTACATTCTAAGTTTGAGTATATGAAGAGATCTATTGATTGACACATTGATTTATATGATTGAGTTGTGAGACATTACATGACGTGGTCTATTTTTACCTTCTTATTTCCATTTTATATTTATAGCTTTTATTTTTTCTTTGTTATATATATGAAAGTTTGACTTTTTTTTCTACCTTTACATTGTACTTCCAATAATCCCATGGATTATTTTCAATCTTCAATAGACATGTTAACAATAGTTATCATCATTATTTAGAAATAATATATTTACTAATAATACAAATATTAAGTAAATTTAACACATTAAGTAGAAATCATAATAATCTTCAACAAATATTTATATAAATCATTTAAATACTTTAAATTAAATTTAAATTTTATTTTAAATAATATTGATCAATTAATTGAAAATAACTTATAAAAATATTTATTCTAAAATTATCACAATCCATTGAATGCAATTTGGTATTAAAATGGTTGAAGAGTAAAATATGCAATTTAAAAAAAATTAGAATGGTAATGTATACTTGTGAAAACTATAATAATTCAACATAGATATGACCCCTTTAAAAAAGAGTGTGAGGCTTTTGAGACCAAATTTGATTAGACAAAATTTTCTATAATTCTTGAAAACAAAAAATTATGAGTGGGTTTTTATTACAACTAGCAATATATTGGATGGATCAAATTTATTTAAATGATCACATATGTACACCTCTAATGTGGTAATATTATAGTCTAGAGGGTGTGTAAGTTATTTTGTTAAAACTTGGGTATTTTAGAGTGGAAATAAATAGCATAAATGTTATCCAAAGAAAACTAAATGAGGAAGAGATTTGATGACTTAAGATTCCTTTTTTATACATAAACTAAGGGAATTGGGTCCCTCTATCTTTATATATATATATATATTTTGATACGTAAGGGTTTGATATTTTATATTAATTATAATAAAAGATTTACAATACGTCTGCTATAGCAGGTAAACCATTATTGATTCCTTCAAAAAAATTACAAACAACTACTATCCATCCGAGAAGGAACCAAAACCTGCAACTATGGTCAAGATCGAGCTAGACATAGACAATAATTAACCACCTGGCGAAGCAAAAAAACACAAAAAATTAACCGCCACCTCATAGAAAACCATTCAACTTGGAAAAAGAATCAAAATCTTCCGCCCATTCCAGACCATCTGCCGACACCAACCCCACTCTCCTCTTCATGAATTCCACCGCCACCGTAGAAACCATTTTGTGCCTCATGAGCTCGGCCCCTTTCAAGTCCAGAAGGAAGGGGAAAATTTTAAATGCCTCATCCTCATTCCAAAGTTTTTCCAGGTCTACTGGCCTCGGAATTCCTCTACCCACAATGGCATCCTTTAATGTCTCATCCAAGCCACCTAATAGGTCCTCCCAAAACAACCACTCCACCAATACCCTAGCCTTCGCCTTTAAAACACCATTATCCAACAAAGTTGCGAGGAAACGAGAGGGAATATACACATTATCCCTTGCGTACTCCTTCCTCTCAAGATGGACTTTCCCTAGAGCCATTTTCACTGCTACTAAAACCAGAGGATCCGAGTCACAAATAATTCGCTTAAGCCGCTGGTCTATAATCTCCCTGAAAGCGCATTGCCTTTCCGTTGTGTGCAGAGAGATGGGAGTGTCTGCACCGAACGTCTCCAACCCCTCCACTAAAACAAAAATCATGAATTTTGATCGACCACCCGAAGCCATCACTGCAAGAATGCCAGAAGCAAAGAATGCAAGACACCATACACCCAACACCGAGCACCAAACACACATCCCACAAAATTTTCCCAGCCACTAAAAACACTGCCTATTCATAAAGCTCACGGTGAAAGAGTCGAGCTCACTTTGCACGAGTGGACCATAATTTTGGTGCAAGGAAGATCGTCCTTCCACAGAAAGGCTATCCTTTACCACCAACCTTAATCACCAGGCTCTCCAAAAAATGAACGCCTTTTCCAACTATCCCCTTTGCATGTTGTCACCTTCTTCGGAGTACAGGGCCGCACGAAAATCTAACACCATCTTAACTTCCCATCATTTCGGCAGTGAAAGACCCACTCCCCAGGCCACGTGAGATCCACATCATGCCCACTGAAACCCCTCCGCCAACATGGAGGGTCACCCTCCCAGCTACCCACCCCTCTATCTTTATATTAACTTTCAACTAAAAATACATTTTAAGTATGGAGCTTGCAACTAAATTATACTAAAAAATAAGCTAAAATAATTACATCTTATTTACCTAGGAGAGCTAGGGAATTCCATACTTAATTGATCTAGTTATAGAAAAAAAAATATTAGTAACAAATAAGTAAAAAATAAATGGATAAAAAATTAAATCACACCACAACATCTATTCATTCACCAAAGACGGTCATGCATCCTTGATTAATACTCTCGCTTCATCAAAAAAAAATTCATCAATATACAATCCCATATTCCTTAGTAAAAAATTAACTACTCTACAATCCATCTTCATCTAATATATATTTTTGAGGAGAGGGGATTCTAAATAGCCACTTCAATTTTTAGAAATCAAATAAAAGAATGATACCCACTCCTCCAACTTTTGCATTAAAGGATTGAAGTCTTTACCATTTTTTCTAAGGATACACATATGGACTCCAGTTCTTTGAAAGAGGTCATCAAGACTAGAACTCCAAATTCCACTCTTGTAATAGGAAAAACAAAAATGAATTTTACCACTACATATTCTAGAACAATATCTGAAACCCATCTAAATTCTTCCTTTCTAAAGCCCAATTTTTTTTTTAATTTTTTTTTTTTAATAAAAGGGGTAAAAACTTTATTAAATATCAGAAAGCACCATTACAAAGGAAGCAAAGGACCAAGGTCCCGATGAAAACCAAGCACAATGAACCAAACTAAGATAAACCATCCAACACCATCATCTGTCACCATTCCCAACCTTATCTTCAGCAAGAATATTCATTAAATCAAGACGGAGCTCCTGTGGAACCAACTCCCACTCCTCAATTCTCCATCCCTCAACATGCTCAGAAGCCCATTTTTCCAGACAATCAGCTGCCCTATTCCACTCACGTGGAATATGAACAAAGGTCACTGTTTCCATCAAAGAACTAACCCACAGAATTTGTTGCACAACCCTAGCCAATTGCCAGTTGACATCTACCACTTTTTGCTCAATAAGCAAATTGATCAATATCTGGGAATCAAATTCACAAACAATCCTTCTCCATCCCAAAGCATGAGCTCTCTCAAGAGTGTCAAGGATAGCCAACCCTTCCACCAGGTTGATGGTTTGCGTCCCTTCATAGATCGAAAAGAGGAAGATCACAGAGCCCAAAGAGTCCCTACCAATCCCCCCAATACCAGCCAGGCCTAGATTTCCCCTTGAAGATCCATCAGTATTGATCTTCAAAACACCATATGGTGGAAGTTTCCATTTGCCATCCCTATCAATTTTTTGCTTCTCTCGTCGTCCTCTCCGAGCCCTTACCAAAGCCAAAGACGACCCCTGAATCCCCAATCTCTCCACCAACTCAATGTCCCTTTTCCCCAAAAGGAATTCCACTTCACACCTAGCTTCCACTGTTTCTTGAACCATGCCCAATAATCTCTACCAAATTTGTTGCACCAGCCTCCATTCTCCACGAAATATCCTTCGATTGCGTTCCAACCAAATCTACCACAATAAGAAGATATGCCCCACAAACCATACATCCTGCAAAAAGGAGGCCACAGAAGGGGGCCGACCCATCCCCTACCAAAAATCAATCAAGGAGGAAGCATGAACACAAGGATTTTTCCAAACACCCCACCAAAAATACCAAAGCTGGAGTGCAAAAGAGCAACGAAAAAACAAGTGAGTAGAGTCCTCCTCATTAGCCCCACACATAACACAAACAGAAGGACCCTGGAAACCTCTCTTCCGAATGTTATCCCAAGTCAAACACTTATTCCAGGCCAACATCCAAACAAAACAATTACATTTTGGCCAAGAAAGCTTGTTCTAGACCTTCTTCCACCACTGAATTTCAAGCCCAACCAACCTATGAGACAATAACACACTATAACCAAAGGCTACAGTATAGGTCCCCTTAGGATTGGGGGACTAGGCAAGCATGTCATCATCTCAGAGAGAGCTACATATTTGACTAGAGAGGATACTTTGCAGCACAACACAATCCTCTTGTAAACCAACATATGGCCACTCATCTAGGGACTTCCATTTGGCCATCTCCATCTGACCACAGGAGGAAAAGGACTTAAAATCACTCACCCGCGACCAACCAGCCTCAAGAAACCTCTGGAAAAGATTCAACAAGTTGGGAAATTGGGAGGTTGTGGGAGGAAAACCATCCCAAGAATCAGTCCAAAACTGGACCTTTGTCCCCTTCTTGCAGATCCAAAACAATCCTTCCTTAATAAGCACAGCCCCTTTTTTGAGGGTGCCCCATATCACAGAGCCCTTCCCCTCAAGGGGGTACCTAGAAATATTGGGTTGAGGGATCCCAGGGAGATACTTCTAAGAAAGAACCTTGGCCCAACTCTTATCCTGCTCCTTACACCACCGCCAATACAATTTAGCAGCCAAAGCCTCCCCAGTCAAAGCCGATAGCCTCAAGCCAAGACCACCATATTGTTTCGGGCTACAAACAACCTCCCATCTAACCAAGCTCCATTTGGAGGACTCCAAGAAACCAGCCCATAAAAATTGTCTTGCCACGGAATCAAGGTCCCTAAGAAAGCCCATAGAGGCAACCTGGAGCATGCATCTATTAATGGGCAGAGCTTGCACCACTGACTTAATCAACTGGACACGACCAACAAAGGATAACCATCGATGAGTCTAGTGATTAAATTTTTCCTGAAATTTATCCAAAATGATTTGCCAAGACTCCCTAGGCAATCTACTCACCGAGATGGGAATTCCAAGGTAAGTCACAGGGAGAGTCCCGATCTGAAATCTCAAAGTTTGGGCAATCCTCTGCTGAATGGGGCCCGAAGTGTTGAAGAAGAAAATGGAAGACTTGCCCTCATTAATCTGTTGACCAGAGGCAACTAGGTAAACATCCAACACTCTCCATAAATTAGAGGCCTCTCGCATTGTAGCCATCCCCATCAAAGCAGTATCATCCACAAATTGTAGGTGAGTTTGCGGAGGTAAGGTGCCACCCCACCTCCAACCTTGAATGAGACCAGACTCCACATTCTGTTTAATCCATCTCCCCAAACCTTCAGCCAAAAGAATAAACAAGTAAGGGGAAAGAGGATCACCTTGACGCAGCCCCCTAGAAGCACCAAATAACTCAGAGTGACTCCCATTGATAAGCACAGAGAAAGAGACTGAAGTAACACAACTCAAAACCCATTGAATCCATTCTTCAGCAAAACCAAAAGTACCAAGAACCCGCCAAAGGAAGGATCACCTAGCTCTGTCATAAGCCTTAGCCATGTCCAATTTGATAAACATCACTTTTTCTTTAGAGCTAGCCATAGAATGGATGACCTCAGTTGCAATAACAATCCCATCCAGAATTTTCCTACCAGCTACAAAACCACTTTGTTCTTCGAAGATCAGCTCCTCAAGCCCCTTTTTCAATCTGTCAACAATAAGTTTAGAAATAATTTTATAAATTACATTGCATAAAGAAATGGGTCGAAATTGGCTTAACCTATCGACCCCCTCACTCTTGGGAATAACAGCCAGAAAGGTAGCATTTAGGGCCCTTAGCATCTGCTTATTTTGTTGAGATTCTTGAACCACAACTAGGAGGTCAAGTTTGATGATATCCCAAAATTCTTGAAAAAACTCAATTGGGAAGCCATCTGGACCAGGCGCCTTCCCTTTCTTCATATTGAAAACAATCCCTTCAAGCTCTTCAAGTGAGATATCACTCATGAGTTGCCGATTCAAATCTCTAGACACAAGAGAGGGGATACAAGAAAGAATATGCGCTTCCTCAGGAGACCCCCCTTGCGAGTCCTCCCTAAAAAGAGATTCAAAGTATTGCACTGCCTCCCTGGAGATTTCCGGGAAGGAGGAAAGATGGTCTCCCCTGTCATTCACCAGACTAAAGATAGAATTGCCATGTCGCCTGGCTTTCACTGAATTGAAAAAGAAAGCTGTATTTTTATCCCCTTCTTGAAGCCACTCAATGCGAGCCTTCTGTTTCTAATACAATTCCTCCCGCAGTTCCCATTCTTCAAGAGTTTTCACAGCCCGAGTCTCGTCCTGAAGCAACTCAGCCATCACCCCATCCTCCCTTAACCTCCTTGTGATACCATCCAGATCTTCCTGAGCCCTCTCCTTTGCATGGAAGACATTCCCAAAGTACTGGCGATTCCACCGTTTGAGTTCAAATTTAACATATTGAAGAAGTTTAGCAAAGGCATACATTGCCGTACCATAGGCTGGTCTACCTTTCTTCCACCAGTCAGTCACAAAAGCATTCAAAGAAGGGTCTCGCAACCACATAAGTTGGAACCTAAAAGAGGGCACACGAGGCACACGAGTTGACTCAATAGCAAGCTTAATAGGCCAATGGTCAGATCCTCTCCAGTCCAAGATCTCAGAGCAAGATGACCACATCCCTCCAACCCAGTAACAGGAAACCAGAAATCGATCTAATCTTTCAACAATGCAGAAATCACCAACCCGACGATTGTTCCAGGTGAACTGACCATTACTGGGTTTGATATCAACAAGATTCAAGGTATTGATATTGTCACGAAGCATCAGTGCAGAGGGCTCCAACCTTCCAGTACCACCACGCTTCTCAGCCAACTCACAAATAGCATTGAAATCTCCACCCAAAATCCATGGGTGAAAAGGCATCATGCTACGGATAAGCCTGATATGGGACCACAGACCTTGTTTACCCTGAAAATCAGTAGGTGCATATATATTAGAAAAAAGAATGACTTCCCCTGTCTCAAAACAAGTGGCCATCATAGACATAGAGGATTTAGAGGAAATCCACCAAAGAGGTCGGATTCTTCGAGGATTCCATAAACATGCCAAACCCCCAGAAGCTCCATGAGCTCCAATACACTGGCACTCCCCACTCCTCCACAACTTAGGTGCCAAGCCTTGCATATTCTCGATAGATAACTTAGTCTCTTGCAAAAATAAGACATCAGGACCTTGCCTTCTAACTAAACCTTGAACCGCTTTTTGTCTAGGGCCGCTGTTCAAGCCCCGAACATTCCATGACAGAACAATCATTTCAAAGGGCTTGAAAAATGAGAATCCAAAGTCTTTACCGACCCTGACTCCACCAAATTCTCGCCTGCCAGTTTAATCTTTTCCACATCCTTTTTTCTGCCTGCTTTAGCAAATTTCTCTGCCCCACCCTTCTTAATATCCTTCTGCAAAATGCCTAATTTGAGAGGAGGCTTAACCTTCTTAGCCAGGTCTAAACTAGTGGGCTGCCTAGGAAGAGAAGAATCCTCACCAGCTAAAGTATTAGCGGCAGAGGGTTCCAGCACTTCTGACACCACCAACTGCTGACTAGCTTCCTTGAGCGGACAATCCTCCCTTTGTGCCTCCGTAGAAGAGTCAAGAACAAAATCCTCCTGAGCTGAGCCCACAAGCCCCTGATCTAAGTTGATCAAACCTGGGTTTACCTCCTGTTGGCCGAGCTCATCCAATACCTCAAATCTGTTAAAGGTACCTTCATCCTGCCTTTCTTTAAAAGGTCGCTTTTGACCCCTATTTCAATTTCGAGCCGTAACCGGAGTAAAACCATCAGACGCACCTACCTCATTAGGAGAACTACTCTTCCCCTTATCTGATTCTGAAGGATTGCTAGCAGGTTGTGTAGGCTGTGACTGCATAGGCTTATACCTTGGACATTTCCGCTGCAAATGACCATATTCTCGATAGAGCCGACAACGAAAAGGGAGAGTTTCATAGTCTAAATGTTGCACCCAAGAATAAGTGCCCGCACTCATATCTATTGCATCGGGTAAAGGCCTACTAAGATCAATCTCAACACAAATACGTGCAAAAGTCATTACCTTTTTACCCAAAGTTTGCGATGAAGTCCCAACTGGTTTTCCCAGCACCGAGGCCAAAAGGTGCAGCACATCCTCTCGACAGCATTCCACCGGAAACCTTGGTAGACGAACCCACACCGGGACACGATTTGGAAGCTCCTCGGCAGGGTTAAAACCTGCATGCCATGGCTTGATAAACAACCCTACCTTATTATGAAAATAAGGGCCTCTCTCAAATACCCTATTACGATCAGCAATGCAATTAAAAGTAACCATGAAATATTTGTTCGCCAGCAAAATTATCTCCATTTCCCCCTTTGGCTCCCATGTCCTTCGGGCCCAAACCTCCAAAAATTGTAAAGAAACCCTCATCCCCAAAAACTTACAATATAAGGAGTGGGCTGAGTAATACTCAACATCTTCAGCAAACATTTCAGATGGAACAACCAATTTTGGCCTCTCCTTGCACCTCTCGAGACATCTGTTAATCTTCATGATCCTCGTGCCATTGGTTAACCCCATAGCAACACTCCCTGTAATCGGAGCAAACAGATTGTTATCAAAGGTCTTCATCCCTTGACTTGAAAATCGCGAGCCAATTGCTGTCCAGAAATCCAAGTTAGGTCACCCCACTGACGTCTCACCCTTCGAAGCCATCAAGCCCAAGGAAAAAAGATCAAACCCTGCACCAAAGAGAGGGTGGGGAAGCCCTCCCCACACCCTTCCACTTAGCACAACACCAAGCACCAAACACTTGCACCTCAAACCCTTCCCACCCACGCAACAGAGAGAAGGAACAAGGAAAACTAGAAGAGAAAGGAACCCGCACTCACCCCACACACCAAGAAGTAGACACACACCCCACCGAACACCACCACCCTACACAAAGGTCACAGTAGACCACCTCCCAGGCAGACGCCCAACACCAAAAATAAGGAAATCAAGAGCGAGCAAAAGGAAAAACAAGCGCCCCCGGACACAGCAACAAGCAGAAAGATAAACAAAGCCCCCAGACACGCACAAAGAAACCCACCCAGACAGCGCACAGCAAGTAAAGAACCAGAACAAGCTAGGGCACGGATGCCCTAGCTCGGCTCCCAAGCACGTAGACCCAACTTCATTTTTTCCCAAATTGTCAAGTTTTCCTCACTTCTTCTAAAGCCCAAATTTAGGGCCTTCATTGTTTCCTTGTTTTTCACAAACTCCATGAGGTAAAAATAAACATTGAAGCAACTTCTCAATTAACCTTGTTATGGCTTCTACCTCTAAATAATTTATGTCGAACACTTAATTTATTGCCTTCTTGATAGATCCATTTTGGATGATGAAGATAATGACCATTCTTGCATTTGAAATTGGCCCTTTCATAACTATTTCCCATTTCCTAAAGAATGCAAAAAACATGGTACATCAAATACTACATCAAATAAGTACCCTTATAAGGTAATCTTATAAGTACATCAAATAGTATAACCAATGAATAATACATCATTCAATATTCAGTAGTATGAATTTTCAATAAGTACAACCCTTAATAATAATTACAGTAAGTATTAATTAAATGAGACAATTTGTGACATAGACAATAGTGATCTTAATTGAGGTACAATATATATGAAGTCTCTTGTTTGAATCCACAAGCTACTCCCTCTAAGTTTCAATTACTAATGGGGAAGATAATGAACTTCCACATTAAGGGAATAACATAGGAGAAAACAATCCAGTTGATATGGAGGAATTATTGTTTCAAATGGATATTCCTGAGAAATTTTGCTAAAATTAATGTTCATAGTTATCTATTGTATAGGTAAATGGGGTATTCTATAACCAAAAATGTAGTATCTCTATAGGGTTATGGTTTGAATGATCAACATATGGGTATGTTTAGGGGATGGGTTTTGTGCATTTTGGAATGATATGTAAAGCAATGATATTGATAAGATTAGGGCAGATATTTAATGATGGAGACTATATAATCAAAGTTTTAAAATTCATTTCCAATTTCAGGGGGCAATCATAGTCATCTTATATTCTATATTAATATATATATATATAGGCATCCTACCTCTTTACCAAAAAAAAAAAAAAAATTCCTCTCCAACCATTAGTTTGGCATCATGTACTCAATACATATAACCCAAAAGTGTGAAGTACAAATAAGTTTAGTGATTATCTCGTAAGTTCATTTCACTTATATTTCATATAAATATATAATCAAATATATAGGCTATATGGCTTATCTAAGATAATCCACTTCCACAACACATGCTCACAACATTAATACCACATCAAAATAGCATTACCAAAACAAATTAAAAATTTCAATGCATCAATTCAAGCACCCAAAATATATTTAAACATAAAGCAAATAAGACAAGACATACACATGATAATATAATACCACAACACAACATACCCAAAGGTGTTTCAACCAAGCTAAGATCCATCTTCAACCTATATATTGTACTCGAGTATTGACTACCTCTTGTAAGAAATAAGCTAAACCATACTAACCATAAAGTGCACTAAGTATAATAACAAGCTTAGTAACAAAGAAGAAAAGTGAATTCAAAAGAGAGAATCCTAAACCTAGTGTTAGGAAGGTGAGGAATAATGCATATACAACTTGTAGATCTTTTTCTAACAAGAGCAAGAGCCAATGCAATGTGCATATAGCAAGAACAACAAGTTTGGATTCTCAAGGAAACCCATCTTAAGGGGACAATGACCTCCTAGGTGCTATAAATGAAGAAACAAAAATATTAATAGGATGTATCTATCAATGGAAATAATACCTAACTTCTCCTACTTCCAAACTAATCTAGGTACTCTAATAATAGCCAAGACATTTAGTTTTTCATTATTAATAAGACAATCAAGTGCCAAAAGGATCATAATTGAACATCATTTTCTTAACTCATCAATCCACCTTGTAGTCATACATATTACTAGAGATAACTTTAAGAAACCCACCCCGGTAAAAGATATAAAAACTTGGCAAATCTTGCATTATTTTCAGGAAAAAAAAAAAAAAATTCTATTGGAAATTTTTTCCTTTTTTTTGGAAAAACATGTTAATTTTATTGATGAATCTTTTTTAATCACTAGATATTTGTAGAAAATATTAGTGAATTATACTTGTATTCAAACAAATATAATAATATAATTGGCGAATTATGCTTGTATTAAAAAAATAAAAATAAAAATTATTGGTGAATCAAACTTGTATGCAAGCCAATCAAATAATTTTGTTGGTGAATTAAACTTATATTCAAACAAATAAAATAAGTTTAGTGGAAAATTATATAAATATTGAAAACTATAAAATTAATTATTTGGGAAATGTGTTGGTAAGTTTTTGAAAAAATT
>VDFB02000015.1:584579369-584593823 GCA_007258455.2 Sequoia sempervirens
AGCATGCACATGCCCCATGCATATCTCGTCCTATGGACCACCAGGCCCTCTAGCACACGACCCCATCCAAGCGATAGACCCTTTGACCTCTTATCAGGACAAAGGAATCCACCAATGAAACCCGCCAAAACAGAAGGAAGAGGAGCATATGACTCATATATATCTATCCATGGGATCCACTCTCCTGCAATGTGAGGATCCTGGAAGACTCTCTGCATGGCCTCTACACCACCAACCTCCTCCGAGTCGTGAACCACAATCTCTCCAACAAACGGTATGCGAAGAATACGCCATACATCCTCTGGCGTCACTGTCATCTCACTGGTAGGCAAATGAAATGTGTTGTGGTCACTATGCCACCTCTCCGCCAAAGCTGTCAATAGACCCCTATTGAGTCTAATATGGGGCATGTCCAACAATGTAGCCAAACCACAGGTAGCAATATGTTGTCTCTCATCAGGAGACAGTCGCGAAATCATATCAAACGGCCAGGGGAACTGCTCCTGCACCTGGATCACATCCAACTGCTCCTGTACTCATGCACAATAAAACATTTTTATCAGAATATCAAAGATCATCAAATTTTCAAACATTGTGCTTTTACCTATCAACCTATCAAATCATCACGGAACTCTCATCTATCAATTGGGTTCAATCATTCAAAATGCATAATTATTCCTCGCCTATCATGAGGGTAATTATATCAATCAGTAGATCTCGCTCATCATGAGATCGTTTCCCATATATTTTAGTCAAGAACAAAACTAAATGGAATCAAAAACAAATCGACGAAAATCAAAACGCACAATGTTACATCAATCTTTACCCAAAGCGCTACAAAATCAACCAAATGCGCTAAAAAGTTTGGCGCGCTACACAAATCCCCGTACGCACTACAGATCTATCCCTGCGCGTTAATGTTTCTGGCAAGCTACAAAAATTCACAGACGCGCTGCAAAACTTACCACACGCGTTAAAACTGCTGGCGCACTACAAAACTTATTGGACGCGCTACGCTATAGACCAGACGCGCTAAAACTATGACGCGCTACAAAAAATTACGGGCGCGCTACACCGCATTCCCCGTGCGCTAAAAGTCTAAAAATGTGCCAAAATGCATCAAAATTAATGGCGTGAATTACGAGAAACGTTTGAGGTACATACCAGAGGACCATAATCGGCCGGACGTTGGTGATGGCGCACACGCTCGAGTTGGTGGGTGTGGTACGGGATAGGCATCCTAGCTCTGCACAAATGACTTTTGAAAATGACCTTTGGAGCATTTATAGGCTATTTTTGGGGGATTTTAATGGGATTTAATTATTTTTTCCTTCTGAAGAATTAATTCTTCTCAATCACTGAGGCATTTACAATCTTGTCGGGAGATAAATTGTTTCTTCATCAATTCATCATCAAACCATCATAAAAATTTGAAATTCTTGAAAAATCATAAAAATTTGAAATTCTTGAAAAATCATAAAAAAAAATCCAAAATTCATCAATTTATCTCCCAAGGGGGCATATATCACTATCATTTCAAAAATCATCATCTGGGGCAAGTCTGGGGCATGCTTTAAAAACCTTTCGTCAATACTGGCAGCTGAAGCAAAATCATTCTTTGAAGCACTGCATAAACACATCACTTCAAAGAGGGGCAAAATGTAGACACCTAAAAATGGTCTGGAGAATCCAATTAATCGAATACGACTTATTTGATTAATTAATCTTAAATTCTTCTACTTAGTAAATAAATAGAAATATTTATTTATATTAAGTTCATTTATTAATTCTTCTATTTTTCTCTCCTAATTAAATAAACAAAATCAAAAACTTTGTTTTATTTAATTATTATCATTTTCATTATATTATTTCTCTCTTAATTAAATAAACAAAATTAAAAACTTTGTTTTATTTAATTATTATCATTATTACTTCTATCTTAAAATTAAATACATAATTTAAATAATTTGTGTTATTAAAATCACCTTTCTTCTTAATTAAATAAAGATTGCTAAAAATCTTTTATTTAATTATCATTCTCCTTTTAATTTAATAAAACAAACCCTATAGTTTGATTTATTAAATTATTTATTCCTCCTTTTGCTAAATTTAAATAAATTAAAAATATTTAAATTTATGCATAAAATTTGCACTAGTCACTCACCAATAAATATTTATTTCTCACCAATCAAATTAATGGCACTGCCATTCACGAGAAAGCTTCAAGAAAAATTTGCAGGAAGTTCTCTCAACAACCTTCCACCCACCTTCCCTCTTATCTTGCCTGGTGTTTTCATGGGGAGAAACCATTCTCCATGATCAGCTCCTTCTTCTCATCCCATGCCTTTGGATTCTCCAGAGGAAATCACAGCCCCTCATCCCGGTTTCCTGTGCAATTGTGCTGCCGTGAAAGCTATAAATACAGCTCTTGGGCTACACAAAAAGGATCCCAATTTATGCAATCTTACTCTGCAGGTTTCCAAAGCATTCAAGCATCCAAATCATCCAACATTCATCCAACATTCATCCAGCATTCATCTAGCATCCAGCATTTGCAGTCATGGCTGCCATTAGAATAGAATTTGCACATTTAGAACATATTAGAGTAGAATAATTCATTTCTCGTTCTCTAAGTGTCACTTTAATGGTTTTATTAGCTTACAAATCTGAGAGCTAAGTAAATTAGAGAAGTCTTTAGAGTTAGAGAGAAATAGGATAGATTTCTGAAGCTTTCTAGTTTAAATTAGTTTAAATTTATTAAGTTTTAGATGCAATTGTCTTATTTAGAAGCGTAGATGCATAGTTTAGCTTGTTTCCCCCATTCTACAGCTTACACTTACCAGCAAAACCCAAGGAATACAATCTCACCACCTCAATAGGGTAATTAAAGATCAAGATTAAACAATGGAGATCCCCAACGTTCTCACAACACCAACTAGCTCAAGTCACCATCCCAACTTCCACCTTAATAGAAGAGGGCTCCCCTCTAATGGAGAGGATGAACTGAGGACCTTTACCACAAAACATAGAACTTCCCACCAGATCCATAGCACACCTCTCCACCTCAGTAGAAGAGGGCTCCACCTCAAAAGGAGCAATTTCCACCTCCATAGAAGACCAAAACTGTAAAACCTAAAGGATAGTAGCTACATCCAAGGAAAGGAACAATAGAACATCCATAGGTAAAGAAGACTAGAACACCAGAGAAGAAAAAAACCACTCTTTAGCCAATAGCCTTGAGAGAGTAAACCACTGAGCCATTGCCCTAAACATATGAAAGAGCTCAACCAACTAGAAAAACACACCCCCAGCCTGCAAATCGAACTTCAAAGCCCAAAATGGAACCTAGATCTCAACAAGCAAAAAATAGCCAAAAAAAATCAAAATGCCAACCACCCAACAGGCTCAAGGCATTCACAACAATCATGAACAAGATAGAGAACCACTCCACTCGAGCCACCACAGACGTATAACACCAAGGGAGACATTCCCCACATGAGCCAAAGAAAGAAACAACACTGCAATGAAGCAGAGACAGAGCAGCCACAAGGCCATGAAGAGGTGAAATCACCAAACTACAAGGACCCATGAAAAGTAGGACAAGGCCAGGAAAACCCAAAAGTAGAGAGAGAAGAGAGAAGGACAGACCATGAAGAACAACCTTTGACCCTATATACTAGTTAGAGTCTAAAACATGCCAGAAACTCTCCTCAAACAACTCCACCAAAGGAAAACCAAAAACATCATGCAAAGTTTCAAAGAGGAAGCCCCACAGTAGCACAACCCCATAGATGAAGTAATAAAATCCCAAAGAAAGCCATCACAGGAAGAGAAGCGAGACCAGGAAGAACCATAAATCACAACCACCAACCTGACATGCTAGTCTAGGCCAAAAGATAATCTGCAAGTCACCACAAAACTTCCAGCAGCAGGAAAACCTAAGCAACAAAGCATAGAGAACCCCCAATACAAAGCAACAAATGCCTCCCCTTCAGAAGAAGAGAGAAAAAAGAACAAAGCACAACCCCAAAGATCCCACCAAGAGGCCACTGAGAAACCACCCAATAGTAGCTAGGAACTAGGGACAAAGCCCTCAAAGAGACAAGCGTTGGTGGCATAGACGACATCAATAACAAGAGGAGCTAAAAACCCTCCCAGGATCCTCAACTGGCATGAACAACACAACAACGGCCAGAAAAACCCAAGTAGCAACTGTACAGGCACCAACAATGCTTTTTCCCTCCCCATCTTTATCGTCCTCGTCCCCTCCTTCACCATCTCCATCCTTAGAATTCAAAAACTGCCTAGATTTATTTTTCTTGATGCTTCTTGATGACATTTTGGTTTATTCGACACTTATTCATTATATAAGAACCACCAAATTCCTACTTCTAACCTCTTACCAAATATCTCAAGAATACCAATGCAAAATAACAAAACAACTCGCTAACTCTCAAGCTCTCAGCTCACTTTGCACAAAAAATACAATAGAATAACAACAGAGTAATCTAAATGAAAAGTGTAACAAATAGTAGAGAGAACACCTCTATATATACTAAACTATGAGCAACCAAATGCTACAAACAAGCTAATAATTTTTTCACATTTATATTCCCATGCAATGACTCATCTAATTAACTCACATATTTGTAACACATGACAATCCTCACATTTTGAATGGCTGAGTCGACTTGTTTCAAGAGACAACAACTCTTTTACTGGGTCCATGAACAACAAAAACTTTTAGCAGGTTTCCTACTTGGTTTGCAAGTCGACTACCCCTTTATATTGCTGCCAACTTATCATTCACTGGGTTTATGCATATCCATAAGTTTAAGACTTCTTTTTTCTTCGAAAAGTTATCGGTTTTAGTGCCACATTTCATGCTTTAGTGCCCTTAAGAAAAACGTTGTCATAAGACTTCTTCCAACATTGTAAAACTGTATTCATTTCCTTTGCCAACATTTCAACTTTATGCCTTTTATCATGTGTGGCCTTTGACTTGGTCTTTTCTTTGTTTCATGCGTAGATTTTACATTCAACATGCATTAACATAAGGCAATGCTATATGCACATAAGCTTATTCAAAGCACTTTACTAAATTTCAACTTCAATGCTATAAAATGTGCTTCAAATATATTTCAAATACTTATCATTTCATATATTATATATATATTTAACTTAATACACACACACACACACACATATATATTAATATATACTTATTTACTCAAGATTATCAAATGCATTGATTTCCAATTAACAAATATATATAACTATATATTGAAATAACAATCATATATATACACACAAATATATATAAATATATTATATATACATAATATTATTTTAATATATTTAAATAAACACTTATACTCTCATTTCCATCGATTGACATATATACACGAAGTGTATACACACACATACACACACACATATATGTCACCTTCATCAAATCAATATTCTCATGCATGTGGGTAATAGTGAATTGCATCAAACTGTAAGAGAGGGAGACCAACCACGTTCAAGGCCCCAGGTCACAGAGAGCCAAGAGTAGAAGGCTTCCCTAACTTACCTCAGCTTAAAAGGGTGTTCGAAGATGAGGGATGAGAATGATGAGGACTATAAGGTCCCTCAATCACTCTGCAAACCCAAAACTCAAAATGGGGCTAGGTGAGCCAATTTTTGGGTTCCACACTGTGCCTCAAGTAGCTCTCTACCCAAGGATGAAAGCACAATTTTGGGATGATAGCGCGGCGCACTGGCGTCTCTCAGGTGCAATGGCGTCTGTATGACCAAAGGACCAAAAGACAATGTGAACCACCAGAAAGCAAGCTGACGACCTAGCTAGTCACTTCCAAAGGGACAAAACAGAGCTATAAATTAGGGAAAGTACAAATGAATATGATAAAGAAAATATATGAGAGTTAAGATGACAAGAATGATCTCACAAAGATGCTCGTTCGCCAGCTAGCTCCAAGTACACTTCCACCTACACACAAGAAAGAGGGAAATTGTTGGGGGGCTGTATAGGGGTCTACCTCAATCTGACCCTTGTTTTGGTGTTTCCACCTCCATGGAAAACCAAGATAATGATAATGGAGAAAAAGTATGATAAAGGAAGAATGAGAGAAAAGAACATAATAACACTACAAAATAGTATGAGGCTACCCAACCAAATTGTAGAGGAGAGGAGTGAAAAGCTTACCACCTCCACCAAGAGCTCGCTAGCTAATGGAGGAGAAAATGAGAGGACTCAAGCCCTTGCTGCAATGGTGTTGTTCCATACTTGCTCTACGAAGTTGATGGAATGTTGTTGTTGCTACTATGGAGTGCAAAGTGTTGCTTGAGAGTTGAGAGTGCAGGGAGTGAATGCTAAAATTATGAAGTAGATTGCTTGAGCTTGTGAAGAAGATGAAGTGCATGAAGAAAGAGTGAATTTGAAGGGAGAATGAGAAAAAACAACCATATTCGGGTCAATTGGTTGAAGAGGGGCGTTAAAAATTGACCCCAATGGGAAGTGTAATGCCTCTGCAGGCTTCAAACATAGGAATTTGTTAAGGACATAAGTGTGTCATGCAAATTTTTGCATGCTGCGTGGGCATCCCTGATAGTTATTCTTCTTCCCATGAACAAAACAGATGCCAAGTGCACTGAAGGCAATGGGATGATGTGGATTTTCGCCCTCAAATTTGGTTTTCTAAGGTGAGGAAATGTAAAAGGGGAATTGCGTAAGGGGTGAAAATTTGTGCCTATACATTTTTCCCCCACTTTAGCGAGCATGAATACTGATGAGTGCTTCAGTAAAGTAGATCGAGAAGTAGTAGAGTTAGAAATGTATACCGAACCGTCAAGGAAGTAGACCGCGATTCGAAAACTCAGAGTGCGGTGACAAAGGATTAAGTAAAGGACTTCATAGCCCCCGCAGAATTATTTTTTAGTTAAAGAATGAAAGCATCTTACAAGCACGAGACTGGCAAGGAGGTGACCTCAAGATTTCACATGAAGGAATCCCCAAGAAGAAAGTGCCTCACAGGCTTGCAAACCTGTAAGGAAGGTAACCTCCAAAATCTCTCGCATGAAGGATACCCAGAAAAGTGCCTTACAGACCTACATACCTACAAGGAAGCGTCCCCCAAGATCTCTCACATGGATGAACCAGAAAGCACCCTACAAAACCACTGCACTCCACAGGGAAGGTGTGTCCTTAAAGATCTCACATGAAGGAAACCTGTTGAAAGCACCCTACGCACTGGGCAGACTGTAGGGGAGGTATCCCCAAGATCTCACGGATCGACAGACTTAATTTAAGATCTATCATGAAGATGATCCCGTGACAGTTCGCGACGCATAGATCCCCTTCTGCCACATGGAGGAAACCCAAGGAAAGGGGACTCTGCATAGTCAGAAAGCGGCTTCGCAGGCGCACCCATAAAGCGACATGTTTACTCGTAGATAGAACATGTCAAAAAGTAGCCATGCAGGTAAGTAAGCAGACAAGTTGGAAAAAACCTTTCAAAGGGGTCCCTCGGGAACCCAACGTGAAGAAGGGGGTCCACTCAAGGGACACACTACTTGAAAGTATGAAAGAGATAATTCTTTCTCCAATTTATTCATCATCAAGGAATCCTTTTGAAAGATGTTCAATTCATCAAGGAATTCAAAAGGAAGAATATGCCCCCACGCGAGGGGAAGGTCAAAGATGCTCCCACTTTGGAGGAAGGTTCTCAAGTTCTTTCTTTACGAACCCATGATGAAGGAAACATATTCCATTAGGGTTTCAAGTTGAGAATGTGATTCTTGAAAGGAAGTTTGTGAAGATTCTTGAGAAAAGATTCGTTGGCAATTAATGCATTTTCTGAAAATTAAAATGTTGTAGAAGTGGCATTGTCACACATGAGAGGGACAACTCAAGCAAAGAAGAGAGAGAGAGAGATAAAGGAAAAGAAAAAGAGAAAAGATAACATGAACAAAGGGCACAGGGGTAGCTTGATATTTCAAGGTCAAAACTGCTCATAAATATATATATGTATAGTAATAGTATATAAAATGATCTATCATCAACCCCCTACTATATCAGACCATGTGAAGAATGCACAAGACAAAGTAAAAATAAAAAATTGGGTCAACATGGAAGGGAAGCCTAAATGCCCCCAACACTTTGCATCGTCCCCAATTTACCAAAAATCAAGTCACAAACGAGGAAGAATGATGATACAAATAGAAGAAGGTTTATGACACAAAAACCATTCCTGTATCCAAGCACCAACAGGGGTGACAAGGATGATCCAGGCACACATAGCACGATCACAGGGGGAACACATCATAACACACACACATCTAATCTAAAGATAAAGAAGGGGCCACCTCCTAACACTGATCAACCAAGAGGTCGTCTTCTTCCCACTCTAGATCATCGTAGGGGGAAGGAGGACAAGCCTACAGTGGTGGAATGTTAAGAGGAGGGGCATCTGTTCCTCCCACAACAACGACTAAGGAAGAGGGCCCCGCAAGGTCCTCTCCACCAAGCTCTTGTGGAGCTAAGGTCAACAATTTTGCAAAGATTGCCGATAAGGCCAAAGCCTCATCCAAAGAGTTAAACATGAACTTAATAGGAGTGCCATGTTTCACCTCAACGAATGGAGAAGGTTGTGGCCGAGTTTCACCGCTAGGCTTGCTGAGTGATTCGGGAGTGGTGACAAACTCAGGAGAAGTCGGAACTAGTTTTGTCACTAGGACAAAAAAAGTAAGTGTGGGGAACCCTTTCAGAGAAGGTGGGCTCTTATTATGTCCTTCATTGCTAGAAGGACCACTCTCTACCTTCTGCTTTGTCGGAGGATGCAAACTCCCCATAGATGAGGCAAGAAGTGCAGAGGAAGAGGAGGAGGAGAGAACTGTAGTAGATACGACCAAAGTGTTCGTAATATCTATGGGTTTTGAGAAAGGTTGGATATCTGGAAGGGACATCAAGAGAGGTGACTCCACCGAAGGAGCGATGAACACTTGCACCTTTTTAGGGTCAGGCACATTCGTACTCATAGCGGAAGCCGAAAGCAATGCAGAGCTAGACTAAACAGAAGCAAAGGGGAGGAGAGAGGAGGATGCGGTAGGAGGCCTTGATACAACAACAGTTCTCTCCTCTTCCTTCCTCTGTAAGGTGGCCTGCTTAACCATGATAGCCTTTCACCGACGCTTGCACTCACGTGTAAGGTAGTTCCTGTGAATCTTTGAACCAAAGGCCGGAGGCTACGAAGGAACAAAAGGTTCCTACTTAGCCATGGGAATGTCCACTACAACCATTTCCGTTGGAGGAACAGGCTCCTTAAGGGAGCAGGAGGAGCAGGTTGAGAAGCAGCGGGGGGAGTCAACTCAAGTGCCTCGACAACAAGCCTCTTCTTGTTTACTATTTTGGGAGTAGGAGTGGTAGGGGGCTACAAAGGTTGAGACATAGAGGATTCCCCACGGGGACCTTTCTTCCTACTATACCAAACAGGCATAGGATCCATGGGAAAAACAGGAAGCTCAAATGTAGGACGCTTCAGCTTTCACCAAGCAGGCACCATAGGATTCTCTCGCAAATGTGGAATGGAATCCGATGGAACCTCAGTGGGGCAAGAGGAAGCGTTAGGCTGAACAACAGAAGAGGAAGGAGGATCTTGGGACCGCTTCTCTTCTTCCCTTCTACGTGCCTTAGCGACATCAATGTCAAATTTTTAGGCATGCCCTATGTGAAACAACATAAGGCGACGAAGGGTATCTCACTTTCAGCCTCAGACACCCTTTCTTATAATTTTGATATTTTTGGCACAGGAGGTCTGTCCTAGGTGGGAGAGGACCAACGTGTGCAAGCCAAGAGTAATCCGAGTAGCTACCACGAGCAACCAATGGTTTATAATTGGTTTCATGAATCACATGCACGGAACCCTCATGGATTAAACATTTATGCACAACCAAATGCACCACATTCATAGCCACTAACCAAGCGGGATACCTAAATTCACAAAGAGTTCACCTAGGGATAATGAAAGCAAAGCTTCATGAATTTAGGTCCAACCAAAACCGACAGACAATACTACCCAAAGGGGCACAAAAATTTTGTCATGCATGCAGATGATGCTTATAGGTGCATCATGTCAGGTGTTTTTCTTGTAAACCAAGTTTGTCTCCTAATCTACCTATGGAATTCAAGCACTCCAATCAAGGGCAAAATAAAGGACTCCTCGAATTAACCGATTCCAGGGACTTTAAAATAACCTCCTACACTTCGAGCTCAAGAAGACCTGTGAGGGTGGTCCCTATAATGTGCTTATGATCTCTCGCACTCAAATTCATAAACAATCATTAACAATTCAAAAGATAATCCCACAAAGCTCAACAAAAATAGGATACCACTAAAATGAATTGGCCTTTCACCAAGTATCAACTACTTGGAGCATGAGACTAATTATAACATTATTCTTGTAACTTATATGATAGACATTTTATTTTGAAATTTGGCGTAAGCCCTAAGCAAAGACATGCATAAGGCTTCACAAACTCATACAATTTAGATTAGTGCCATATACCATTGGGGAGTCAAATTCACAAACATTCAATGCATTCAAATAAATGCATTTAAATACTTACCACCTGATGATCCCCACACATTGCATTACAATAGTGTCAATTCATGTCCCAACCCAACACTTACTAAACTTTTACAAACATACCCATCCATGATTCCATCCAAGCATTTTAATGCACTTTGAATTAAAGCCAAAACGAAAACATACACATCGAAAGCAATGAGATGAACATTATAATCCTTAATTATTCTATTTAAAATTTTGATATGTTTGTATAGAGGAGAGACTTGAGTTTGAGATATAACATCATAGCTTAAATGCTAGTACTGTTACAGAACATCCAATCTTCATAAGTTTAAAACCCATTACAAGATAACCCCAAACCTAAATTGCCTTAACATTCAAAAAAAATTCTTACAATTTCCTTTGTAACTATACCTAGACTCGACCTTCAAAATTATCTAACTTTCCAACCACTTTTCCAGCCTTGAAATTCTTCTTATAGAAAATGAAGGAGCAAACAAGCATCGGGCCAGAAATTACACATGTCACCGGTCAATTGGACCGCTATGTACCAATTAAAAAATTATGATCAAAACCACCAAGTCTCAGAGCATCTTTCTGTTGATTCTACTCATTACACAATAGCCACAACATTTGTTACATCTCAAAACTTGCGCCCAAAGCCACCATGGAAACAAAACCAAAATAAGTTATAATATAACCGCTGAACTGCCAATTACCAATAATAGACACTATTTCACTCCTCTTCGGTTAAGTATTTGTCCACCCAATTTTGATATTCCTCATCCGTTGGCCAATTAAAATTCATCACCTCCATCACCTTGGTATTGTAAGGTGTGAATTTCACTGCAACCTGGTTGGCCTCCTTCTCAAATGACTCTAAGAACATGTTGGTATTAATTATTTTATCCATGCTGCTCACCAACAAGTCATGATCCGAGTCATCACAAATCAATTTGATTTGTGCATTAATAATCTCTTCTGCCCTATCTTTCCATTGCTGCAATGTCTTAATATTTCCTTGTGTATCTATTATATCTGGAAGAAAAGTATCATTCCAATCATCAAAACTCTTTACTAGTTCTCTAATTTTCCTACTCAAATCATTAGGCAAGGCCTGGAATCCCTTCAATGATTTCACAAAAATTTGAGTAGGCTTTAATGACTAGGTCCTGTTATTTGCATAAAATCTAAAAGCCTTAAACATAACATCTAAATCAATGGCCTGAGGGATCCACTTCTCAACCAGAGGTAGAACCACTTCCCAATTTCTGTTAATGTTTTATAGTCCAACCAAGAATAAAGAATATAGAGAATGTATAGCTAGCAACCTAGAATCAACCTTCTCATTTAAATGCCTCAAAACGGTGTCAACCACCTCATTGTGTTTAGCTATAGCACCATCCTCGCTTGCCCTTAGGGCAGCCTACAATTATGTGATTTTATTCATCATCTTCCTTTTGGCAGGATCTACAGAGTACTCAACTTCCTCTTCAACTGGCCCCAGTGCAGGGCTATCAACAGGTGTCTGAATTAGGGATCTAGGAGTAGAAATAATTGGGATAATAGGGGGAAATGACCCCGAAGTAGTAGGTAATGCTCTAATAGCAGGGGAACTGAAGGATTCTCCCACTTGCCCATATCTTAATCTATCTACTTCAGATTGCAACTCAACATTTTTCTGTTGCATTCTACTATACTCCCCAATTATTGCATTGTACTTCTCCATCAGGCTTTTCCTTTCAGCTTCCTCTCTTTCAGCTGTCTTTTGGGCCAATTTGGCCACATTCAATGTCAAACTTGTGGCTTTTGTTGTTGAAGTTTCAGAAGCTCTCTTGATAATGAGCCCGCCCCTTAGATTTGGGCTAATATCAGCCACATTCAGTTTTCTACCCTGAGGTGCCAATGCCCATATGGCTAAAGTCTCATATTCCTCACTAAAGGCAAAGTCTTGTAGGGCTACCTTGACTTCTTCTTCACTATTTTGCATAGGATGCTTGGACTACATGATAGCATTGAATGCTACAACATCAGCTATGTCCCACTCAGGGAGAAGTAAGACACCAACCTGAGATACAAGTTTCCTTCCTTCATCAGGAGTGATGTTCTTGAATTGTTCCATTAATTCGGCTTTGACCTCATCATCATTCTCCTGGTCAGACCTATCAGGTCTTGATTCCCTTCTTCTCTTGCATTTATCTTAATATTCTTCAAGTTTCATTCTCCATATCAACTGCAAGAATACAGGAGTTTTCACGAAGGAATCATCATCCAAGAATGCCTTACAGGCCACCATCCTAGCATCTTGTACACACTGCCCCTTTATATCCATATCAGTTAGCACCAATTGTGCTGATCTAAGAGGGGAGGGGATACCAACCTGCATGTACTAATTAGTTACAACTATTTCATCCACTAGAGCCTCTTGTGACTCCTCAAATCTTTGCCTCTTAAGGCTTGGCTCTGATGACAGCTCCACAGGGTCATCCCTAGGTGGTGAATCTAGATCTACAATCTTTATACCTCCAGGCCTTTTGATCCCATGACCCAATTGTAATGATGTTTTCATTATTTTTTTGCCCTTTTGTCTCACCGCCTCTTCATCACTGCTGTCATTTCTCTTCCTCTTTTATAAAGGCCTATCCCTTGGTGGCTGATAGGTTGGCCTTTCTTCCTCAGGCCTCACCTCCAGTCCATGAATTCTCTAGTCCACTTCCAAATTGACCTACTTAGTTCTCAGGGTGTTCATGATTTCTCTAAAATTATTCATCAGGAAATCAATTCTTTTGTAAAATGGAGTGAACTCCATTAGTGGATCATATTTTGGATCCAACTTATGCACCATGGACAACATTTTCTCATAAGCAATCCACTTCTCTTTATTTAATTCTTGCTGGCTCAAATCAAATTCATTCCTAATCAAATCCTTAGGAAAATTGAAAACATGAATAAAATTGCCACCCTTAATTCTTTGTCTGAATAGGGTAAAGAATCCCTCAGGGTCATGCTACCTCATATATCCACTTTTCAAATGGTAATCATCAAAATATCTGTCAAAGTGAACCCATCCTCCCTTGGAAAATACAAAGTCTGAAGCAATAGTATAATCAGGGAACAAAGTCCCTTTTCCTCTTCCTATCAAATTATCTTCATGGATGCAAGCTAGTTGCCACATGACCTCTGGAAATCCCATCCTTGATGGTACATTATACGGGAGAATATGAGGAGCTCCTTGGAAACCATAAACCCTTAGGATAGTGCTTACATGGTATAGAATTATGTCACCCCAATTATGACACACCTTCAAATCAGGCTTCCTTACTTTGGGTCGGAGGAAGTCATACAAATCCTCAGAAATCCTTGGCACATTCACCATCAGTCTATCTCTGAGCCTGGAAGCAAAGTAGTTATGAAACTGCACAAAGATGGCACCTCCCTTGTTGCAAGACAAATTTGCACTCCAAGCCTACACCAATAATCTTTCTACATTCACCTCCTGCCTCAACTCCATTTTCTCTGAGAAGAAGTCGGCATTCTTATACAAGAACATATGCATTAATAAGGAGTACCAAAAGAAAGGAGTACCAGTTTCCCCCACATGTAACTTCAGCAAGGAAATAAGCATAGTCATACACTATAGAAAAGTTAGGATGCTGAATTTGACCCCCCATAAACATATAGGCAATGGGTATCACTGTACTAGGGCTGAAACCTAAAATTTGGTAGAGTGAATAGAAAGTTGCCAAGAAATGATCAACAAAATAGCTCAACCTGAAAGGTTCCTGATCAGCCAGGCTGATGTGAATCGTTGAACTGCCCGCCCTGGCTAGATGAGGAGGAAGCAATTTTGATCTAAAAAGAGGTT
>VDFB02000015.1:585193923-585467100 GCA_007258455.2 Sequoia sempervirens
GCAACATCATAAGTATCAAGGAAAATCAAAGGAGTATCATCAAATCATGAAGCATCATTGGAAGCTTTTGGATTCACTGTTTTTATCTAACATATTTGTTCACTGTGTAGGTATAGGTGAAATTCTCATTGCTGGAGTATTTTCATTTGATATTATAGCATGTGGAATAAAATGGGCTCCCACAAGGGTTGAGCCCAGCATGCTGACCTCTTGTTTCATTTGAGAGAGATAATCACAAGTGGAATTATCAATGAAACCATTGAAGACAAACATTACATAATCATGATTATGTTAATAAGGGACAGTCTCCTTTGTAGTGAAGGGTTGCCCTTATCAATAAAGACACTCCACTATCAACATAGTCATGGTTCAAAAGTTGGCATTCAAGGATTCCATGATGGTTTTCATGAATAAGAACAGTCTAGTATGCACTGATAGAGAGCAATAATGCATTTGATGAGACTCAGTATTTATCTACAAATGTGGAGGATAATGCATTGGGCATGAATGAAAACCTATGAGAGCAGAGGACAGTCAAGATCATGATACACTCGGTAATCCAATCAAAAGGATGACAATATTAAATGATGTCAATATTATGAAGAGAGGACTGTATAGTTGTAATCACAGAGAATAGTTACTTTAACTGCCAATAGTATCAATGGGGTAGTGTTGAACAAATGATGATAAATTTGGTAGGAATGCCACTTCAATGCACAAAAGACAATGGTGCTTCATTTTGTGGGTTTTCTTTCCAAAGACAAGGAGTCATTGATTACAGAGAAAATTTCTATGCACAAGAAAGACCATATTGCAATCATACTAACAATGATGCAATAATGGAATATGCTTCACCTGGAAGAGAGGACATTGTTTATGTGACAATCATACAAAGATCTACTTGATGATAGCACTGCTACCCAAAGGAAAGACATAATGGTCTTGGTGTCACCATGGAAAGCACAATCAGCAAGCCATGAATATATAAAAGGCAGTTCTCATCAATTAAGTGCTTCTACAATACAATAGGAGGTAGTGGAGGAGCTACACTTGGTATAGTCTGAATTCAGCAAGGTATATAAAAAGCAGAGATTTATTTGAAGAGAAACATTTATAAGATACCATGCATTCACCTTTTGTTGGATGATTTAACAAGGAAAGTACAAATTAAAGAAAGGTTTGGGAATATTTTAGACACCTTGCATATTCTTGAAATGCTTGCTATGATAATCCATGTATTTAAAGGCCACAGTTTTTTAAGATAGTCATGATCAATATGCCAATTGCAACACTATGTTCTTTGATATCAACATGAGGATATTGCCAAATTATCTAGGGGACATGAAGTGGGTCGGGTTTTTGAAAACCCTATAGGCACTGTATAGTCTCTTAAAACATAAAGCTTTAGAAGAACTTGCAGAAGAAAAACACAAAATGCTAAATGTGAGCCGAGGGTTTCATAGCCTCGAGAATTTGCATAGAAAGATGAAAACTACAATAAGTTGGGTCAAAATTTCAAGGGTTTCTAGAATATGTAGGTTCAAAACCACGACCTTCAATATGCAAGCATTACCTACAAATGGGTATGCCAAGATACCCTCGGCTAAGTAAATGACTCTCAAATGAAAGATATAGAACAAAGTATGAAGAAACCTTCATAATTTCTTCCACAGAGAAGCATTGAGCATGAGGAGATGTACAAAGAGAAAAATCAAAACATTTTTAGCATTTTTTGAACAAGGAAAGTAGAAAAATAAGTTTTCTTTCACAAAATTAGAAAAACCATAGCACTTTATGGAAGGAAAAGGCCATACCACACATAGATGTTGTAGAGGAAAACTCCATAATCTCCATGAAAGCTTCAATCTAACCCTTGGCAGGTTGAGTACAAAACAAAAAGAATGGAAAATGCAAATGAAGGTGAAATGTGTGTTGAGTCATGGTTTTGGTGTTAGGGTTTCTAAAGCCCTAAAGTTGGCCGACAAACAAAGGGTTATTTTTTGCCTTTGTTTTAAAATTTTAACATTAACTAATGCCTTGGATAATGTTGAATTCCTTTTGCATACCTTACAAAGTATAGTCAATGTCCCCTTTTTACATATTTCTTTTCAAACGTGGTCAAGTCATGCCTTTGTTTTGCATGAATTGAAATAAATTTGAAATGTAAAACATCGATTTAAGTGATGTAATTATAAGTCACTTTATTAAATGTTGAATATAATGCAAGATAAGAGGCGTTGGTTTTCTAAGTATGAGTCAAGGGGGAATAGTTGAAAATTGATGAGTTGTGCCAAACATATAGGGGAGGTTGGAGGAAGTTATCTGACATATGGAGAGGATGTAGGAGTGCTTTTGACTTGGTTTTGGAGGGAATGAGAGCATCTAGGGGTAGTTTTTCACGCTTTTCCATATCAATGATCCATGCTTTGGCTCCATTTCGTATCATTGTTCCATTAAACTTTTGTGGGGTAATTTTATTCATATCCCTAGCAAGTTTATTAGTTAAATGAGTTCTCAACTTTCTTTGACTTTCTTGTTCTTAATCAACCCCCCTTTTCCCTTCATGAGTACTATGCTCCTGATCATTATTTGCACCATTTTCTTGACTTTGTTCTTTATTATTCTCGTGATTATCTACCCCTCCTACCTCATGTTTTGGGGCTCCCAATATTTCCTTGGTGTAGTTTGATGTACTTATGATTTGATCCAACTTCGTCATAGGGTTTTCTGAAGCTTGACCAAATCCATCTTGACTACTTCCAGGTTTGTTATTGTTCTCACCATGATTGCACTTGGAAATTTGCCATGACTTTATTAGTCCTCAAGGTTGATGTGAAAATAGACGAGTTTAAGATCTCCTCAAATACATGCATTATTTGAAGTTTTTCTTTGAACTCCAAGACTAATAATTTTTATTTTTATTTTACTTCAAGACTCACCACATTTAGAAGCAAACAAAATTTATTCATATAAATGGATTAACATCATTATTTATGTAAGGTTTTTCAGAGTTACATATCATTATCAAAGAGGGGATTTTATTTAGGTTCCTCCTCTCTGTTAGAGTCTAGCAACACAAATTTTGAGGGGGGATGTACACATGTACTCCTCTATCACCTTGTTACTTAAAATTGGCGTATTGCAATCACACCCAAAAGGCATGTCACAAATTGTTGAAGGTTTTATAGGTTTGGATGGAGAGTAGACTTTTTTTCCATATATGTCTCTCTTTCTAGCTTGATTCTCTTAAGAGCATTAGCTTCAGAGTCAGAGATCCAAGCCTCTCCTCCATAACTCACAGTTTTCTCAATTTTAACTTTTTTTTTTTACTTTCTTCAATTTATTTTCCTTTCCTTTCTTTTTCCTAGCCTTTGATCTGCCTATTTTTGCATTCAAAGTTCAACAAAAGGTTATCTTAATGAAAAAATTATGCATAGTAGGTTCACATGCCCAAGTGTTCAAACCGTGCTTTGATATCACATGTAATGAACCTACTAGTTCATTAACTAGAAAACACTATTATTTTAAATCAAGCAATGTTACAACAATGTCAAGGGTTTCAAAATCAACATCGAAATCAAAATATAGAACATAAAATTGCCCTAAATTCACTTGTCAAAATAGTTGACACACTTCTCCAGCAAACATCTCAATCTCCAAATCAATACATTCATCATAAAATCATCAAAATATTGATTTTCATCAACAACAAAATCCATCCTTACAACATCAAAATATGGTGTATCAAACACAATCTCAACAATCACCTCAACCACAACAAATTTTGTAATCCAATAACACCACCACATGTGAATACACTCCTTTAGGGGAGCCAATTGAATCAGTGTTAAAGACATTAGTCCATACTAATCTTATCAATCTTCCAAAATGGGGTTATGAATCTATTCTTCAAGAATTGTCATGGTATAAAAACAAGGATTATTGTGAATATCATAGAGCAAAAGGTCATGAAACGTCAAGTTGCATTCAACTCAAAAAACTCATCCAAGACCTTATTGATCAAGGAGAAATAATTATTGAGGGTAACATTCAAAATTCATCCATAAATGATCACATTGATGATCTCTCTACATTACACAATGAGAAAATCAAAATAAATCAAGAGTCACTTCTCAAGCATGATCAAAATCCTTCACAAATTTTTAGCAAGGATTCATTTCAAGAAATATTAACATCATTTGATCTCATGGTTGAAAACATGGACAATGTCTCTACATCACCCAATGAGCAAGATGATGTACATCAAGACTCTTTCCCAAAGCATGATCAACATATTTCACCAATGTCTAGAAATGGTCCCTTTCAAGACATATTAACATCATTTGACCTCATGGTTACAAATATTGAAGAGATTCTTAGTGCACCATTTGACCTAAACTCACTTGAAGATCAAGAGAATCTTAAACCAATACCCATATCCAATGAAGAGAATCTAAGCCGAAAGTTACCATCTATAAACCCACATTTCAAAGTAATCAAAGAACCCTTTGAAAGCAATCCTTTCTTTGAAATTGATCCATGTCAAGAACTTGATCCAAAGCATATCAAAATCAATTTTAAAATTAGTCAAGATCAAGACTTCATATCACCAAAATATTACAATGACATCCAAATTTCTCCACAAGAAGAATAAATCCATATACCAAGCACAAATCCATCTACCCATGAGATTCTTCCTTTTGATGGACATGTAGATGATCTTCATCCACAACAAGAGTCTTCTACTATTGACATCATTGCCAAGGAACAAGAGTCTCCTACTCTCAACATCATTATCAATGAGCAAGAGTCTCCTACTCTTAACTTCCTAGCAAATGATCAAAGCGTAGCTGAATCAATGGAATTAAGTAGTGATCATGAAGTTCCATATATTGAGTGTGAATCCTTAACATCTCTTGAAGGACAATCAAAATCTAACACATCCAACATTCAGATTGAAGACATTGAGTATGAGGATATTCAACATTATTAGAACAAAGGGTTATGTTTACAAAAACATATTATCTTGGAATCAACAAAGATAGTCAACGCTCATGAGCAACAAGGATTTGGTTATACAACAATCACAAAATCTAATCATGTTAATGATACCTCTATAATACTAGGGGCAACCTTATTTAGTGCAAACATCAACATGGGGAGCATGAAGAGTCCTTATAATAAAACCTCTACCAACACTACAACCATCCATATCATTGATCATCATCCACACATCTTTCCACCCACTAATTGGGAGCAACCACAAGAGAAAAATTTATATCAAAGAAAAGAGCAAGCCGTCAAAGAAAAAGAATCAGAAAATCAAAATGGACAAGAAAAAATCAAATGGATACTAAAGTAAAAGAAAGAAAATTATCCCTATCAAGCTCCATTAGTCAAAGAAAGTATGGGGAAAAATAAAAAAGGGAACTTCATCCATCAAAAATGTCCATTGATGTCAAAGAAAGCTTCAAGAGTGGCCTACGAGGTATATCAAGAAGTTGGACCCAATTGAATCTCCATATCCACCCATCATTGTTCATCATCCCAAGTTTGAAGAGTCAAATATTCCAAATTGTTGACCAATCCATCAATATCTCGTATCCCTCATGGCATTCCACCATCCACTTTGAAATCCATGATATCCAAATCTCGTATTGACCGTGTGTTGGCAGCAACTCTTTATCATAAGGATTCTAAGGGCACTCTATCATGATGTGTGCATCTAGGCAAGGTTAACTCTCATATTTACAAAGAAAATAATAATATCTAGGGGTTACATTCAAGCACCCGTATCTTAACAAAGTAACTCCTCCAAGTAGGATATCATAGGCACATCATGATAGTAGTATCTACATCGACACCACCAGGTGGTTGAACATGAGCATAAATCTTCAAAAAAATAAAAAAATCAAGAAAAATAGTAGAGAAAAATTATCCTTGAGTGAAAACCAGTACGGTGGCGCTTTGGAAAAGTACCATGATGAAAACCTAGTAAACAAGCATCATGGGTAGAATTGAGCATCTATGTGTGCCATTTTAGGTGGAAGCATCTCATCCCCACCATAATAAATCCATATTCCATCCATTTTATCCATAATAAATCCATCTATCCAATCCATTTCATCCATCTCCCAAATTATCTTGATCTTGACGAAAGTTCGGTGTATACTTTAAACTTGCTTGTGGAAAAATCTTGACATGGGTCATTATCATTGATTCTATCCTATACAATCCAACATTATCTAATCTATGAAGCATTATCTAAATGAGCATACTGTATCCAAACATGTTATCCTATCACAAGATAATCCTTGAAATCCTTTGCATACCCTTCCATCCATCCATTCACCTACCCAAGCATCCACCCATATCATTCCATACATTGCTAGACACTGGGAGCAGATACTTGCATGTTGTTTTTAGGAATATATCTTGATCTATGTCCTCTAACTCATGTTGTGATCCAGACATTTGCAAATTCGAAATCAAATTGGTCAAAAAATCCATAAGCAAACATCCAAATCACTAACCCATGGCACATTTTGACGAATGAGATGATTCTTATCAGACATATCTTTCATCAAATATTGGTCTAAACAATATATATCAGTTGCATCTAGCTTACACTTCAATGTCACATCAAATCATTTAAACAAATTTTATTCCAAACCTAGCTTCAAATCTTGATCTATCTTATCCAATCCATCCATCATCATCTTGGGATATATTCTTCCCCAATCCTCATGTTGGTCATAGCCTTGACAACACTATCTTTGCATTGTTGTGCATTCTCAACAATGTTATCACTATTAGTAATCCATCAATCAGTTCAATCAATCGTAGCTTGGTTTTTAACAAAATCCCAAACAGATCGCTAATATTGTCACATATCTATATCCACTTGTCAATATCGTGCAAAAAAACCTAAAAAAATTCAAAACATCTCAAAATCCAAAAAAATCCAAATCATTTTCAAAATCCAAAACATCCAAATCATCCAAAAATCAAAATATTTGGAAAACATTCAAAACCCAAAACAACCTCAAACATCTTCATAAAATCCTAAACAACCTCAAACATGTTAAAACCCAAAACATCCAAATCATATCAAAATCACAAAAACAACCACATAACATCAAAATCCAAAAAACAACCTCAAAACATTTCAAAAACGTCAAAAACATTAAACTATTGAAAAACAAAATCACCCATCCATCTCGCTTTTACCCGCAATAAACTCTCATCCATAATAAATTGATCATCATCCTCACTTTTGGTAACATAGATGGGAAGAAGTACAACAATCAATGGAATTAAACTTCAACGCAAAATCAAAATAAAAAACTAAATGACAAACATTAAAAATCTCACTCTTGATCATTATCAAACATGTCAATTAACCTCATATCAACGACCTATCAAACAAACTATCAACCAATCAACATCCAAATATGTCTTATGAATATATCTTTCCTACAATAGACATCAATGGATATTAACCCTTAAAACACATCTTTGGCAAGAGATATGAATAACATTGACCATTTGTTCATTTTGATCTTTTCTTATGATTTATCTTATTGGTCCATTATGATGATCTCTTGAGGATGTCTAAAAAATTTAGAGAGAAATGAAGGGGGCATTGATTATTTCTTTCATTTGTTGTGCTTGTTGGATGTTCTTGTAATACAACCTCGGTGAATACTTGCCTTGCATGTATGGGGATAGTCTCAAGTAAAACAATGACTAGGACACAAGGTTTTTCATACCTTTTGTGTGTTAGTCTCATTACTTCGATGGCTTCATTTTCTCACATAATCAAACAAGGTTTTTGTATGTCAGGTATGAACAAGGGTACTCCTATCTGTTTGCAGAGTCAAATTCCATCACATTAGATACAACACCACCCTAATTTTTCATACCTTGGTGCATCGTGTCTATTTTCTACATAAAAAATAAGGATTGTTATGATGAAAAGCATTATCTAAGAGAAAAAGCAAAATCATCTATCCCATCTCATCCCAACTCTAATAAAATCTTGGAATAATCATAACTTTATTGGTATTTTGATCAACATCATCATTTTTCTTATAATTCTATCTATCCCATTCTTCTACCTTACTAACATTTCTATCCAAGTATCGAATCTATGTGATATACATCAAAATATATATGAGGATATCCATAGTTGATGAGTGTATGCATCATAAAATCTATCTACATAAAACATCTGATATTTTTAGGACTTATCTTTTGTCCTCTGATCATTAGAACTCCTCTCGTAATCTTATCGTGATCTCGACCCAAAAAATTAACTTTTCTGCTCGATCTCTCGAGGGGGTAGCATACCGGTATTCCTTCATTCATTGGGGGCATAGCGGGGCATCTAAAAGTCAATAAATTTTTAAAATCTTGATCTGAGCATCATCATTTCTTTGAAATAATGCACCGAGTACATTGCTTCAAAGAGGGGCAAAATGTAGACACCTAAAAATGTCCTAAGCATATTGCATACTTGATCTCGCTTACTAACACTATTTTCTCATCATTATCACCTAATTCATCTATTTAATTAAATAATACAAATTATTTAGTTAAATTCACCCTATTCTCCTATTAATTGAATAACTAAGGTTATTTGGTTAATTCATCATTTTCATGCTAATGTTCCTCTCATTCGATTAAATAATGCAAATTGTTTAATTAAATGTTATAATTCTCTTTGATTAAATGATTTCTTAATTGTTTAATTAAAGGTCCTAATTCCTTCACTGACACAATTAAATGATTTCTTAAATTGTTTAATTCATTAATTATCCCTCCAATCCTCCAACTTCTCCAGCTTGCACAAGAATATTCCTCTTTTCAAATTCAAATATTTCCCTCCAAATGGAAATATCTCTTACATGATTTTCTTAAATCAAGGGAATTTTTTGAGTATCTCATGGATTTTAAACCCTTCATCTAATATTTGATCCATGCCTTATAGATTATCAATCGTATGATTCATCCTAGATCCATGTCTTCATCTCTCATTTGATTTCATCCCTTGATCACTATTTTCCATCTTGATCATTGATCAATATTCTCAAATATATAAATACTTCACCATTTAACATGAATTCATCCACAAGCCTTCAAGCAAAGTTATAATCTTGAATTGATGACTCCATTAGAGAAATTTGAGAGCATCTTGTAAATCAACTTCATTAATCTTCATTATCAAAGCTTCTGAATAACAATGGATAATGCATAAACTAAGCCATCCACTTTCACATCCACTGATTATGCATCAATCCACAATGGGATTGACAGGTTTGCATAATAGTTAGGTTCAATTTTCTTTAATTCTAGTTTCATTTCTTTGATTTGAATCTCTTTATCGTGTTAATCAAATTTCATTGAATATGGCATTTGATTGATCATTTCATCTTATTGTTTCAATTCTTTAGTATTTGATCAAATATGAACAAGTGTTAGGCAATGAAAATATATTATTGTTGTTTTCCTCCTTATTGTGCATACTAAACTCCAATATGTTATGTGTTGATTGGGTTTGCAAATTTTCTTTTCTTTTTGTCAAATTTTGGTCTTTACCTATATCTAATCTAGGGGTAGCATCACTTTGCCCCGGATTATCTATATGCAAATCCAACTGGTTTTCAAGGGGACTTGATTAAGCAAGTTTTTTTATTCATAATATCATTTCTTAAAGTTATATTTTCAATTACTTCATATAGTTACTCTCCTTCAGCAGGATTATTTTATTGCCCATATCTTTGTTTAGTTCACTGATTGTATTAACAGAGCATTACACTTTATCAAAAAAAATTGTGACCAAATTTTCGTTTTGCTCTTCTCTTTCAGAAGCGCTTTTTCTTTTGTTCATCAGTGCAATCCTTTGTTTGATGTTGTCCATTACCAGTTCCTGCGCATTTTTTGATGCCCATGGGAACTTTTATGTTCATTAGTAGAGTAATTTAAGAAATTCCCCTTTGTATTTCTCTAATGTTAAGGGTATTTTCCCCCCATTTTTAGGGACCTTCAAATTCATATTTTGGGTTAACAAGTTAGATATTTCCTCTAACTCTTCTTCACCTGCTTTATTTTTAGAAAATTCTTTAATTAATATTTATGTGTTCCCAAAAAAAATTTCCTTATCCATCTTTCCATCTTTGCTAGATAAAGCGGTAGGAATATTTTTTTTGGTAGTTCATTAGTTTTGGGGCCTTTATTTACAGTTCCTTCCCCTACTTCATTGTTTCCTTTAGGTTTAGAAACATGAGGGTTTTCAATTTTCTTTTTGTAATTCTTCCCTCTTACAATGAAACAGTTTCTCCTTACATGTCCTTCCTTTTTACAAAGGAAACATGTGTTGATACTCCCCATTATTTCCAATTTACAATTTATGAAGGATTCAACAAATTCAACTATTAATTCCTCTGGTATGTTTGTGCCAGGTTTGAGGGCAACTAAAACTCTGGCATCCATGTTTAACATAGTAGCTTTAGTTCCCTCAATTCTCATGACTATACCTAATGGAGAAACCAATTGGGACAGAAAAGCCTAGAATTGAGGGGGAACATCCTTAATTGTAACCAAATAGGGTATGAAAGGGTCATAATTTCTTCACTCAACATGCCTGGAGACCAAGAAATCGATCTAAAAATTGAGTTCCCAATGTTCTAGAACTCCTTTTCTAGGACTTTTTTTTTGTTGCATTTTATGGTCCCTAAAAAAACCACGAAAAGGACTTTTTGCATCATTTTGCAAAGGAGATTTGAATCCCAATTTTTTTTAACCACACCACATTAAACCAGTCATCTAGGTACTTCCTTGTAGGTATTTTATTTCAATCAACAACAACCAAAAATATTGCAACCCTACCTAATCTAGATTCTTCCATTTCAATTACAGATAACATCTCAACATTTTGGGAAAGGAATAACTTTTTAGGGAAGAAAGGAGAGAACTTACCTAATCCTCTAGTTTCCTTGTTTTTCTTGCACTCTCTATTGTTGGCCTTCAATAATTTTACATAAGACAAAGAAGAAATCACCTCTTCATAGACCACTATGTCTTTAAATGTTTGTTTAATCTGCCTAGTATTTTTATTAAATACAATATCTAACCCTAAAGCCGTGTTTGGCTTATTGGGCAGATCCCCAAAAACCAACACATCCGACTCCATATAAACTGGTACTAGACCTTTATGAAATCAATGGATTCCATAGATGATTAAGGAGAAATGATATACAAAAATTGCAATAATACCACATACTATGTGAGTAATAAATGAAAGATTAAAATGAAATGAGGAAAGGAAACCAATGCTAAAGGAGAGTTACATTAGGGTAGAACACCAAACCCTAATGGGCTATGACCATTAATGTGGTTTCTTAGAATACCCACCATGTAACACTCTACACCCATCAACAATCTAGTTTATCACAAATTGAAAGTCTAGTCCCTAAAACAAAGTTGTGTCAAGATCCCAATTTCAAGGATATCATGAGACCTAAGGAAAGAGATTTGTATTTGACAACATCATGGTATAAAATAATTCAAGTAAAAAATGAAGGGAATGACCTCCTTAAGAGAGGTTAAAATTACTCCAACCCTAACTGATATCTTACACCTAGCTCCATAAAAGTGGAGGGCCCCAAAGACTACCTAGTTTCAACATGAACTTTGATACTATTTGAAGTTCTTGGATGGACAAGGATTCCTCTTCTTCATTTTTAGGTGCAATTTCAATCATATAAACACGAAAATTATCCTCTTTGTCCTCTTTGCTAAGCCTAGTAATGTAACTGTTAGTATCTTCTTCAAAGGAATAGATATCAGATTAAAAGGAGTGTAAGTTCATGTTGAGTGTGTTTCAAACAAAAACTTTCCTAATTATTCTTTCTTAAAGGGATTGATTGTTTTAGAAGTTGAATTTTTAGAATTAGTCACAATTTATTTCAAACTCTCCATTTTCAAATGCAATTGTTCCTATTTTCTTGTTTGGCTTTGAGGTCCCTTATTTATTTCTCACCTAGATATGGTTTGTGATGTAGGCTTTGGTATCAAAAATTTATTTGTGGCAAGATCATAGCTAACTAGTTTCTTGACCCTCTATTCGTTTGTATGAACACCTTGATCATGCTAAATGGATTTAGTTCTCCCTTTATGAAATATTTTTTCCCAAATGAATAAATTAAGTTTCCTAGAAAAAGGAAGAAGGGATTGAACCAATAATACCTTATAGCTTATTTCTTTATTGTTGTGACCCATCACAACATATCTCTAAAATTTTAACTTTTTTGGGATCCCCATATTTGATTCTAAAATTACATTTCCTAAAAGGTTAGGGCAATAACCCATTTACCTTCATTATGAAAAATACTATTTCATTAATGTGTATTGTTAAAGTCAAAAGTGTCTAATTTCTAAGAGGAGATTTTACTTTAATTTATGTAAAGTTAATATTATTTTATAAACCTAATGTACAAAGTCCTACAAATATTCAAACCTTTTTAACTTTGTAACATTGTGACACTTCACATAATGTTATTGTTGAGGAGATGGTGAAAGTTGGTCAAATTGCCCTTGTTCACATAATATTATTGTTGATCTCTGGAACCAAGTTCCTCCTTTTGTCACTTTGATTAAGGAAAACATCGAGGCTAACTACAAATAAATGAGGATTAAGGAAAACATCGAGGCTAACTACAAATAAATGAGGATTAAGCAAAACTAGGGAATCAAAAAGGATATAACTAAACTCAATTGGTCAAAGATGCTAACCAGAATGGCTACTATGTGGAGCCCTCAACAGAAGAATTGGATAAAGTGTAACTTTGATGGGTGTTGTAACACCCCTCCATTTTGGCTCTTTGATCGGTAGTGTTTTCTTTGTAATGGTTGTGTTTGATTATGCTTTGACTTTGGAACTTGGTTGCTTTTGACCGCTATCTGTTAAACGATGTGAATGATATATTTTGATGTGATGTTATTTTACTCTGATGTTACCTTTATGGCATGTTTTGGATTAATTTAGCAAATAACTGATTTAATGATGTTTTATGCTTGTGATCATATCATTGATGTTATAATCGTCAGTTAGTAATTGTGTATTGGTGAAGGGGACGAGATTGTATCACTCGCTTGCGAGTGCCCTACGATTATGAGATTTCCTCTTCACGATGTGTTTGATCATATTATATATATATGCATGTTCGATGTACCCTTTGTTGCAGGTTGATAGGTACAGGACATCGACTCCACCTGGTTTCCAGGTTTGAGCGTGCCCATTGACCAACGAAAATTGATTGGGAGATAGTAGCTAGGTTTTCGGTGCCAAGTCGTCACCCTAGCCATAGCGTGTCGTCACCCTAGCCATAGCGTGTCGTCGAGTTGTTGTCGGGTTGGTTGTGTTAATTTGGCCCATTTCACCTTGAGTATTGATTTAATTGCAAATTATAGAGGTTATTAAATGACTTGCGTAGTTAAATTGATGTTTAAATGTATTTATTTGCAATGTTGAAATGTCATTTATATTATTGCTTGATTTGTTTTAATTAATAAAATCATATTGAATTTATTGATTAATTAGATTAAGGGTGATATATTAAATGAGATAGTTGTTTTGGGCAATTATTGTATATTATGATTTAATTAAAAATCAAAGTAGAAATCATGTGGGTAGTTAGAATTAAATTAAAATAAATAAATAAAAGGAGAATGGGTTTTGAATCTCACTTTTTGAAAATTATTGAGAAAGTAAATTATTTGCAAAGAATGTATTCTTTTATTTTAGGGAATTTTGAAAAGTACACGAGGTTTGAATTAGAAAATATAAATTTGTTTTAAATATAAAAATTGGGAATATCTTCCAAATGTTTTTTAAAATATATTTAGTGAGTGGGATTTTTAGGGTATTTTTGGTCAAATTTGGGAAAGCTCTATTTTAGCATCTCCATTTTTCATTTTTGGTGGGGGGATTATTTTTAGAAATTTTGGTGGCTTTGCTTGGAATGGGGAAGGAGATGGAAACCCTTGTTTGAGCTGGATTCAAAGGAGGAATTGGAAAACACCATTGTTGAAGGCTTCAAGCTTTGGAGGAAAAATCAGGTTCCTCTTTGTTCTTGCTTTGCTTCATTTTGAAAATAGGTTAAATCCTCATTATGATTTTTAGAAATCTTTGAAATGTTGTTTGAATCCAATGAAACCCATGAGAAATTGTTTTGAAAACTTGCATTTTGTGGTGGGATTTAGAAAGGAAAACCAAAACTAAAATCAAACAATGGAAAAATAGAATGAAAACCAAAAGAGATTTATTGGCAAAACTGGGATTTAAACCCTATGGTTGTGTTGAAAAATTCATTGTTTTGGTTGCAAGATTTTGTTGGGCATTTGTACAATAAGACCCACAAGTATATTTATAAATGTCCTAGGGTTTCCATTTATTTATTTTTTGGAAAATAACCCTAGTTTTTTTTTTTTTGGGAAGTTCTCTATGGGTATTTGTGGAGAGTTTATTTTGTATTTTTGAAATGTAAATAAAATAATTTTTTTATGTTTGAGGGGAGGCAGGGGAGGCCAATCCCCCACCGCCACCCATCCGCCGCTGTCGCCGCCGCCCGCAGGGAGGTGAGCCGTGTGCAGGGCAGACAGACCGCCGCCCGTAGGGAGGCGGACACTGTGTGCCGAGCACACAGTCCCGCCGCTCGTAGGGAGGCGGACGCTATGTGCCAAGCACACAGTCCCGCCGCCCGTGGGAGGTGGATGTTGTGTGCAGAGCACACAGGCCCGTCGCCCATGGGGGATGGACTGTGTGAGGCGCACACAGGCCCGCCGCCCATGGGGAGGCTGGGCAACGTGTGCCCTAATTAGGGTTCCTTTCCTTCGAAAAGAAAATTCATTTTCCTTCTTGAATAATGTAAATTCATTTTTTTTAATATTGTTTTAATATTATATATATATTATATAATAATATATATATGTACTATATATATAATATATATATATATATATTATATATGTTATATGTATATAAATATATATTTAATATTATAATAATATTTTAGAGGCATATGTTAAAATGATGTTTAATATCTAAAATAGGAACTTTGAAATGATTAACTCATTTGTATAAGTGGAAATGAAATTGATGAATAATCGAACATTTTTATTTAAAATATTGATTTTGATTAATTGTAGATTGATCAAGTAGAATTGAATTATTGGTTTAATATTCATTTAATGTCGACAATGTGATTTAGATCTTTAAATATATAACAGGATATACGTTGAGTATGTACTATTAAGTATATTTGTTTTGGAATATAATTGTATTCAAGTGGAGATAAGATTTAGTTGATTTATTTAATGCTAAATTGAAATAAAGATTAATTAATTTTAATTAAATGTTGTATTTATTAAGATATTTTGATTATGAATATAATTGTTAAACTTGGAGATAATGAATGAGTTATTTTAATCAAATGAGATTTATTTGATTTATTTAATGCTGAGTTGAAATAAAGACCAATTTATTTGATCTAAATGTTATTTATCAAATGTGTTAATTATAGAATACGATGGCGAAACTTAGGGTAAATGAGTGACTTATTATTTAATCTAAATGTTTTATTAATCAAATGGTCTTATTTATAGTATATGATCGTGAAACCTAGAGAGAACGATTGATTTAAATTTTAATCAGATGACTTCATTATTAAAGTGTTTTGATTATGATTATAATTGCGAAAATTAGAGTTAATGAATGGTTTATTTTAGTCAAATGACTTTAATCATCAAAATGCTTTGATTATGGATCTAATTGTGAACCTTAGAGTTAATGATTGGTTTAATTTTAATCCAATGATGTTATTTATTAAAACGTCTTGATTTTGGAATATGGTTGTGAAATTTAGAGTAAATGATCTGTTTTTAAATATTTCAATGTCGTGAAAAGAAATGGGTTTAATTGATTGGATAAATGCAAGTAATGAAAACTGTGATTGACTGGATTTAGGAAATCCGAACATTAGCTTATTTAACTGTCGGAGATGTTTGTAGTGTTATCATGTTCGTCCTCGATGTTGTGGAAGTAGAGTCAACGGTTGGGAAGTCTTCCAGATAGGGGTTCATTTATTGGTACGGGTTGTCGTTATTATTAGTCAACCTTTGCGTTGCCATGGAAAACGTGCATAGTTGCACCATGTTGTTTTACCTGGTTTTCACGAACGGGGATGGTGTGTGCCTTCTTGGGATTAGGAGAGGGTTATGTAATTTGTGCCTCCTTTGGAAGGAGTGGGTTTTGTATTTTGGTTTCCTCCAATGTTTGGAGTGGGTTTTGTACTTTTGTTCCTCCAGTGTTTGGAGAGGGTTTTGACCTTGTTGCCTCTAGTGTTTGGAGAGGGTCTTGACCTTGTTACCTCTGGTGTTTGAAGTGAGTTCCTTGATTTGTTACCTCCTTGGATTGGAGAGGTCGTATTATCTAGTTACCTATTGTGGTTTTCACCATGTGTGTTGTCTTAGAGGAGTGGCTTGCAATGGGGGCCGACACCCAAAGTGGTGTCAGGGAAACTCTTTGCAAGTTGGTTAATTCAGTGATAACTAAATAAAATTTTAGAAGCTTAGGTTGCATCAAACATTAAACAAGATTAATTATGCCTCGCTCATTGACCCAAGGGCTTGTCTAGACTTGGGATGAAACGGGAAGGCCTAGAATGGCAAGGTCATCTATCTTGTCCTTACGAGAGGTATTTGATTCCGCATGAGTGAGCATGGGTGCCAGGATTCAGTAGAGGCCACCAGGACAACCCATAGTGGGGGCCGGAGCCTAGGAAGATTCCCAGAGGATATCCCTTGATGAGCTGTGCGATGACACTCTTCCTAAGTCAATAGTTTGTACTTGGTCTTTGTGACACTCTTGATCTATTCTATGTCTGGAAGCAATGTAACCTATGTCGGTGTTGTGAGAGTCGTACCTAGAGTTGTGCGTATGACCGTTCAGTCATGTGATGAGGTACTTGTATTTATTTCGTATCAGTTTTGTGTAGCTTGTGTCTAGTGGTAGATGGTATTGTGTAGGAATTCCTTGTTACTATCTCCTAGCACGGAGGGAGTGGAACCTTTGGGTTCCACGTAGTTGGGTGGCACGTGCTTCTTAATCCATTGGTTCTTCTTGTTTGTGTGGTCGAGATTTCCAGATGGAGAGCTCATGGGATTCAGTTTCTTCTCATGCTTAATTCATTTAGTTGGTTTTGTATTTTATTATCCCTCATTTGTTTTCGAGGTGGAATTTGTAATATGTAATCATACTTGTTGGATTTACCTCATTCGGAGAATGAGTGTTGTAATCATGTTGTAAATTATATTATTGGAATCAAGTGGTATCTCATACTCTTGGATGTAAATTATTATGAATGGAATGTATGTGAACTTTATTTGTTAAGTAATTATATGGTATGGTTTTAATTCATGTTTCGTGTTTGGTTTAAGTAACACGGTCTCGTAACCCTAGGGGATTGGTTGGCAATGGCTAGTGAACTTGTATGTTAATTGTTCTTATTTAAAAAAAAAAAGTTTGTTTGTTTAGTAAATTGCAACTTTCCCTAGGGTTGCGTGGCAGGGCGTTACAGGTGCTCAAAAGGCAACCTGGGAGAAGCTAGTGCAGGGGGTCTATTAAGGAACCATAACGGAGAGTGTATAGTGAGCTTTAGCATGAATATGGGTGTATGCTCTAATAATAAAGATGAAGCTATGGCAACATTGGGGGGCTTCAATACTCTTAAGGAGCTGGGTTATTAAAATGTCATTAAGAAGGGGACTCTAAGGTTATAGTGGACATCCTAAACGAAGAGGCTGCACCACCATGGGAATTAAAAAATATAATTGATAAATGCAAAGTCATTATGAAGTCTTTTACCAATTGCAGGGTGCAACATGTTTATAGAGAGGGAAATAAAGTTGTCGATTGTGCCGCCAACGTGGCATTGAGCTATAGGGGATGGACCCGGTGGACTAATGGTAATATGCCAAAGTCTTTAAGAGACTTAATCCTAAATGAAAAATTTGAAAATGAATACCATATGCAAAAATGAAAGATTGATGTTATGCGGAAAAAATGAGTACCAAGTGGTGGTTTTTGGATTTTCGTGTATTGATGACATAGGAAGTACGAGATTGTATTGGATGATCTTGGTTGGAAGTATTATTTATTATTCTTTCGTTATGGAGGTGACCAAAAATCACATGAAGATTATCAAGTTGTTAAGGGTTGTCATTTCTATTCGTGTTGATTTGCCTTGTGTCAGCTATTCCCGCATTTCTAAAGCGGAGAAAGGTATGCAAATTAATGGGGAGTTTAATACTTGTAAGAAAAATGATGGGATTTTTGTATCGGGAAATGTGTTGTCGAACTTAACAAAAAGAAACTTCTTGATTCACTATTCTTTATCGACTCTTTGTGTAATTTGGCGTAAGAGTGGTTCCTGCATTCTGGAAAGAAAGAAGGAGTGGGAGAGTATTAAGAAAAGTCCGCCGCAGCTGAAGAATTTGTAGAAAATCAAAATGGGAGGACCAAGGAAGAGAACCAAGCCACCAAATTATCAATCCTTGAAACAAAATGTGGAATTATGGAGAATGTTTGAAAATGCTAGGATGGTTTCGTTCTTCCAATCCCTGAAGGGATACAACGAGAACCTAACGACAAAGTTTACCAAATCCTAGAGGAAGGGTAACGTTACCATTGAAGAGGTGATGTTTGAGGTAACGACAAGATTCATTGCAGAAGCAACGAGGCTGCAAAATCAAGGGATTAAAGTTGCAAAGAAAAGCGGGGCAGACTACTAGAGGTTTGTCGACAAATTCCTGCATGAAGGGGAGAATCTCAAAAGATTTCAAAATGGGTATGCAAGATTGGAACTCCCTACTCCATTTGCTTTAGTTAGCCTATTTGTTATGCGGTACTTTACTCTTGAGGGAAGGTATATGTCGGTACATGTGTACCATTTTCCCTTGCTTAACCACATTCAACATGGCGAGAGATCCAATTTTCCTTTTTATCTATTGTCCTCCTTGCAACTCAATATTGAGAAGGGAGCTAGTCCTCCCCTCCACCAAGGTCTGATGCTAACCCTGTATAAGTATGCTCTGGAATTGAATCCCCATTGAAACCCTTTGGCTGGAAGAAATGAAAATCCTGGTCGTTTTGAAGAGGATAATGAGGAACAACCTATGGATGAAAACCCTGCTGCTGTTGAAATCCCAGCTGAGGAACCTAACCCCTACCCACCTCCTATTGTTGCTGCTAGGAGGGTGCTTATTACTGCTAAAATCCAGTCCCCTATGGACAATGTGTCTAACCCCTCAACCCCTGTGCCACAGAAGAATGAGGAAAAAATAACATTTGAGATTGAGCTCATCAAAGCCACGCCAGAAAAAGGAAAACATTTGCCTTTGCTGCTGGAAATTCCCAAGGAAAAGAAACCCAAAAGAGACTTAAACCCTAGGGATGTCATCGATATTACTAAGGAAGGGACTCAAAATGAGGAGGAGAAGGAGTCTCTGCAAGGGCAAGGGAGTGGAGGGAGAAGGTTAGCCCGCCTTGCAAAAGCAGCCTCAAAGGACAAAAAAGGTAAACAAAAAATGACTATGTGTGATGAGGAGGACCTGGGGTATGAAGAGTTTGAAGCCCAGGAGGAAGAAGATTAAGAGGATATGGAATTCGGGGAATTGACTTATGAGATGGGGTAGAAAGGATTGGAGGAGGATAAGGAAGAGGAAGAGGAAGAAAAAATTGAGCAATTTGAGGATCAAAAGAATGAGGATGAAAATGTGCAGGAAGTTGGGGATTTGGGTATGGATAATAAAATAGAGGACTCAAGCAATGAATTTTTAAAGAGTAGAATAACATTTCTGCAGGTTCAGTTTGAAGATATGGAGAAGGCTTTAGTTACGCTCATGAAGGTAACTAACAGACTCATGAGGAGGGTGATGCTGGGAGCTACTTTTGGAGAATCCAAAATCACCAGGAAGCTAAGGAAATAGGGGAAACCAGATGTCTTGAAGATGTTGGACGAGACCGGGGGACCTAACTGGAGAGAATACATTGCTCTCATGGGAGAGTATGGGGACCTGTTGAAGAAAGCCAATTAATGGCTTTTTGTTGTTGCTCTGTCATTTATGATGAGTTTTTTGTCCTTTTGTTTTAATCTCTCAGACCGCTATTTTATTATAGCTATGATATGGTGGAATACCACCTAGGATACTGTTGACTTAATTAATGGTTTACGTAGATCTAAGTATGCTACTAGAAACTTACTGTTTTTGATTAGTACTGGTTGGACTATGGTTACTATGTTAAAAGTTGGTTTGTGTGCTAATACTGTTGTTGTTTTTTGGTTTGTTGGTGGTGTTGTTTCCCACCTTTTTCCGTTTCCTTTTTATCTGTTGCTGTAACCATGGGATCAAGGCCCTTCCCTGCTTATCTAATCAAAAACATTGTGACACTTGATGTGGTTGATTTTGATATGGATGTTGAAGATTTTTACTTTGATATGGTATTTGACTTTGTTGAGGTATGAATGTATCCATTTCATAGTTCACCAAGTGTGGATTTGACATGTTCATATTTGATATGTTTGTGTTTGGTATGTTCATATTGGACATGTATTGACTTGGTGAGATAACGTTGTTTTGATGAAGACTCATGCTTTGATCATTTGATTGATATACTTGTAAGTTTTGACATTGACTAACATCTATCATATGACAAGGTGTTCTTAATTTTTGAGTATGTATACCCATATTTGTTATGTCATTGAAGCTTTTAGGATATGTTGACCCTATGTATGAATTGTATGGATGTGAGTTTGAATAATTGATTGGTATTGTCATGTTTTCAAGATTAAACCTTCCAAACCTCTAGGATAAATGTTTAAATGATGAAGGAATGTGTCAATCCTAGGTGAGGTTAAATACCAATGACCGTGTTGAATATCTTTGATCATTTTCACATTTTTCTAATGATAACACTTTGATGGATTTTAGGATCAATGAATGAATGGTTATGTGGATGAGTGAAGGATGCAAAATTTTGATTTTGACCACATTTAGGACTTTATTGATTGATTGGATTTTATGTTTTGATGATGATTATGAACTTACTACTTTTGGGAGTAGACTTGTGGCTCCAAAGTGATTTTATCCAAAATGGTTTTGCTAATTCAACCTAAACACCTTGAAAAAAGATCATTTCCAAGTATAAGGCTAAATTAGTTGATATGATGATAGATTCAAGCCTAGGTGATTTATGTCAAGTTTATTTTTATTTTTTGATATGAAATGTTTTGATGATGGTTTGTTGGATGATGTTTGAAGGTAATTTTGATCCAAATGACAACCTAAGATCGTTTGTGAAAATTTTCCAAGTGACTTTAATAAAGAACCTTGTTTGATGTTTGAATGTTTGATGGATCACAATGATTTGGTCCAATGATAACCCAAAAATTATTGTGATAAAAATAATATTGAGCATGAATTTCCTTATTTTCTTAAGCAATTATCACAATTAGTTTTGAATGTTTCTTTTCGGTTCAATTTTTGAAATCTGATTTAATCTTTTATTCTTTTTACCACACAAAGATCTTGATTATGTGTTTTTTAGCACTAAGATGCATACAAAAGAATATTGTTTTCCACAAAAGCTCAATATTGTGAAAAGACAACAATGATAATTTGTAGTTAACTAGGCTTACTTTGAACCAATGCACAAAGATGTAGACAATGGTACTAGGATGCACACAAAGATACTATTTTGATAAAAATAGAAATACTTAGATGCATACAAAGGTACAATGTCTTTCAAGTGCATAACAATGTGTTAAAAGGGTTTAAGATCTTGTCATAATCATGTTGAATGTTTGTTTGAGTGTTTTGATGATTTTGCAAACAATGTGTTCAACTGATTGGTAATGGTAGATATTTTGTGACCTTTCTTCCACAAATCTCACTAGCAATAGATCAATAGAACAAGACAAGCACAATCCTATTTAGTCAAGTAGGTTTATCTTCTTAATTCAGCCCTGCACGATAAATATTGCCCATAGAAAGAGTAACTAGAGTATGCACGTGTACACGATACACCTCTTACCTTGGAACGAAAAGTTCCTTGCAAGGTGTTTTTCACCTCAGCTATGTTTAGTACATGGCGAGTAACTTCATGGAAATATGCTATTCCATTGCACCTCCTTAAGAAGATGTTCAATGGTATTAGGCATCTAAAACAAATAGGTTTTTAGTGGGTAGTACTTGGTGAAAATGTCAACCTCTCAAGCATTGCATTGGGAAACCCACACAAGTCTGGAGCACTACATGCATGGATTGACCTACAGCTTTTGCTCTCAGCTAATTTATATAGCCCACCAAAAAATGTTGCTTGAGGTTGAACTCTTGAGTTCTCCATTGCATGGATGTATCCTAAGGTAGGCCTCCTACTTAAAAGAAAAAAATGAGTTACTACTTCTCTTCACCCAAGGCTGCACTAGGCGTAAGGAGAGAGGATATGTAGCAAAAAACTTAGGGTTACAATCAACATAAAGTGAAAACTAGAAGTGTTTCTCTTCACCCAAGATTGCACAAAGAACAAGGGGGAGGATACACACTTGCTAGTTTACCATACACGTCAAGCAAAGCACACAAGTTCATTTTAAGTATGCAACAAAGTAAATGTGTAGTTCAATTTTAACCCCATATAAAGATACAATTTGATTGTTTGTTTTAAATCCCAAAGAAAGATGAAAGTTGTTTGGTCAATTTGTTAAGCACCAATTTGAAATATGAAAGTTGCTTGTTTGTTTTAGAGAAATAAAGTAAAGATGAGTTTATTTTAGGCACTAAATTTGAAAGATGAAAGTTATATTAGCTCAAAAATAAGCATTAACAAACACTTTTCCAAACGCCACACACTACAAATGTTAGATGAAAATAAGAAACATGAAGATGTTAGGGTTAAGTACTGATTAGACATAAAAATCTAACTAAACTATACAAAAAAATTGAAAACCACCTGCACCATTGCGAAGAGCACAAAATTCTACCCCATTTAAAAAAAAGCACTGAAAATACCACCGTATGACCGAGATATGGCCATTTGAAGATGGCATAAAAGACAAAGGCACCCTGTTTTGACAAAGGAATAGATTTATGCACAAAGGCACCCTTCTGTAAAAAACACAAAGGTGTTGGGTTATTACAAAGGTGCCCTTTTGTGTACAGATATTCCTTAGGATTGCAAAAGCATGCCTCTATCAAAAAAAAAAGCGTAGATCTTCTACAAAGGCACTCTAGAAGGTACAAAAGTGTAGATCTTCATTAACATAAGCACAAACCTTTAACAAAAGCACCTTGTTGCTCCTAGAACCTGCAAATCCAACAAAAAATAAAGAAAATGGATTAGATAGGGACATGGGGTCCCATCAGGTATGCCAAATGTTCATATGGTTAACCTAATTGATCAAATACTAAAGAATTGAAATAATAATAAGATGAAATGATCAATCAAATGCCATATTCAATGAAATTCGATTAACATAATAAAGAGATTCAAATCAATGCAATGAAACTAAAATTAAATCAAATTGAACCTAACTATTATGCAAATATCTCAATCCTAGTGTGGATAGATGCATAATGAGTGGATGTGAATGTGGATGGCTCACTTTATGCATTATCCATTGTTGTGCAAAAGCTGTGATAATGAAGATTAATGAAGTTGATTCACAAGATTCTCTCAAATTGCTCTAATGAAGTCATCAATTGAAGATTATAACTTTGCTTGAAGTCTTGTGGATGAATTCATGTTAAATGGCGAAGTGTTTATAGATTTGAGAGATATTGATCAACAGTCAAGATGGAAAATAGTGATCAAGGGATGAAATCGAATGAGAGATGAATACATGGATCAAGGACGAATCATACAATTGATAATCCATAAGGCATGGATCAAAGATTAGATCAAGGGTCTAAAATCCATGAGAGACTCAACAAATTCCCTTGATTTAAGGAAGCCATGTGAGATATTTCTATTTGGAGGGAAATATTTGAATTTGAAAAGAGGAATATTTTTATGCAAGTTGGAGAAGTTGCAAGATTGGAGGGATAATTAGTGAATTAAACAATTTAAGAAAACATTTAATTATGCAAGTGAAGGAATTAGGACATTTAATTAAACAATTAAAAAATCATTTAATCAAAGAGAATTATGACATTTAATTAAAAAATTATTATTATTTAATCGAATGAGAGGAACATTAGCATGAAAATAATGAATTAACCAAATAACCTTAGTTATTCAATTAATAGGAGAATAAGTTGAATTTAACTAAATAATTGGCATTATTTAATTAAATAGAAGAATTAGGTGATAATGATGAGAAAATGATGTTAGTAAGCGAGATCAGGTATGTGATATGCTTAGGACATTTTTAGGTGTCTACAACACTAACCTAGTTCAATTGGTGTTAGATGAACTTGGATTAGTATTAGACAAGGAAAATTTTCATAAACAAAATATGGAAATTCCACATTCCAAGATTGAGTTTTTAGAAAGAGGATTTGAACGCATTTCAATTGATGTCCTCTGATCCGAGACCTTACATAGAGGAGAAATCCTCTAATAGCCAAATTCAGCTCTATAGTCCAAATGAAGAATCATGCCCACTTGTGGGTATAGAGTGGAGAAAAAAGAAAATAAAAAGGAAAAGGAAAACTATGATAGTGGAAAGGGATCCATATCCAAAAAGGAAGACTATAAATAAAGATGAAAATATTCCCAAATGCTTTGCCAACTTTAGGAATATTATAGAGGAAACCCAAAGCATGGAATCTGATGATACTTAATTGCATGAGTTGGAATATTAGGGGACTTGAGTCCCTGGACAAAAATTATATCATTAGAAGATACTTAAATATGGAAAAGAATAAAGATGTAATACTACTACAAGAGGTCAAAGCAATCAAATTCAATTGAGAGAATGTGAATTCAAAATTCACCATGCTCCCTTCAGGTTTTAGTTTTTTTTGGCTATGTATCAGCCTATGCCTTCAACGAATTTCATCGACCCCTTTTTTGGCTATCACCGCGGCTTCTGCCAAGTGTCTGCTCATCGCGCTCCGAAGGAGTTTTCTCCTTGCTCTTTTATCGGCCCTCGAAATGCTCCCATGTGTCGTCACCGCGGGTTATTTTGAGTGCTTCCTCATCGTACCCCACTCACATGCCATGTAGCTCCCATTCACATAAGGATTTGGCAGGCCCCACAATCAACTTCTGCAGTAAACATTTTGCTACGTGTCTTCTCTGCGTAAGCTTTCAGCGAAGGAATGAAATATCGACTGCAGGTAGTGAAATGCTGCCACATGTCTCTTCAACGCACACTTCTTCAACACAGGGGATGAAGCTGACTATAAGTTGCGAGATGTTGCCATGTGTTCTAACCGCCTATCCCAAAGGGTAACACTTGTCTGCACGAGGCCCTGTTGGACCACTGCCATCATTCGCAAGGGATGCATCAGAATGGAGGGAGTCCAGATGCTGTGTCTCGAATCTTTTCGATTACAATGAACATGAGTGATCATTGCCTCAATATCATTGCTCAGATTCTAGATATTTTCAGTTGCTACTCGCCAAGTGGTGGAAGGCTCGCTATAAATATCACTCTTTGCTTCGGTTCTTGGTTCCCATTTTTGTGATTTCACAGTTCTTGAGGTTCCAATATTTTAGGTTATAAGTTTGAGGATCATATGCTTTTTGCCATTTTTTTAGAATTATAGGATTGTTGGAGAGACCAGGCCTTTGTATTGTTTAAAATTACTATAAGACTCATGGACTGTGCTATTGTTCGGCCTCTCTGTTTCTTATGCTATTGATAAACTTTATATTGTGTTAGTATTGTTTTAATGTTTTATTTGTCGTACTTCTATAATTTGAATGCAATTTTGCTGGTTTAGATCATGTCTTTCGACTCTTCTTTTCAGTAAATGGGCACATTATTTTATGTCATTGAATGAGCTTTTCATGCTATTATCCTTAATTTTTGTTATTCTAGGACATGGTAAATTGCTAAGCAGGCCCTTAGATCATATCCAAAAGATAGGTTTATCATGCCTTTTGTCTAAATTCTGGGGTATTTCCTTAGTTAAATTATTTATTTTATATTTGCTTCCTTTTCCCATTCCAAAACCCCATTCACAGAAGAAGCTGAATTCTTTAAAAATCCAGAGGTTACTCAGTTTAGCGCAATAGGTACCCCATTAACTAAGTTTCCCATAAAGGGCTGTTACCTTGCCAATTTTTGGCATCAACAGTTTTTTCTTTTTCCTGGCACGCCTGGTGGGACCAAGCTTAAATGAATCAAATTTTCAGAAGGGTGTATGAGCCATCAGCCTGTTACTAGGTCCCAAACAACAAATAATCTTGGTTTGTTAGTACCACCATTAAGGACAGGACAACCCGCAACCCAATTAGTAAACGTTCTGCTTCCTCCTCCCTATCCGCTAGCCATGTTGTCTGTCACTAATAGAAATTATGTGGCATAGGACGCTGCAAGTCCTCTTGTTGCACTAGTGGCACCTACCATTTGGGTTGCTATCCTGGTTTCCGCCCTAAAGGCTATACCTAAATTCACCAGAGATGGCTCAAGAACACTGTCTGAACATTTGCAAGATGTTGTGGATGTTTGTCTGGTACATGGGGTTACATCCCAAAATGTGGCATTAAGGCTTCTTGACGCCTCTTTTAGGGGTAAGGCACTGGATTGGTACCACACATTGTAGAAAAATACTATCAGAACCTGGGATGAGTTTGGGGAGCCTTTCTATCAGAGATTTTCAAATGAAGGAGACCGATCATCACTATATTATCAACTGTTGGTTATAAAGTGGGCCCCGCACGAAGCCATGGCTGACTTCAATGCTCAGTTCCATACAAGCTGGCAAAGGATTCAAGTTGATATCCACCCACCACCGGATCTAGCATTCATTTTCTACTTGAAGGCCATCAATCCCGACATCTCGATGATGATCTAGTCTTTAGGCGGAACCACAGTACTAGGCGCATATAGCATCGCTATTAAAGTGGAGAACAATTTAATAGATGCTAGGAAGCTACCGCCTCGGCCCATCATCCCCATGTTTCCAGAAATATTGGTTCCTTCCTAGGAGACACCTTCTACCAGCGTATCGACTCCTCCCCAATCCATGTACGCATACCCAAGCGCGCCACAAAATGTTGCTTCTACATTCGACTCTTCAAAGGAGGAGATGAGTGAGTTCAAAGAAATGTTGCGGACTATTTTTAATGAGATAACCGTTATCAAGCACAACCAGGCTGCACCTCCGAAGCCTGCCTACCAAAATTATCAAGGCGGAAGGTCCTCTTACTAACAAAACTAGTTCCAAGGAGGCGCTTAGACAAATTTGCAAGCACAAACAACGAATCAAATGGTACCGGTACCCACTCCGCTACGGAGTGCTAACTTAAGCTTGAGTAGAGAGTTGACCGCGGGTCAAAATAATTTAGCAGATGACACTAACCCCTGGTGCTTCCCTTGCGGCGATTCACATATGCCCCGAAATTTCTCGAGTGGCAACCTACAAAAAAAGGTGGCGGAGCAGCGCAACCAAGCTACAATGTCAGACCCCGAAAGCTATGTGTATACCTCTTCGCAAATGGACAATGCAGTGCTCACCGTGCAAATGCAAGGGATGTCACTAGAACAAGAAGCAAAAATCGCTCCCGACCACACACTCTTTTCATGGATTGAAGAGGAAGAAGCGGTGTTTTCCAATGATACATCCCCATCTAAACACCACAAGTACAATCTAAATACAACACTCGCTCAAAGAGGAGATTTATGGGCGAACTAGTTGTTTCGCAACTAGTCAGTCCGCAACCTAAAAGTGCTTCTGACCAGAAACCTAGTACCTCGACAATAATGCCGCAATATCAACTGCAGAAGGAGATTATTATAACAAGAGAAAAGGAGCAAAAACCTCTGAATCTACCGCCTTTCAATGTGGTGGAACAATTGAAGAAATCATCCGCTAATGTGTCTCTGTGGGATATCCTAGCCATCCCAGAACAGAAGACGCTACTACAGAAAGCTCTCCAGGAAGATGTAAGCTCAGCACTGACGGAACAACTACCCAAAGCAAAGGTTGTTCATCAATCATCTCCTGCCAAAGTTCTTACGAATAACACAATGAAAGCCCCTGTTGAGGTAAGAGATAAGTCGAAGCCTCAACCCTTCTTCTTAACACTCATTATAGGGGAGCAATTATTGCACAATGCCATGATTGATTCTGGTGCTAGCACCACAGTTATGCCTAAACAAATAGCTAAAGCTTTAGGACTCAACTATGAACCCTTAAAAAGAGGAGTGATGTAGCTTGATGGAAAAAAAGTCGAAACCATAGGTGTCATCAAGGCACTCCCCTTGACTCTATTTTCTTTCCCTATTATCACAGTGCCGCAAGACACTATGATCATAGATGTTCCCCCCATGTTTGGCCTTTGTCTATCCCGAGAATTTACTTCAAAAGTGGGAAAATATTTGTCCCTGGATTGGTCGCATTTGATCATTAGAACCAAGCATGGTGCGAAGATGAAGATAGAATCCAAAGCTTTACACTCAGAACATGTAGCCAATGAAGCTATGATCAATTTTGAAGTTGTGCATACTTCTATCACCAAGCAAGAAATGTATTGCGCTGAGCTATTAGAAGAAAAGAGGGTGACCAAAGATCAGGATGATCAAGAAGATTTTCTCTCGAGTGCACATATAAATACTGACCCTTTCGGCAACTACATGCTATCGGGCTGGGCACCTATGTCATCTACGATGAAGGTCAAGTGCTCCCAAAGGTTGCCAAAGGATCTGAAGGCGGTCAAGCCTTTGAACTATGGATGTTGCACTTCGACGGAGCATGAGTTGGGATATGTTTAATATCCCCACAAAATGAAAAGACACTGAGGTCTTTCCGTTTCCAATTTTCTTGCTCGAACAATGAAGTTGAATACGAAGGACTAGTGCAAGGCATCAACCTTGTGGAACAGATGGGAATTAAGCAATTGATGGTGTTCAGAGATTCTGAACTAGTAGTTAATCAAGTTTGAGGCATCTCTGTGGCCAATAATGTCCGCATGCGATCTTACAAACACCAAGTTTGGGACCTGATCGAGGGTTTTGAAGCCTTCAACATTCAAACGGTGCCTCGTGAATAGAATGCAGATGCAGATCGCATGGCGTCAATCAGATCTCAGTTTGATCCTACCTCTGATCTCATTCACAACAAACACATTGTACGAGTAATAGTGCAACCGGTGATTCTAGACAATGACCAAAGCTGACAAGTGTTTGACAACGATGAACACATTGCCTCATTCATCCAGCAGTCAGGAGAGTTTTTTGACCAGCTCCAATCGAATATTGTTGAGGCCTATGAAAGAAAAATAATCCAAATGAAATCCAACAAGCTTCCAAAAGGATTGGTCACTCTCAAAAACCTTTTTGATTGTGATGATGCAAGAAATGACAAGTGGAAGTTTGTAGTAGACAAAAGTGACTATGCAAACTTGGAGGTCGGGCATGGAAGAAAGCTCAGAGTTGGGAAGGATGTCCCACATCGTGATAAAGAAAGGCTTATCAACTTTTGCAATAAATATGGAGTGGTGGCCTGGTCATATTATGACCTCAGGGGATATGATCTTGATATCATTCAGCACATAATAGAGTTGGCGGAAGGTGCAAAGCCTGTCCGCCAAAAACAAAGACCAGTCAATCCTAAAATTGAAGTGCTTATAGCGCAAGAATTAACAAAGCTTATCTAGTTGCGGATTGTCTTATCAATCAAGCATAGCACATGGGTATCCAATTTGGTTTCGATCCAAAAGAAAAATGGAGATATTCGCCTATGTGTAGACTTTTGGGACTTAAACAGAGTATCCCTAAAGGATCATTACCCACCACCTTTGATGGAGTCAATCTTGCAAATGGTGGCAAGATTAGAGATGTTCTCCCCATTGGATGGTTTCTCCGGTTATAATCAGATCTAGGTCAAAGAGGAGGATCAATATAAGACAACATTCACTACCAAGTGGGGAACGTTTGCATATGTCAAAATGTCATTTGACCTCTCAAATGCTGGAGCTACCTTTCAACGAGCGATGGATATCGCTTTCAACGAATTAATCAATAAGATTATCCTAATCTATTTAGATGATCTAAACGATGTTCTCCAAATCCAAGGATGATCATTTTGATCACCTTGAGATGGTGTTCAAGAAATTCCAAGAGTTCGAGATATCCATGAACCCAAAAAAATATGTCTTCAGAGTACCGCAAGGCAAACTATTGGGGCACGTAATCTCCAAAAAATGAATTTCAATTAATCCCAAATGAGTAAAAGCAATCAAAGAGCTTCCTCTCTTGGTCAATAAGAAGGGAATTCAATCCTTCTTGGGAAAGGTAAATTTCGTTAGCAAATTTATTTCCGATTTTGCAGGAATAATCAGACCATTTACTCTAATGCTGAAAAAGGATTAAATATTCAAATGGAAAAAGAAGCCAAAGAAGCCTTTGAGAATGTCAAGGATGCTATCTCTTCCACTCCTGTTTTGCTTAACCCAGACCTATCAAAGGATTTTATAATGTATGTATTTAGTAGCAAGTCAAGAATTGCTACTATCTTAACTTAGAATGATAATGAGGGCAAAGGGGAGAATGCGATAGCATTTCACTCCCGAACCCTAAAGTAATATGAAACAAACTACAATTTTGTAGAAAGACAGGCATTTGCCATAGTTAAGGGACTCAAGAAGTTCTGACACCTAATCTCTTGCAATAAGGTGATTGTCTATGTTGCACATTCTAGTGTGCGCGAATACATCATGGAAGGAGAAATCACCGAGAAAAGATCCAATTGGATCACCAAGATCCTCGAGTATGACATTGAGGTCAAGCCTACCAAGACTATTCGGGGAAGAGGACCGTGCGAGTAACTTGCTCACGAGGAAGAAATGACCCCCGAAGAAGAGCAACAGGAACTAGTCCTAACAATTGAGTTAGAATCCGAAGGTTGTTGGCTGGCAGACAGAGTGAGGTTTATGCATACAAGAAAGTATCCACCGGGCCTTCCTTCTTAGAAAGGGAGATTCTATCGACTACAAAACAACGGATTCACACTCATAGAAGGGATCCTGTTCAAAAGAAATTTCAATGGTGTTTTATTGCACTGTGTTACCACAGAGCAAGCAAGAAGGATCCTCAACACTTACCATAGCAGTCCAGCAGGCATACACTTCTCTGCAAAAAATAACTGCCATCAAGATCATGTGCGTGGGGTACTTTTGGCCGGCGCTATTCAATGATTCCTACTCCTTGGTGGAAGCTTGCAAAGAATGTCAGTTCTTTGCTAGAAGAAGAAAGAATTCTGCAATGCCTCTCAATTCGATAGTAGTTGATGAGCCATTCACACAATGGGGTTTAGAATTCATCAAAATGATCAACCCAGCCTCCAGCGCAGGACACAAATGGATATTAATGGCCACAAATTACTTTACAAGATGGACCGAGGCCGTGCCACTCAAAAATATGACAGAGGCAGAGATAGTGGATTTCTTAGAGCAACTAGTAGCAAGATTTGGCCCGCCCAAAACTATCATCTCCAACAATGCTAAAGCCTTCCTGGGCTCCAAGGTAAGTCAATTCACACTTACACATGACATATTCCTTAAAACATCATCAAACTACTACCCGCAGGGGAACAACCTACCTGAATCAACAAATAAGAATCTGGTCTGACTCCTCAAAAGAATTGGGTCAGAATATCAAAGAGAGTGGAAAAAAAATCTTCGAACAACACTTTGGGTGGACCATATAACTCCAAAGCAAGTCCTCAGGACTTCACTGTATGAGCTAGTTTATGGAAAAGAGGCGTTATTGCCTATCTCTATGGAGATTTTGGCGCTGCAATTGCTAAAATCCCTCGAAGTAGAACAAAATGACGCAATGGAGGTATGGTTAGCTGAGTTGCTAGAAGTACATGAGAAGAGGGATAAGTCCCTAACCACCATGACTAACCACCAACAAGTGGTTAAAAGGTGGTTTGACAAGAAAATGTCCGACCAAGGCCTAAAGTGCAGAGAATTGGTGCTAAAATATAACGAAAGGGTTGCAAAGCCGGGTTAGCATGGAAAGTTTGACAACCTTTGGGAAGGCCCATTCAGAATAATTCAATGCAAGGAGCACAACGCGTATGAGTTAGAGACTATGGAAGAAGAAGCGCTGGGGATTCCGATCAACAAAATTCATTTGAAATTATTCAATTAGGCTTCCTTTCCATACCCATGTAAATATGTAACTATGCTTTTCCCTTCTTTCCCTTTTTGTTTTGTTGGCCTGTCTTTTTATTTTTATCCTATGGTTCGTGGCCAAAAGAAGCAGTGACCCATTATTGCAGAGAGTAAGGGAAATAAACTCATAGCTGAACATAGAAAAAATTAAACACCCACATGCAAAAACGAGATTCATACATACATGCTGAAAAAGAAAAATAACCCAGTTGCAGAACCAGGAGGAGACAACAAGATAATTATAATGACATATTTTCATTATATATACTTTGATATTTACATTTTCAAAATGGCTCATAAGGCCACATTTCCAAAAGCATATGTATTCTACTTTTGTTATATACTACGAAAAAGCCTTTCCAGGCATGTATACAAAAAGAGACTAATTACTATGAGTTTTTTGAAAGCAAGAAAAAGAAAAATGCAGGTCTTTAATTCACAGTGTGAGCAACATCAATGAAAGCATCAATGGCAGCATCCACAATATCCTCGTCCATGGGGGCATCAGCAACAACAACATCATCCAACGGAGCAAAGGTAGGCAGAGGGAACACCAGGTTCCTGAAGTCCGTGTACCAGTCGATGTCATAGAATGACACCACGTTGTAAATGCAAAATAGGAAGTGGTAGGATCGAGTGACCCTCTGATGGTGCTCATCTCACATTTGGAGTCGAAAGACACTAAAAAATAGTAGCCACGACACAACCGCGTCCTCCTCTATGAACCTCTGGAGGTCACTTGCAGTTGGGATTCCCCCACCATATGCAGCATTTGCAACGACCTCACCAAGGCCGTTCAGGTATTTCTTGGGGAAAATTTTCTTCACCAGACGAAGAATTAGTGGCTTGGGAATTCCTATATCTAGCATGGAGGTGATGAAGTGCGAGTACACATTAGTTTTGATTTGATACTTGTCCTTGTACTTGAGGCAGTCCCATCCCAAGACCCACTTTATGGCTATAATGGACAGTGAATGCTTGTTCTTCATCATTCTCTTTAACCACCTGGTAGAAATCTCTCCTAGAAAGGTAGTCTGGGACTTGTGCGGCACTAGCCTAATTGGGGTATCCATATTTTTAGACCTTCTGCAAATACTTTAGAACTATCCCTACAAAGCACCTAAGTCTAGCCTATGAGAATGCTACACAAACTGCAAATACTAAACTACTACGCCAATTACCTAGCACCAATTCTGCTCAAATCGCTAAGTGTGATTTCACTACTACGAGGAGGCCCATTTATAGAAAAAGCGAGGAAAAGCATGGTAATCCACTTGCCATAGACGTGATACTAATCAAGTACCACTTGAAAGCTTCCTGCAAGGTGTCGACTCAGGTTCTAAGAAAATTGCGTTGTACAGGCAGTTGCTAATTATATTTATGAATTCTTGTCAAATCAAAATGGCAAGTAATTCATCTCACACAAGCCAAAGGGACGGCGGTACATCCTGCATTAAATGCAAAAAAGGGTGGTTCTCGTCTACCACCTTGAGAAAAGATCGCTAAAATATTGCATGTAAAAGTTTTAAAGCACTTAAAAGTTTTCTTTTAATGATGCTACTCAAAGCAGAAAGAAAATTTTTCTAGAGCATAATCAGAGCCAAAGTAAAATTGTAGAAGAATTCAGGCTAAGTAGAAAGCTTCCCACAGATTAGCAATGGTAGAAAGTTCAAGCTAGGGAGTTAGGCCAGTAGCAACACAAGAATTAGCTAAAGCTATGTGAAGAGCACCGACGGTTAATCTCTTTGAAGATATTTTATATGCTACGTCGGGTATTCCTGACAAACCTGAATGGGAAAACACAAGGCAACTGGATAAGCCCAAAATCTATAGAGACCAAAGCTTAGTTCATGAAGATTGGGATAATTTCCATGATCCCTTTCTTGCAAAAAACCCCAAAGGATTGAAGGAAGTAGTCTACGCATGCATGAAGGCGTCCAGGAGGCCAATGTCGACCGCAAAAAAGATATGGTTCAACGGGTTTCCTTAGTATATGGTCCCCTCTATGCACTACTGCCTAGAGTTGGTAGATGCGACCATCATGCATTTCAATCCAAGTACCAACACCATTGAGGGCTAGACTCTTTCAGTTAACATGAGCTCAACTGCCATTTGGAACATGCTGTGCATTCTAGACCCTATGCAAAGAGGGATGAAAGTGGAGACATTCAGTCCCAAATGAGGAAATGAGATATGGAGCACTAGGGATAAGGTACATGAGTTTTTCAACGAAGAAATCAGGAGAATTGAAGTAGAATGTGGGAAGCCGCTAGTAATTCCTGCTCCGCATGACGCTTTCAAGGAAGACCTACAAGATGCCTTTTCAATGATGGCATTTTTTTTGGGTCTAGACACTGGCCAAGAGGTGTAGTCTTTTCAATTGGGCCCAACTTTCCAATTCCGCTATCAAAAATCTTATTTCTGGTATGATTTTGGAGAATTCCTATCTAAGAAGATGTTAGAGCAAATTAACAAGTAACCAATTGAATGAAAGTTCAGATTTGTCTCTTATCTTGCTTATATGTTTTTATATCAAAACCTTGATTTCTTTGCTGAGTGTATGGAGTTGTCTATCTTTGAGAAGGGTAGGAAAAAACCAGTTTCTGTCTAGACCCCTCTCCTCTCTTCTACTTTTGATTATTACGCATTTTCAGATCATTTTTTGACTCCGATTTTGCAAGATTTACTTGGAGAGGAGCATGCTAATCGGCTCACCTTGACTCAGACAAAATTTATGTAGAATTTTATTCCAAAGTGTGATTGGTTTTTTGGAGTGGATTTTACATTCATCTGAATGCAAGGATTCACTAAAGAACCCTTCTTACTTCCAACATGTGTGACTAATCGAGTGTTGGCTCTAGAATTGTTCCGATAGGCTTGCATTATCAATATTACCTTCTACAACAGCAAAAAAGTCAAGAGGAAGGGATTCTTCACCTGTCCGCAGACTTTCAAAGCGGTGGCCATGAAAAAGAAGCAGACACACCCGCTTCTGCAAGATAAACTAGCTCGTTTTGGGTTAGTAATGATCTGTGACAGGTGGGATTACAACCCTTTCAATGATTTACCATATGATCACCTCAAGGTAACCCACAACTCTCGGCCTTACTGGGAGCGAAGACGCAACCCGCTAGAAGATAAAGATGAATTATTGGTCGACCTGGTTCATATCCCCACTGAAGACAGTAGGCCGCCATGGCATAGGTTCTATTTCCTGGTGGCAAATTATGATGAGAACTATAAAATGGGGAAGGCTATGTACAATAAGCCGAGGAATGGTGAAGAATGGACTGTTGAAAAGATCAGAGCCTTCTAGGTATATCGCCAGGAAATAAAATGGGTTGATGTACCTTATGATGACATAAAGGATGACAAAGAGTTTGAAAGGTTGTGGGATGTGGAGCACCCTATTTCTGACTCAAGCGATAGCGGTGGTGTCGGCCTCGATGAAGAAGAAGATCAAGTAGAAGAGGAAGCCGAGACATCAGCATCCTCCGCCTAGCAAAAGAGAAAGTCTACAGGGAAATCTACCTATGTCGCTTCAAATGTGTGATTGAATGTGTCGCGAGCCTCATAGACACTCACGTGGGCCTCCAAAACAACAAGAGCACCCCAGCAGCAACAACCAAAAACTATAGAAACTGTGAAGATCGAAGATTCCCCGCCCGCTAAGCGGAAATGCACTAAAGCTATTCTGAGTAAAGGATCACAAGGAGCCACCGCAAGCCAAATACTTGCAGCAAGCCAAGAGCCCAAAGTAAGTATGTAGCCAACGAAAAGCGAAGTGCTGCCAATGTCCATTCAACAGGTAATTTTCGCTTCCGCTTTTCTTACTTCTTAATCTTTGGTGTCCTCTTCCATTCCTGCGGTGCCCATTACTACAAGTGTCGACCCTACTTTATCTGCCCTTACCACGGTGTTTCCAAGAGGTTTCTCCCAATTCACCTAGGCTGGGCAATCTATTTTAACACCTCCATGAACTTTAATGCCGACCGTCGCTACTCAATACCTCCTCGCCTCTCTTGTTGAAAGCTCAGACACCATTGGAACCCCTATTGCCTCTACTACATTGAGTCCAACCCAACATGCCCAGAAAATGGACTCAATTGCGACCACCCCATCATTGTAACAAATGATGAGCCCTTCTGCCAGTTCGCAAACCAAACCATGGAAAGTTCCATTTTTCTCCCCGAAAACTGTTAATCTCCCACCAAAAAAAATGCAAGGGCCCGCTACATGGGTATTTCCTTTTGCCCTGCCTCTCGGTGCACCTATTGCTGGTGGACTAGTTTGGTCACCATCTGAATTCATATCCCAAGGAGAATCCACAAAGAAAATGCGAGCCCTCAGGATCCAAAAGCGAAAAGGAAAGGATGATAAGAGGGAGGCAGAGTCCAAGGTATATACAGTTTACAATGAGGAGCAAAAAGTGTTGAATTTTGCCACCATGTACCCAAATGTTGTCAAACCACAAGGGGAGATGCTCTCGGGTGATTACGATATGTATGTCGTGGGACTTGATCTGACCGTAGCTCGGCCATAGGATAAGGTGGAACTCATGGAGGAAACGCAACGGGTAGTGATGATCGACTTCCTGAAGTCTGGCCGTCAATTAAAGAAAAAAGAGGAGTAGCTGAAGCTGGTGAAGGAACGAGTCAGTTTCCTGGAAACAAAAGAGAAATCACTAGAAGCAAAAGTTGCATGCCTGTCTGAGAAGGTGCGAACAAAGGAGTTAGAATGGAGCAAACTCCAGGAGAAACTCGATAAGTCCCAATCTGTTGACCCCATGCTGCTGACTGAGCTACGGGAAAGGAACCAAAAATATCAAAGCCAATTGACCTCAACAGAGCAAAATATGGAACAAAAGGAGGAAGAGTTGTCAGCTCAAAGTGCTCTATATGAGCAAGAATTATTAAAGAATCATAAGAACTTTAAGGACCGAAAGGCCCGGTTAGAGAAAGAGCTTCAGGAGACAAAGTCCTCTCTTGACAGAGAATTGGCGAACCGCGCCCAAGCTGAGGAAAACTGGCGTAAAGAAATGAGCAGCTCCAAGGAGCAACTAGCATCCGCAAAAAGGAAAAATGCAAAACTTATAGAGGCCATTAACTCAAAGGATGTAGAGATCGCCTCTCTAAAGAGCTCTCTTCAAGCCTCCTCCGCGCAGCCCGATGTCATCTCGTTGGCCCGACAGATATATATTTCTTATTGGGAAAAGGTTAAAACCTTCTGCTTGACACTGCAACCAATGCTTTGGTTTGTCTCAAAGGCAACTAGATTGAGCCAGGAGGTCCACTGAACAATTGAGCAATTCCCACGGTTCATCTCAAAGAAGGTTCCTGAGGCAAAGAGTCTGCTCACCAATCTATATTTAGTCTCTGATGAAGACCTGGCCAAGGCAGGAATCGAAGATCAGGTTGCTGCTCCTCAAACGGAAAACAAGTTCATCCATTGCCACTCGACCTTGCAGTGGACTAAGGCAGCCACAGCTACCTTGGACCAGACAATAGATGGAATGCGGGAAAATTTCTCCCAGTTGAGCGAGATGGGTCTACCATCTCTATTTTTTGAGGATGGGTCGATAGCCACAGCCGAACAAATTACAGAAAGAATTGAAGAGAATGAACAAGACCCAAATGCTTTCCAGAGTTTCAACCATCCTCCTATTGCAGCAGACATTGAAGGGGTCATCCATCCTCTTGCGCATCTATTATTCCATTGTGAAGCAGGGGCCGATTTTCCTGATACGCTGCCTCATAAAGAAACAATTGATCTAGGTAGAGTGCATGAGAATCTACACAAAGTAGAGAGACCATCTGAAGATGAATGGACGCCTCTGCGGGTAGCCCTTTCCAAGCTCTAATTTTGTCGCCAATAGATGGCACTTTGGCCTACGAACCAAAGAAATTTTTTGGGTTCCACATCCCTCAAAGCGAAACGCCCCTGATAGTTTCCAAAATCTATGAATTCAAAATTCACCATGCTCCCTTTGGGTTTTTGTTTTTTTTGGTTATGTATCGGCCTATGCCTTCAACGAATTTCATTGGCCCATTTTTTAGCTATCGCCGCGGCTTCTGCCACGTGTCCACTCATCGCTCTTCGAAGGAGTTTTCTCCTTGCTCTTCTATCAGCCCCCGAAATGCTCCCACGTGTCGTCACCACGGGTTATTTTGATCGCTTCCTCATCAGACCCCGCTCGCGTGCCACGTAGCTCCCATTCACATAAGGATTTGGTGGGCCCCACAATCAACATCTACAATAAACATTTTGCTACGTGTCTTCTTTGCACAAGATTTCAGTGAAGGAATGAAATATTGACTATAGTTAGCGAAATGCTACCATGTGTCTCTTTAGCGCAAACTTCTTCAACGCAGGGGATGAAGCGGACTATAAGCTATAGGATGCTACTATGTGTTCTGACCGCCTATCCCAAAGGGAAACACTTGTCTACATGAGGCTCTACTAGACCACTGCCATCATTCGTAGGGGATGCACCTGAATAGAGGGCAACCAGATGTTGTGTCTCGAATCTTTTTGGTTACAACAGCCAGGGGTGATCATTGCCTCGACATCATTGCTCAGATTTCAGATCTTTTCGGTTGCTACTCGCCAAGCGGTGGAAGGCTCGCTATAAATACCGCTCTTTGCTTCGGTTCCTAGTTCCCAATTCTGTGATTTTATAGTTCCTGAGGTTCCAATATTTTAGGTTACAAGTTTGAGGATCATATGCTTTTCGCCATTTTTTTAGAATTATAGGATTGTTGGAGAGAACAGGCCTTTGTATTGTTTAAAATTACTGCGAGACTCACAGACTGTGCCATTGTTCGGCCTCTCTATTTCTTATGTTATTGACAAACTTTATACTGTGCCAGTATTGTTTGGATGTTTTATTTGTCGTACTTCTATAATTTGAATGCACGTTTGCTGGTTTAGATCATGCCTTTCGACTCTTCTTTTCAGTAAATGGGCATAATTATTATTTTATGTCATTGAATGAGCTTTTCATGCTATTATCCTTAATTTATGTTATTCTAGGACATGGTAAATTGCTAAGCAGGCCCTTAGATCATATCCAAAAGATAGGTTTATCATGCCTTTTGTCTAAATTCTGATGTATCGCCTTAGTTAGATTCTTTATTTTATATCTGCTTCCTTTTCCCATTCCAAAAATCCATTCACAGAAGAAGTCAACTTCTTTAAAAATACGGAGGTCACTCAGTTTAGCGCAATAGGTCCCCCATAAACTGAGTTTCCCACAAAGGGTTGTTACCTTGCCAATTTTTGGCATCAACAGAGAATAATCTCAAATTTATATAGAAATATGCTAAACAATTTTATACAAATCATGATAAAGGCAAAGGGGGTGTGGCCGTTTTGTTAAGAAATAGATGGACTATATATGTAAAGGATAGTGGTTGCTCTCCATGTAATAGAGCAGTTTGGATAATTTTAGAAAAAGATAAAAAGATATGAATTTGTTTTATATATGTAGCCAATGACTACAAAGAAAGAATTGAGATGTGGAAATGGATGTGTGAATTGCAGAATATTCATTAGATAATTGTAGGGGATTTTAACATGATAGAACACAAAAGTGACAAAATTAGAGGACTAGATTTTGAATGGAAAGGCAATGAAAAATTCTTTTGGGAAAAATAAAAAATAAACTCAAACTTTTTGATTCATTAGAAGGTATGAAAAAAGATAATAAAACCATGTGGTTTACTTGGTGCAATGCACAAAAAATAATAAAATAATTTACTCAAGACTTGAAATTTTTATGCTAATAGAGATTATTTCTATTTTGATAAAATAGAGAATGATGTAGGAGTGAGTGTATACCCATGTACTCTCTTTGATCATCATCCTATTAAAACCAAATTAATATTAAATTCTAAAAATCCTAAAGAATGTAAGAAAGATAAATTGCAATAATGCAATTTTTACCCTTAGAGAAATTAACAAATGGTTGTTGAACACTTGAAATACTGAGGGGGGGGGTGAATCAGTTTTCACTGAAATTCATTAACTTTATCAACTTTAAACATCCATTCAATGCATCACATTAAACTTGCAGTAATAGAAAGGAACATGGAAAACATGCATCACATCAAAGAACACAAGAACACTAGATTTTATGTGGAAAACCCAAAAAGGGAAAAACCATGGTGAGGATTAGCTCACAATATATTATAACTGGTTATAAGATATTATAGAATGACTCACTACCAGGTGGACTCACTATCTGAAGGACTCGTTGTCTAGAGAATAGAAGAAATGGCTCACTGCCAGGATAGAAAAGAAGGTGGCTCACTGTCCAGAGACTTGAACTGATACAATGCATCTACAATACGCTGAAGACAATTCTAATTAAGCCTTGTAAACTGAATTAACACACTTCATGCTTCCTCACTTATCAACCTCTTCGCACTCTACTCTAATTCAAATCTTGCACACTTAATTATCTCACATCTCATACATCACACCACTCACATCACACAAGGAATTAACCTTATATATACCGCTTCCAACACAAACATAAATTAGGTCGACCTAATTGATGTATCGCGCATCCTCATAACTTGTCGGCTAAAAACACCAACACACACAACCCAAAACATGTACACAATCAAAATAGGTCAGCATGACTTATAATTACTCTCATAAGTCTAATCTGTACATCCTTTAATTTTGCATGACCTCAAACCCTTTAGGTTGGCACTGTTGGTGAAGCAACAATGAAATGAACCAACTATTTATCCAAATTTTGACACGCGTACCTCCAAAGCACTTGCCACATGGAACAAGGACACTTTTTCCATCTATAAACACTCCCTCAAAACTGCATATGATAATAATCATCTGTGGTGGAATGTGGAGCATTCTAATTAGGTACTATGTCACTATAACTTTTCCATATCCGAAGTGATACTCTATCAACTCCAACTTCAGCCACGAAGGGCTTCAAGATGTGAAACCTTGGATTCAAATTCCTCCAACATGTACCAAAATTACCTCAGAATCACATGACAAGATTCTTCATAGCAAAGCAATGCGGATCTCAAAGCTGGTTCACTATACACTAGAAACTATACTTTGGGACTTAGGCAATTCTACAAAAAATTAGTCTATTACAGACTAAAAAATCTGCATCTATATAATGGTTTTCCATCACTATATTCAATCATGCTCATCATATATCAACTATACATCAATATTGATATTAGAATAATGTTGACATCAATGACAACACCATAGTAGCATCATTTGCCATACATCCACCAATCTTCTCAATTACAAAAAAAACTTCCAACAATCTCCCCCTTTGTCATTGATACCAACACATCCTTCAAAAACTCTCAAACTACTCCTCCTTTGACATCAAGGGCAAAGGGCTCTCAATATCAATCTTTTCAAACTATCTCAACTGTTCTCCCTTTTTGCAAATATGCATGTATCTACATGAGAATACCCCCCCTCAAAATTTTATCCATAAAAAATGATAAAAAATGTACTACAAATTTCTCTAATACATCCGCATATGTACAAAGAAATCCAAAACTGCATAAATAAAATAGAAATGTACATAATCGACTAGAAGAAGGCAAAATAATTTTGTAAGACACCTTCAATTTTGTAAGGTGTGCCTCCCAATCCTTCTTCCCAACATCCCAATCCTTTTGTACAAAGGCAAGCATGCAACACTAATTCTCAAATTGCATAAGGAGGTCTTCACCTTCATCCGATGAACTGGGTACCAGATTCTTTTGTGCCAACTTTTGTGCACTTGCTAATACACCAGTTAAGGGGGTAAGCCTTGCACTTACCAGATCTCTAAGTTGACTGTACTACACTATTATCTTCTCCTTTTACTCTTGTAGCTGGAAAAAATGTCCATACAAATTTTCTATTGCCATCCTTGTAGTACCATCTGCATCATTTACCAGATCATATGATCTAGATGCCTAATCAATTTGTGACTCAATGGAGTCCATTTCATCCTTTATACTTTTTGTAGAATTGTGCCATTTCAAACAAAATCGAAACAAAGTCCTTGCTTCATCCAAACACTTCTACACATTTTTTAGATTTTCTTGCAGTTTCCATGTGCAACACTGCACTTGTCAGATATTTTGGTCAATCTCCTATCATTGACCTTCTTTGAAATCTCTTTTTCTAGCCTCTCTTCCAAACTAGTAGAATAGTCTTTGAAAGAATCTAGTAGTAACTTCAATTTTTGTACACCGGATAGGGATTCAACAATTGTTGCACTAGGAATACCTTCTTATAACACCTTAACTGCTTCTTCAATTAACTTTGCACTCTTTTGGTGAGTATGTAATATCTCCTTCCTTGTGGAGGCATGAAAGGCATCACCAAGTTTCAGTTTCTGTAGAGGAGAAATCTTACTCATGTCCACTTGTCCCTGTTGCATAAGTAGTTGTAGCAGTTGTGTAGATGCCACCAGTTGGAACTGTAGTTGCATATCTAATAAACATTTTTTAAGGAATCTAGATGGAAGCTCTGGAGGATTCACCAACTATTTTTACACTTTCTCTTTCCTTCTTCTCATCAACCTTTTCCTTGTCACCAATGCTTTCTTCAACTTTTTTTGTCACTCTGCTTGCTATTTGCACTACCAGACTCTTCCTCAATCTTCTTCTCTTCTTCAATTGATTTCACCTTATCTTGCAAAGGAGGCCTATCTTCATTTTTTTGTGCCTCTGAATTCTTTGGGTTCTCTTGTGTAACTTCTTCCTTCTACTCTACATTTTTCTCCATGTCTAGAGGGGGGAAACCTTGTTCTTCTTGCATTTCATGATTCTTTTCTTCTCCAACATTCTCCATCACTATAGAGACATTACCTATAGCCACATCTTCTTGCACATTTTCTTCTTGTTTCTATATCTCATGTTTTGAAGCATGCTCATGTTGTCTATTTCTAGGCTCATTTACTTCCAGGATAGAAGTTTCATGTTGCAATTGATCTCCATTGTCTAGAGACATTCTTAGTTATTTAGCTAGACCTGCAATATTTTGCACTAACTCATTTCTCAACCTCTCAATATCTTCTTTACCCTTGCTCATCAGGGTGCTAATTCTCTATTTTGTCCTGAATTCTTTGTTATATATTTGAGCCAATTTAGCTATGTTCTCATTAGTGAGAGAAGAACCAATTTTATCCAAGGAAAAAGTTCTCTTTTTTGAATCCTCATCAAATGCTTCTTGCATTCTTGCATAAGGAGGTCTTCACCTTCATCCGGTGAACTGGGTACCAGATTATTTTGTGCCAACTTTTGTGCACTTCCTAATACACCAATTAAGGGGGTAAGCCTTGCACTTACTAGATCTCTAAGTTGACTGTACTGCACTATTATCTTCTCCTTTTTCTCTTGCAACTAGAAAAACTATCCATACAAATTTTCTATTTCCATCTTTGTAGTACCATCTGCATCATTTACCAGATCATATGCTCCTGAGGCCTAATCAATTTGTGACTCAATGGAGTAAATTTCATCCTTTATACTTTTTGTAGAATTAGGCCATTTCAAACAGAATTGAAACAAAGTCCTTGCTTCATCCAAACACTTCTACACATTTTTTTAGATTTTTTTTGCAGTTTTCTATGTGCAACACTGCACTTGTTAGATATTTTGGTCAATCTCATGTCATTTGCCTTCTTTTTCATCTCTTTTTCCATCCTCTCTTCCAAACTAGTAGAATAGTCTTTGAAAGAATCTATTAGTAACTTCAATTTTTGTACACCGGATAGGGATTCATCAATTGTTGCATCGGGAATACCTTCTTGTAACACCTTAACTACTTCAATTAAATTTGCACTCCTTTGGTGAGTATGTAATATCTCCTTCCTTATGGAGGCATGAAAGGAATCACCAAGTTTTAGTTTCTATAGAGGATAAATCTTACTCATGTCCACGTGTCCCTGTTGCATAGGTAGTTGTAGCAGTTGTGTAGATGCCACCAGTTCGAACTGTAGTTGCATATCTAATAAATATTTTTAAGGAATCTTTGGAAGCTCTAGAGGATTCACCAACCATTTTTACACTTTCTCCTTCCTTCTTCTCATCAACCTTTCCTTGTCACCAATTCTTCATCTTTTCAGTCACTCTGCTTGATATCTTCACTACCAGACTCTTCCTCAATCTTCTTCTCTTCTTCAACTGATTTTACCTTATCTTCCAGAGGAGGCTTGTCTTCAGTGTTTTGTGCCTCTGAATTCTCTAGGTTGTTTTGTGTAACTTCTTCCTTCTACTCTACATTTTTCTCCATGTCCAGAGGGGGTGAACCTTGTTCTACTTGCATTTCATGATTCTTTTCTTCTCCAACATTCTCCATCTTTATAGAGACATTACCTGTAGCCACATATTCTTGCACATTTTCTTCTTGTTTCTCAATCTCATGTTCTAAAGCATGCTCATGTTGTCTATTTCTAGGCTCATTTACTTCCAGGAAAAAAGTGTCATGTTGCAATTGATCTCCACTGTCCAGAGACATTCTTAGTTATTTAGCTAGACCTGTAATCTTTTGAACTGACTTGAATTTCTCAACCTCTCAATATCGTCTTTATCCTTGCTCATTAGGGTTCTAACTCTCTATTTTGTCTTGAATGCTTTATTATATATTTGAGCTAATTTAACTCTATTCTCATTAGTGAGAGAAGAACCAATCTTCTCCAAGGAAAAAGTTATCTTTTTTGCATCCTCATCAAATGCTTCTTGTATTCTTGCATATAAAACACCTTTTAAATCTTCACGCAACTGATCCTCTATATCTTTCATGCCAACATCAAAGACTATAATGTACTTGACAATGGCCTCTTCTATGGTTGTCTTGTTAGTATCATATATAGTGGGATATAATGCAACTTTTTCTTCTAGATTCCCATACTTTGCAATACTATCAACCAATGCTTCAAGTTTCATTAGGCTCTATTTTCGGACCAGAGGAGATTTATCCTTCTTCATTTCTTTTCCTTTTAGGGGATGTTCTCCTTCACCAATCTTCTTTTCTCTTTTCTAAATAATAAATGCATTATTTTGCTTCTCTACTTCTTCCTCACTGTTAATATCCACAATATCAACCTTTTCTTTCTTTGCAATTGCCTCTTCTTCGGAGGCTTGAGGAATTCTCTTCTTCTAGACCAATTTAGGTCCTTCCTCTTCTTCTTCATCCTCATACCAAATATACCTTTCTCTTGTGGCTTTTTCTTTCCTTCTCCTTTGTGAAGGATTCAGTTCTTTCATAAGGGCACTGATTGACTCTTTCCTCTTAGCTCCAATAGTAGATTTAGTCCTGGAGGACTTAAGAGCAACTGGAGAGGGGGTAGAGGTCCTACTTGACCTACTAGTACTAGGGACACCTTTTGGAGGACTAGATATATGATTTTGGATTTCTCCACAAGGCCCTTTGGTAGACCCATCATCTCCACTACTTGCGCCTTCATCTTCTCAACATTTTTCTTGATTTCCTTTTGATTTTACTCCATATGTACTACACTATATTTTTCTACATATGTGTCATATCTTTCTTCCTTATGATATCTAGGCATACTCAAAATATTCTCTACCAGACCGGTAATCACATCCTCTGCAACCTCATATCTCATTTCAGGAATTCATACTGTCCTTGGTTCAACAACTTCCATAATGCAACAATCTTTGCTCACCATGAAGATAATGTCATTTTTGTACTTCTCAACAACACTTTTGGGAATCCTTTCTCTTGCTTGCATGTTTTCTTGAAAGGTTTTAAAGAAACCCCACAAAGCAAACTTCTGAGTATTTGCATTTCCCAACCTTCTCAAGTGGTCTCTAATTTGTATAACAACTGGAATATCACTCACCCACACAATGTTCTTTGTACTAGGTACTTCATTAAGAAAGTAAAATAGTAAGCATATAATCAGGGTACCATACCGAAAAGGGTACCAAGACTCTTTGGTCTTTTGTAGATTCTCCAACAACTATTTCCTTAACAATTCACACAAGTCTGCATCCATGCCTTTCTTCACCATCTCATATGCAGTATTGATTGTTGTAGCAAAAACAAAGTTTTCTCTATTGTGAAGAAAATCATATATCCAATCATCATAGATGCATACTTCACAACTAGGTCTTCAATGTACTTTATCGTTGGGATCTCTTATCAAATTTTGCACCAGTTAACTTCATCACCACTTCATTCTTTACATATTTAAGAGCTAAAACTAGTCTGGTGGAACATAACCCTATCACAACCCTAATGGCTTCCTTGTTGATCATGTGTGGTAGGTCTAACCACATGAATCTGTCATAATTTTTTCTCAACACATATCTAACCCATTCATCCATATAACACAAAATAGGGAAATTGTTCCAAACATCTAATTTATTTTCAACCAAACCTGCATACTCTGGTTTCAATTCAAAATCATCATTCGTTAGTTCATTCACCCAAACTTCTCCCAATTTTGCATGATCATACTCATCCAATTTTGTGTGAATATAAATACTCACATCCTCAGTATGTAATACACCATAAGGAATATGTGAAAACGAGCCTTCTAGATCCGTCACCATGGATTTATCTGTGTGCTTCTTAAACTTAGGTTGAGGACAATCCACAACTTTAACTACTTGAGGTGTAAACATGTTGAACAACTTCTGAAACAAGGGATAAGCAAGAAAGTGTAAATACCTTTGAATCCTTGTTGGTTAGGGTTTTGTGCAAAAATTTTGAAAACACTTCGCTTCACCTTTGGTTCGCTCTTCACTTTTCAAGAATTCAATCACAAATGAACTTTTCATATGAGAAACCACTTATAAACACCTTTTGGATGACCTAAAATACATTAAATGCATTGATTCAAAGTTAGGTAAAAAAGTTGGCAACCCTAATCATATCATCACAGGCACCTTAAATCTCTACGCAAATTTCTACATAAAGAGATTTTTCACTGACAATTTCACCAATAGATCAAGCACATTAAACTACACCTTGGATCAACATGCTGAAGGAATCAACACCATATATTTGGTAGGGGCTTACATATTTTCTAGTAAAACTCCCCCTGAGCCAAAGCTCTTCATCTAGTTTCTAGAGGAAACATCTACACTAGAAGCTAGCATAAAATCATTCTTCACTTCGCTCTCTTCTTTCTTTTTCTAGATATTTTTCATTTCCTTCTTCATCTAAACCAGATCCACATTCTTTACCGGATTAGCCTTCTTTTGTGAAACAAAGGGTTTCACATTCTTGCTTCTGCAAAACTTTGCTATGTGTTTTGGTTTGTTGTATTTGTAACAAGTGACACCTTTTTGAACAAGTTCACTTCTTGCCATTCTAGATATGCATCCATTATACTTATACCCAAATCCATTGCATGCATAACAATAGGCATTGAAAGATTGAAACATCATGCCATTATTGTAACCATTCATCATTTGATTTCTACACTCACTGAATTTATAACCGAATCTATTGCATGTATAGCACTGACCAGGGAATGATTGAACATTCTGATTCATTCTACTTCTACATTCTATAGCTTTATGTCCAAAATTATTATAAGAATAACAATAACCATTAAAAGATGAATACCTTTGTGTATTAGGTTGTCTAATAGGAGGCCTTTTGATATCTTTCTTTTGGTTCCATACCTGTTTTACATTGCTCTTCTTGTCATTCTTCTTCTCAGCATTGTTTGGGGTTTCATTTGTCTTTGAAATTTCTCCTTTCTCAAACCATAATCCTTCTTTGTCCTTAGAAGCCTTTTTTTTCTGCAATTATCTTATCAAGCATTGTGGAACTCTTCTTGAATCATTGATTTCTCTAGATTTGATCTCAAAGTTACAATCTCTTGTTCAAGCTTTGAATATTCTTCAAATTATCTTTCAATTTGGAATTTAGATAGTCTTCAACTCTTTTTCCTTCTTCAACTTGCACTTTCAGATTGGTGATAGTCTCATTTGATTGCTTGAGATGCTCATTTGTTTCTTTGAATCTTTTTGTATCTTTCTTGAGTTTCTCTCTCAACTTCTTAATATATTTATTTGCATCACTAAATCCTTTTTTATATCTCTATTCTCAACTTTTGCTTTATCAAAATCATCAAGGGATGATTTGAGTTCACCTTCCATGTCAACTTCACAATATTCTTCAGTAAACCCTTCAGGGATTATCTCTTCTGGAGGAATAGGATACTCCTTTGTAGCCATGATTACAACCTCCAAGATCTACCTCAGTGATCAAGCCAATTGAAGGAACCAAACTCTGATACCAATTGTTAAACACCTAAAATACTGAGAGGGGGGGTGAATCAATATTCACTAAAATTCATTAACTTTATCAACTTTAAACATCCATTCAATGCATTGCATTAAACTTGCAATAATAGAAAGGAACATAGAAAACATGCATCACATCAAAGAACACAAGAACACCTGATTTTACATGGAAAACCCAAAATGGGAAAAACCATGGTGAGGATTAGCTCACAATATATTATAACTGATTATAAGATATTATAGAATGGCTCATTGCTAGGTGGACTCATTGTCCAGATGACTCACTGTCCAGAGAATAGAAGAAATGGCTCACTGCTAGGATTAAAAAGAAGGTGGCTCACTGTCTAGAGAATTGAACTAATACAATGCATCTATAATATGTTGAAGATAGTTCCAATTAAGCCCTGTAAACTAACTTAACACACTTCATGCTTCCCCACTTATCAACCTCTTTGCACTCTACTCTACTTCAGATCTCATGCACTTAATTATCTTACATCTCATACATCACACCATTTACATCACACAAGGAATTAACCTTGTATATATACCGCTTCCAACGTAAACATAAATTAGGTTGGCCTAATTGATGTACCATGCATCCTCATAACTTGTCAACTCAAAACACCAACACACGCAACCCAAAACATATGCATAATAAAAATAGGTCAGCATGACCTATAATTACTCTCATAAGTCTGATCCATACATCCTTTAATTTCACATGACCTCAAACACTTTAGGTTGGCACCGCTGGTGAAGCAACAATAGAATGAACCAACTGTTCATCAACATTTTGACACATGTACCTCCAAAAAACTTTCCATATGGAACAAGGACACTTCTAACGTCTATAAACACTCCCTCAAAACCACATACCATAATAATCATCCGTAGTGGAATGCAGAGCATTCCAATCAGGTACTTTGTCACTGTAACTTTGCCATATCCAGAGTGATACTCTATCAAATCCAACTTCAACTATGGAGGGATTCAAGATGTGAAACCTTGGATTCAGACTCCTCCAACATGTACCAAAATTACCTCAAAACTGCATGACAAGATTCTTCATAGCGGAGCAATGTGGGCCTCAAAACTAGTTCACTATACACTAGAAATTATACTCTAGGACTTGGTCAATTCTATAAACATTTGGTCTATTTTGGACCAACAAAACTACATCTATATAATGGGTTGCCATCACTACATTCAATCATGTTCATCAGCTATACATCAATGTTGATACTACAACAATGTTGACATCAATGACAACACCATAGTCGCATAATCTACCATACATCCACCAATATTCTCAATGACAAACAAAAATTCCAACAATGGTTACTAAAGGATCTATTCCCAATTGAAAAATGGAATAAGAATGTTAAGGCTTGGGTTATTCTCTTCTAAACTGGAGGAAAAAATAAAGCTATGGATATTAGACATCTTGAAAACACTCCCCAAGAAAAACTTCACAACTTAGAATGCCAGTTACAAAATGAGCCTTCTAAGGAAAACCTAATAGAGAACATATCCTTATGTAAAAACAAAATGAGAATTCTGGAAACAATGAAAACAAAAGGACTAAAGAAAAGAACCAAGATGAATTGGCTAAGGAATGGGGATAAAGGTACAATTTTTTTCTTTAATTATTTAAAAGAAAAGTATATAGAGGAAAAAGTAGGTTGTATTTGGGAGGATGTTAAATTGGTAGATGAGCTTGAAGAAGTGCAACACTAGTTCATTTTTTTCCAAAACCTCTTCTCCTCTGATGAAAATTGCTCTCATGCCCAAAAAGCAAGGGATATATGCAAAAATATTATATGAATAGAATGCTGAAAAATTTAGTAAAGTAATAACAAAAGAAGAAATAATACAAACCATCCAAGCTTTCAACCAAGACAAAAATCTGGGAGTGGATGGGCTACCTGTTGAGTTTTATAAAAAAAACTATAGACTGGGTTAGTGAAGACCTATGTCAGGTTTACAATGAAGCAATTGATAAAGGATCTCTAAGAAAGGAAATTAACAAGAGTATAATAAAATTAATATCCAAAGAAGGTGATAAGACACTAATTAAAAATTGGAGACTAATCACAATGCTAAATGTATCTTATAAGATACTAGCAAAAATTCTAGATTTGAGGTTAAGAGACATCCTCCCCTCTCTCATTTCTCACACTCAAACTAGCTTTATCAAAGGAAGATATATTCTTGAAAACTTGATAACAAGTTGGGAGACAATAGATTAGGCCAAATGCTCAAATCAAAATATTGGAATGCTTCTTCTAGACTTTGAGAAGGCTTATGATAGAATTGAATGGCCTTTTCTACTAATGGTGTTAGAAGCATTTGGATTCCCAAAAGAATTTTGTAAAATGCTTGATACTCTGTTACAGGATGCAACTACTCAAGTATACATAAATGGGGCCTTGACAAAGAAAATTCCTCTCCACAAATCAATAAGGCAAGGTTTCCCGCTTGCCCCTACACTTTTTGAAATTGCCTTAAAAGCTCTTTTATATCTGTTAAGAGACTCTACTATCAGTCCAAAAGTAAAAGGCCTAAATTTTCTTAATGATAGTGAGTTAATAAATATGCACTTTTTAGATGAAACAACCATGTTTGTGAAACTAGACAAATAAAACATGGAACACTTAATGTAAAAATATATATTTTTTGTGATGCCTCAAGATAAAATATTTCCAAGGAAAAATTTATAATGTTAAGTTGGAAAAAAATCCCCCCTGAATGGCTCAACAAATACAAAATCCAATGGGGAGGCCCATATAAAAATGTTAGATACTTGGGCATCCCCTATGCAATTAATCCACATTTGAAAGATATGTGGAATTGGGTTAAAAACAAAATCGATAAAAAGCTTGATAATTGGGATAGACAATACTCATATCTAGTAGGGAGATCTCAAGTATGCCAAAAAATCCTTTTATCATATAACCTATGTTACTCTTCAGCATGACTAATCTGTAGCTATCAGTTGGAAGAAATACAAAAGAAAATAATATAATTTCTTTGGTTAGATGGGAAAGGAAAAAAGAAAAAAACATGTTGTTAAGTGGGAATGGTGTTGTAAAAACAAACAAAAAGGTGGTCTTGGTCTAAAAGATTTTAAAAACAAGGAATATCCCTTGTTGTTAAATAGATAATTAGATCTCTTGAGGGATATGAACCTTGGAAAATTCTTGGCAGGAACAACATACAAAAAGTTGTTCCAAAAAAGGCTAAGAATTGGAAGGGTTTCCTTATGTGTGACCTCCTATTAGGTAATTTCCCTATATACCCCAATGGTTCTAATATGTTCAAAACAATATGGAAAGCATGGTAACAAATAAGAATTCTAATTAATAATAAAGAAAAGGTGAATAAAGATAGAGATAAAATCTATCTAGATAAATCAATTTGGTGAATCCCTTTCCATAAATAAAAATTGCTAGCACTACTGCAAAGATGCTCGACTAGAGCTTGGGAAAAAGAAAGGCATAAACATCTTTAAAGATATTTTAATTAAGGATCATTTGAAGGCATGGGATGCTCTAAGCATGGATTATGTTTTTCCTTCAATGCAATGGAGAGCATACTCGGTTCTAAGAGAGGCATGGAGAAGTTGGAAATTTCCTATTAATAGTAACACATGTTGTGAGAGCTCTAGTGAAATTAAAATAGATGGATTCATCTGGATATGGTTCCAATATAGATAAGTTTCATCCTAAAACTATTTACAAAACTCTGAGTGAAACAAAATCAAATTTTGAACATGTTAACAAATGTTGGAATTTAAAAGAAAAGGAGAAGAAATAGAAAAAAATATTTAAATAGAATCAAAACAGTATAGTAGAACCTAAAAAAGCATATTTAAATGGATCTTGATTCTTCAAAAACTTCCCATTTACTTATCTGGTTCTAGTATAGAACTTTGTAAATTATGTAAAAAGCCTAAAAATGTTGCTCATATCTTTTTTGAATGTTTTTATGCAAAAGAAATGTGGTATATGTTTTGTGCAGATTTAAATAAATGGGGGGAATTAGGAAAAATTAAGAAATTTTGTTTGGGAAAATAGAAGGTGTTGAAAAACATGTTAACTTTTTTGGTTACTATTATTTGGTGAAATTTTATGGTTTTTATGGAAAGCAAGAAATGAGGAAAAATACCAATGCAAAAGGAGAGTACTTACTAGGTCTTCTAGAAGACTCATATTTTACATGATATCTATGCAAGTAATAGTGACATTGGAGATCACAAAATTAAAATTCAAAGTTAACGAAAAATGAAAAAGTGGAAATCGGTAAGGGGGAGATCAATTATGTGAAACATTGGCCATTCAACACTAATGACAACATTCCTTTCAGAAAGGAGTACCTTGAGTTCCAAAAGAGATAATGAAAAATATAAGCTAGAAACATTGAAAAAGGATTTAGGTCTGAGTGAACAAAATTTCATGAGAATGAAGATGAAGACATGACGGTGGAAATAGTAAGATCTAGCACAGACTATTCAAAGATAGAGCCTCCTTTGGGTTACTTCAAAATGGATAAAGGAAGTGAAAGAAAAAATATGTAACTAAAAATTATATGCAAAAATATCGTAGCAAATTATGTTAGCTTAAAGATTAATATCTATATATTATGATAGTCTACCTTGCATGGAAAAATCATTAATTTATATTTTGTAAAAGTATGACGATCTGAAAGTAATTTGTTGTAGTTTGTTAAACTATATACTATTAATTTTTTTTTGATAAATCAAGCTTCTAAGAATAAGAAGATTAAGTTAGAATGATTATACACTTACAAGGAAGCCATATTATAGTTTTTGATTATCTAACTGTGATATACCAAATTAGGTTAGAATGATTATACACTTACAAGGAAGCGATATTATAGTTTTTGATTATCAAGATGAAGACATGATGGTGGAAATAGTAAGATCTAGCATAGACTGTTCAGAGATAGAGCCTCCTTTGGGTTACTTTGAAATGGATAAAGGAAGTGAAAGAAAAAATATGTAACTGAAACTTATATGTAAAAATTTTGTAGCAAATTATGTTAGCTTAAAGATTAATATCTATATATTATGACAGTCTACCTTGCATGTAAAAGGTATTAATTTATATTTTGTAAGAGTATGAAGATCTGAAATTAATTTGTTGTATTTTGTTAAACTATATATGATTAAAAAGATTATGATAAACCAAGCTTCTAAGAATAAGAAGATAAGTTAGAATAATTATACACTTACAAGGAAGCCATATTATAGTTTTTGATTATCGAAAACAGGTTTTTAAGGGTTCCTGAAACCCTATACAAAACAAAGAGAAGCTTCTAAGAATAAGAAGATTAAGTTAGAATAAGAAGATTTCTTAGAAATTTGTAAATTATGTAAAAAGTCTAAAAATGTTTTGAATGTTTTTATACAAAATAAATCTGGTATATGTTTTGTGCAGATTCAAATAGATGGGGGGAATTAGGAAAAAATAAGAAATAAGAAATTTTGTTTGGGAAAATAGAAGATGTTGAAAAATATGTTAATCTTTTTTGGTTACTATTGTCTAATGAAATTTTATGGTTTTTATGGAAAGCAAGAAATGAGAAAAAATACCAATGCAAAAGGAGAGTACTTACTAGGTCTTCTAGAAGACTCATATTTTACATGATATCTATGCAAGTAACAGTGACATTGGAGATCACAAAATTAAAATTCAAAGTTAACAAAAAATGAAAAAGTGGAAATCAACAAGGGGGAGATCAAGTATGCGATACATTGGCCATTCAACACTAACGACAACATTCCTTTCAGACAAGAGTACCTTGAGTTCCAAAAGAGACAATAAAAAATATAAGTTGGAAACACTAAAAAAGGACTTAGGTCTGAGTGGACAAAATTTCATGAGAATCAAGATGAAGACATGACAATGGAAATAGTAAGATCTAGTGTAGACTGTTCAGAGATTGAGCCTCCTTTGGGTTACTTTGAAATGGATAAAGGAAGTGAAAGAAAAAATATGTAACTGAAACTTATATGTAAAAATGTTGTAGCAAATTATGTTAGCTTAAAGATTAATATCTATATATTATGACAGTTTGCCTTGCATGGAAAAAGTATTAATTTATATTTTGTAAAAGTATGAAGATCTAAAAGTAATTTGTTAAACTATATATGATTAAAAAAATTGTGATAAATCAAGCTTCTAAGAATAAGAAGATTAAGTTAGAATGATTATACAATTACAAGGAAGCCATATTATAGTTGATTAAATATTTTGATTACTTATTTGTGTGAGACATCTTAAGAGAGGAAAAATGAATGGCCAATTCCATAAGTGACTCTTCAATAATGTTATCACCTCATGCACAACTTCAAAATTATGAATTCATCATTATAATTTGAGAGGCACCATCAATAGATAGTGATGAATTATTATATATACTTAGTTACACAAAAAATAGAATAGATCCATTCACATAGGATCACAAAAAATGATAACATAAATACTAAAATATCTATATACATATGATGGTTTCTTATGAGCATATCACAATAGAGGGTATACACTATTTCCTTATCTATAAAATTATTTTATAAAGGAATTACATATTCTACAAGTGGAATAAACCCATAAGATATTGTTGGAGCCTAGTTTGATTGTGCCCAAGTTGCTTTAGTCCAAGCCCCCTTTTACATATTTGGCCTTATTTCTCTCTTTAGTCATGACTAATTTAAGAAATATTCAAGTGGGTTCGCTTTTGTCAATTTTGCATAAGTATTGTCCATCGCCATTCTCTGTGCCATATCAATTTATTGAAATTATAAAGGTCCAAGAAAATCATAAATTTATGAGTTATTTAATCATTTTTTGAGTTTTCTACTAGCTTTTGGAGTTTCAATGGAGCATCAAAATCCTAATCATTAAATGTTTAGTCCTCCCTTCCTTTCTCACATAAAAGTTCCATAAGCTCCAATAAGTCCTTTGATCCTTATTTTTTTCCTTCACTTCACCTATTTACATGATTTTGATGCCCATATAGACAATTGCCTCACCTCCCAACCTGATGTCTACTTCTACACTAAAACCCCACATTGATCTTGTTCCTTACTTTGGTCCTAATTTTCTATAACTTGATAGTTTGTGAGGTTCCCATGGTTGTCCAAACTTTGGTGCTCCATCTTGATGCCCCAACCTTATTTCATGTTATACTTCCTCAAAACAATTCCTTTTCATCACCTTTGCAGATTTTTTAGATGGGTCCAAAGTCCTTTCTACCCCCATATCCAAGTCTACAAGTTTCCCTTGCATGATTCATACTCCTTGAATAATTCTTGTGCACCTCTAAAATTCCTCTCATCCCACCTCCACTTTCTATTATTGATCCTATATTATTTTCCTACATTCCTTTTAACCTTTCTATTTGGAATTTGAGTGGAAATCTAAACTTCCATTCAAATTTCCAATCTCCACATCCACTTCCATGTTGAATTCCCACAAGGATTGGTAATGTATTTTATTGCTTATTTCTTCTTGTGTGGAGTCCACCTTGACCTCTAGATGTCCAATTCTAAACTTGAGCATCATATTCCCATGTCCAGTTCTACAACGAAACCCCATATCTCCTATTTTCACCTCTTAACCCATATAAAACTTTTGTATTTTATCTTATTCACCTAAACTACTCCACTGATCCTCTCAAGACTCCATTAATGAGTGAATTTGACCCTATAAATACTAAAATAGATCTTTCTCACCTAAGATGCCATCCTTGATCTCAAGGTCTTGAATTCACATGAAAATTTAATGGTGCATGATGAATACTTTTGGATCATCATTAACGTGATGGATGAACTTAATTCCTAATGAATCTTATAATTGTTCAAGTTCATATGTATCATCGGTTGCATGGGTTTCTACCTTCTTATGCATACCAATATTATAATGTTGTTTTTTCATCAAATTCATGCAACTAACTGAGGTGAAGGTTATTTTCTTCCTTACATGATTCAAAACATCATTAATGACATAAGGTATGTGTTGCAAGATGGTGTGTCCCTTGGTCTTCCTTGTCCAACATGACGCTTGGGTTTGTGACATGGTTTAACCGTTGCCTGTGGATCTTATCTAAAGCTTGTATTGGGCATTGACAGGTTGACCTTTTGGTGCAACGACAAGGCCAACAATTAGTATCAAAGCAAAGGTCACAGGTTCAAACCCCTTGCTTGTGTTGGGGGGGATTATTGCAAGATGGTGTGTCCCTTGGTCTTCCTTGTCCAACATGATGCTTGGGTTTGTGACATGGTTCAACCGCCTCTTGTGGATCTTATCTGAAGCTTGTATAGGGCATTGACAGATCGACCTTTTGGTGCAACAGCAAGACCAACAAGATGTGATTAAGAATATGGATTTTACATGTCTTCTAGTACCTATGAACTTCTCTAAGACTTGGTTTGTGTACCATTATGTAGTGTTGTTGATGTCAAAGGTATGAGTGACCTTTAAAATTGTAGGCAACTATGGTTCTTCTCCCAAATTCGCTCATTGGTGTTGAATGCTATATATTTGTAGATTTTCAATATTGGTAGGGATGGAAGAAAGGTTGCAAAGATAGAACACAAAAAATAAGTTATAGACCATGAGAGTTTCCTCCAAGCTATGGGTTTAGGGCATTTCTAGTGGTGTTAGCTTTTTGGGTTCTCCCAAGGATGTAATATTATGTTATAATCTAAGAAGACAATTTTATTCTACAAATTTAACATCTTCCAAATGTATCCTTGAATATTAGGTATATATTTTAATATCCTATTAATTTTACTAACCATATTCAATAGTTTGAATGTTAGGTTCAAATAGTTTATCATCAAAAAGGTAGTAAAATCCCCATGTCTTTTTCAAGGTATATTATCAAACTAATGCAAGAAATTTATGGGTTTATGTTTTAGATAATTAAGATATCTTTATCTAGATGTTCTATAATTTTAGCTATTTTCTTGTTTGCATGCATAAAACCTAGCTTATGTGTCAAATTGGGAGGTAAGGTCATCATTTTCATCTTCATTAAGGTATCATATAATTGATTTCATGCTATTGTATTATTTTCTTTATGGAACTCTAGACTTTACTTTTGTAGCTAGTTAAAGACACATGTTTTCTTTGTAATCAATCTCACACTTCACCAACACACTCAAACAACTAAAATTAAGCTTCATGCAAATCATGTTGATTTCACTTTGTTGTCTATATGTACACAAGATCATTATGGGTTATTAAAACTACATCATTAAATGCTTTCTATGGTTTTTCATATGCTTTATAAAGGTACAAATGCTTTGCATTGTCTAGTATATAGGAACTTAGTGGAAAATAAATAAGATTGTTCTATACACTAGGTATAGTTTATTTTAGGGCTCATGGCCATGTCTTGTGGTTATATTTTATTCAACACCTTAGGGAAGCCCCCTTGGCCTATCAAAGCCTAATGTAGAAGAAGGTTTTACCCAACTTAGTAAATTTATCCATAGTTTCCCTACCCAATCACAAGTTTAAGGTCCTTAGCCCTAATATTGACACCCCTAACACTTAGGAAAAGGCCCATCTTTAGGGATTTGGGAGCCTACAACTTTGAGCACCAATACATACTATGTTCTCTTTTAAATTTCAAGGAAGGTCATTCATATTTGGTAGGAGAAATAAAAGACTTAAACATAGGTATCCCAAAAAATCATATGATGGTAAAGCATAGGGATAAACTATTAAATTAAGTTTTATATGAGTATATAAATATTCTCACTGAATTCACAATAATTATTGCATTGTAATACTCAAATATTCCTAGACTATATCTAGACATCGTCACTCATGAAGGGAAGCAAGATATGCGGAAAAACTTTCTACACTAATTTTTTTTAGGAATATTTTATATAAATTCAATCTTTAACAATTATAAAAATAAGAAACACATAATACCATAACAAAAGTGTACATGGGGAAAACCTTTTTAGGAGAAAAACCTCACACTCCAAAGTAGTTGAATGTATTATTCAGTAAACAACGTAGTCAAAATAAATTTTTAGAGCAAGCCTTCATAGGAGTATCACCAACTAGAGATGTCGAGGAATTTCAGTAGCTTAACAATATCTACAAAACTCACACACAACCTTCATCTCAAGAACCTAATATATAGGAGATACAATACATGAAACCATAAAATTATCATTAGAAACCATGAGCTAAAACCACCCAAAAAGTGTTGTCCAAATCCTTAGAAATCCAACACTAAAATCTCAGTATGAGTCCATAGGCTAAAATATCATATTCATTCCACCTATAATAACCTTGCTATAATCCTCTCAAAAAATTTGGAATTCCATTTTCTTTCTTTATCTTCAACCAAATATTCCTTATGATGTGTCTTAACATGCATCATAAGTTGGTCAACAAATGTAACTCCTCCTTACAACTCTTTTATGTGTCCAACACATTTTTATATTTCCCATGGAAACTTCCAAAGGCCATAAATTTTGATTCAAGAGGTTGATTGGGCCTTTTTTTTTAATTATAGAATTCAAAGATATCTACACAATAGGAATCTTTGAAGGCAATTCCAAATAACTTGCAATATTTATTTTGGCTAAAAACCAACTCTATGGTCCAAAAATTAACTTTTTAAAAAAATTTACAACCCCAAAATTTCACTTGTTGTAATTTAATCACTAGGAGCAATGTTGAGACACCTTTCCTAAAAATTCATAATTTTTTCACTAAATTTGTGGAAATTCTAGTTAAATAAAAATAAAGGTCAATCAAGCCTAATATTTTTTAACAAGTCCATGAAACTTCTCAATGTAGCCTTCATCAAACCAGTGGACTACTTGGCGTGGATAATAAACATGGCTCTAGTCCTCAAATATAATAGAAATGCATAGTCAAAGATATCAACACGACCTTATCTAAGGATGTTTTTTCTCTACCATATAAAAATCAAATGATTAATTCCACTACTAGTTATGAGATGCTATCTCTTATAGATGGATTCTCCATCTGCAACCAAATTTGCATGATAGAGGTTGATCAAAGAAAAATGACATTTACTACCCCATGGGGAACCTTTTGTTATATCATGATGCCCTTTGAATTGAAAAATGCATGGGCCACCTATTAAAGGGCTATGAATTGTATCTTTCATGACCTTATCCACTACATAATTGAATATTATAAGGATAAATTATTGGCAATGTCTAAGAAAAGGGAAGATTTTGTTCAGTATCTAAATGTTCCCTTTACTAGGTTGCACCAATTTAAGAGCACACTCAACCCTAAAAATGTGTGTTTGGAGTCATAAAAAACATATTATTTGGCATCACTATCTCATGTTGAGGGATAGAAATCAACCTTGCTAAAGTTAAGGTAGTCTTATATGCCACCTGTCCAATAGGTCAACTAAAATCCATACAATAATTTATACCAAGCCTCATGTTCAAGATACACTTGATCAATTACCTATTGGAAAAAGATGCTTGGATAGCATGGAAAATAGACTACCAAGTTACTTTCAATCAAGTGAATAAGTTCTTCCTTGCTCCTCTAACACTCATGACACATAGGAAAGACTACCTTTTCATTCTATATTTGAGGGGAACTAAAGCATCTACTATATGCATGCAACACAAGAAGATTATGAAGAGAAAGAGACATATTTTTAGTCATTCCTTATTCAATTATAAAAATAATTACATCCAAGTAGAGAAGGAATGTCTATCTATATTTTTTCCATATTAAACCTCTATTAATATATGTTAAACCAAGAAACATGGGTCATCATGAAGTTAGAACCTTTGTAAACCTTCCTTATGTAACAAATGGTAAAAGAAGGGCTAGAAGATTCCTAGCCTTATTTAGTGATTTTGATCTAAAATATGTCAATCATAAATCCATGAAAGTATCACTAATTGCGTATTAAATAATCCCTTCCCCCAATAGGACATGATAAATGAACACTTACCTAATGAAGGGGTGTATTTTTTTGAGCTCATAGAATATGCCTCTTCTTTTTGGTATGTTCATGTCATTAGATAGCTAACAAATGGCACTTACCTAGAGACCAAACTCACTTTGAATGTTGATCCTAGCATCAAAATATGTGATATCAATAAAAAATTATATTAAATGACGCTCAACGATATTTTACCTTGATATACGAACAAGGATGAAGTGTGATGAATCTTTTAGTACCACAATGAAAATTACAAAGGACACTTTGGTAGACATTCTATAAAGAAAATTCATCATTTAGTCTATTTTTTATTCAATATTAAAGGGAGTTCAATTAATATCATGAATAAATGTCTTAGATGTCAAATTGCACGATCACATCCATCACACTCAAGATCTCCAACCCATTGCTACAACATGACCATTATCCACATGGGGATTGGATCTTCCAGAGAAAATATCTCCAACATCAATGAATGGCCACACTTTCATTTTAAAATTCACATAATAATTCGCACTATCCTAGGGATAATCATAAAAAAATTGTTCTAAATCAAATCATTTACATGTTTGGAATCTCATGCCATAGTTATAGAAAATACCTTATCATTCAAAAATCCTAAAATATAGGAGATGTGCGAGTGATTTTATATCAATCACAAATTGCATCAATATTTCCCTCAAGGAAATGGACAAGTAGAGATCACAAATAAAATAATCAAATTCATGTTGGTCAAAGTTGTTAAGGATTCAAAGGAATATTTGCACCTATGTTTATACCCTTTGAGATTATAGGATTAGTATTTTAACACCTACATGAACAACCTCATACATGTTCATCTATGGGTTAGAGGTAGTTTTTCCCTTGGATTTATAAATACCTAGTCTTTGAGTGTCACTGGAACGGTTTCTCATTCACTAAGAATATTAAGCTATTAGACTAGTAGAATTTAACATGGAAATAAGAAATAATTAAGAGTAATTTATAGATTTTAAGAATACATAGGTTGCATAAGAAAATAAGACAATAAAAATTCATCCCTATATCCTTGAAGGTTAGGGACCTTGTTCTTAGAATAGATAACCTAATTAACAAAAGAACCAATGCAAGCTTAAAGTTAAAAAAAGTAGGTTGATCCTTATATAGTTAAAGAATATGTAAAAAATTGTAATTATATCTTGTGTAACATGGAAGGTGAGGAGTTTGGTGAAACCATCAACACCTTACCTTAATTAATATTATATATAAAAATAAAAAATAAAATTTAAGCAAAAATAATTATGTATTTTATTGTTTTCACTTTGTCCTATCATATTTCATGGTTGCTCTTTTTCAATTTTCATCTTAGTAGGAGTCTTAAGTTTCTAGCATATAATTTGTGTTTACTAACTCATAAAATCCCAAATCATAATACATCATTTACTCCTCTACATTTCTAATAATTTTAATGAATCAATCTAGAGCCCTAAATTGATATTAGTCTTAGTCATAATCATTTCCTTGTCCTATTCACATTAAGTATGTAAGAATTCAATACCTTCTCAAAACTACTAGGTGATTTTCCCTAATTTTTCCTAGCAAGGGAAAATCTTAGAAGCTAGTTGTACCATTTTCTTGTGTCTATCCACTTGCCTTACCTAACCAGAAAAAATAGTCCATAAATCTTTCACATGTTTTCCACTAGTAATGTGAAAGATGAGATCAAATTTATTATTCTCATGTTCATCACAAAAAGAATTAAAATGGTGAATACTAGCATCAAATAAATTTACACTATTGGTGGTTTTGTACCTGTTGTCCACACTATCCAATATATTTTGTTCTTTATGTAATTTAACATTTACCCCATGTACAAGGATGGTAGTATAAGATAAATCCATTTGAATGCTACCTCCAATTGGTGTTGCCCACTTTATAGAAAACAACATAACCCACTTGGTAGAACAATCCACAATAATTATGTCCATAAAGAACAATTTATTTGGGTATGTAGCAAGATAAACCTAAACATTGTTCACAAGACCTATGCAATTCACTTTTTTATCTATTCCATAAGAAAACATTTACCATAATATTTGGATACTTTGAATCCCAATTCATTTATAATGTGAAGTGACAGAGACTATTGGAGGCACTAGATTCTAACATGTAGTTATGTAATACACATCTATTAATCATTAAGGTGGTATAAAAAGAATGAAAACTTAGTTGATTATTGACAAGGGAAGCCCCTAGGTACACTTTTATAGTTTCTTAATCCTCTTTATCCTTTTCTACATTTTTTGTGGTAACAGGATGACATGGAACATTCATATTGGTGACATAAAATATAGCTCAATCCATGTGTTTATGAATTTGAAAGATTTATCCTAATGGCACAAGGATCTTGATTTGACTTAAAATGTATACCATATCAATAGAGTGATAGCTTGGAAGGGGTGTGTCATGTGAAATAGTTACATCCTTTGCATCAAGAATAAAAGGTATAATTACATCAAAGGATCCAATGTTCTTACCTTTGATTCCTTCCTCTTCTCTTCAAATCCACTCGACTGTTTAAATGGTCTTACTTGTCATCTTGGTTTTATTAATTGGGATATTTTCTATGAGATAAGCACAACACCCGATAGTATAGAATATTTTTAAGCCCTAGGTATATAGTTTTCTTTGCTAGTTACTATGAAAGGGCCTTTCTTTTTTCAGTCACCTTTTTGGCCAAAATGTCATTTCCAACTCTAACATTTGGTCATTATTTCTCCTTATCAGCCTTTGTATCAACTCTACTTGCCTTAAAAATAGGTTATCCCTGGGATCATACATGTCTACCTCATAGTTGATATCCAACTTGAGCTTGCACTATTGTCACACTAATGAGGATGTTAATATCCTCATCAATTTTTATTTTTTTTACTTCACGAGTTCTCTCAAATGCTAAAAATCACGAGTCAACAACTCATTGATTAGGACCAACAATACACTCATACTGAAGTATCTAGTTTTTTGCATCACAATTATTAGTGTAATATTAGATCAAATATCATATGCCCTTCTTATTGCATTGATTATAGAGGAAATAAGGAGAAAATCCATCAATGAGGGCTCAAAAGATGAATCACATGTTCAAGGAAGACCTAGGGAAGTAAAGAGGATCCAAAGGGGAATGGAAAATGTGTATCAAAGGATCTAAGTCTTAATCCCATCCTAAGACTCTAGGAAAGAGTGGAATGAAGTGTTAGAAATATATAAAAAAGGGAGGTATGTTAAGGACTATAGAAATAAGAATGCTTAAGACTTCACTAAGAAATCCTCTAATAATAGCGAATCTGAAGTTTTATTTAATTTTTCTAAATTTTTTTATAATAAATCCTAGTTGATTGACTAAGGTTGTTTGTATCATATTGACGAGGCGTTGTCAAACCTCATGCTTCAATAAATTTTTATATTATCAATCCAAGTTGTGTTTGATGGCTACATGCAATAGGCAATCAAATATCTCATTCAAGTGACTATTTTTAATGCTATCAAATAAAATAAATGCTTATGTGAGAATAAAATATAAACTATAGAAACATTTTAAATCTTAAACTAGGAAAATGTTCAAAATTTAAACTATGGAAAGCATTCAAAAGTTGCTACAGAAATGAAAGAAAGTTTTACACTACTTGATTGTTTTGAGAAAACAAATCTACACTACTAAATTCTTCAAAGAATTTTTAGTGAAATAACTTCCTAAGTTAAAATTGCTCACTATTTTTCTTTCTACAAAATAGAATGCTTCAACACATATACTGAATAATTCACAAAATAATACAAATAATGGTATACAACACAAAATAAACTATCTTGTAGGTAAAAAGTTAAAAATTTATTCTATTTACTGAAAATAATTACAAACACATTAATTTGTAGTGACAAAAAAATAAAAAATACATCTATAATCATTCTTCTTCTTCCCCAATCAAGTGGCCAAATATTTGGAGGATAGAAATTCTAATAACTCATAATATCATCACATATATTGCAAAATGTACTAAAAATAAACCATAGTTGTATATAGTATTCTATGCATTTTAGAAATTCATCTATAGAAATGAGCATCACAAACTTATATATTGTTCCTTCTATATATTGATGCATATGACTCATCATTGTGCAACTCATGCACACTTACTATTTAAAATTTTTAATAGAAAATCATAAATATTAAGTGCAATTGTAATTAATAAAATATTTTTTTCTTCATTAATAACAAAGAAATTAGGGTAGGATGTTGGAGTGCTCGGGCGGGAAGAGGAGCGGTGCAGGGGGTTTCAAATCTTCTGTTGAAGATGCTGAGGATGTAGATTCTAAAGATGATGATGGATTTTGGTGGCTAGTTGGGGGTCTCTGGTTCGGCTTCTCTACATGGGGAGTGTCAGGTGACCTTCAACCTTGGCTTTGTTTGACACAGGTTGTTGCTTTACCTTGGGCCGTGGCTTCCATTTTCTTTAGCGGCTCCTGCACATCTCATGTGGCGTGGATGCTTTGGTTGGTTAGGTTTGGTCTAAACTTGGCGCTCCTGGTGTGGTTTGGTTTGTGGGGGGTCTGAGTTGGGGCTGCCTTCTTCCTCCTCTGGCCTCTTTTAAGGCTATGGCATTGAGCGACTTTGGCTTTGGGAGCCTTTGTTCCCTGTGAGGCTTGTTATTTAGTGTTGTTGCTCATGGAGGAGGATGAGGCCTTTGTGCTTGAAGGGTTTATTGTTCCCCGTGAGGCTGCCTTTTGGTTGGTTTTCTGCTCATGGTGGTGGCAGAGGCCTTTGTGTTGCAGGGGTTTGTTGTTCCCTGTGAGGCTATTTTTTGGTGTGCTTTCGGCTCTTTGGTGTTGTTTCTCATGGTAGAGGCAGTGGCCTTTGTGCTGTAGGGGTTTGTGGTGCTCGTGCAGTTAATACTTACCTTCCCGTGAACTCCTCTTCTATTTTTGGGTTTGTGAGGCTAGTTGAGAGGGTGAGGTTTGGTACTCTGTTCTCTTTCACCCATTTGTGTGGATCCTTTTCTCTCTGCTCCAACATGTTGTTTTTATTAAAGGGTTTGTTCTTTTTCTGGTGGCTGCAAGTATTTTTTTGAAGACCTTGGGCCTTGCTTGGTGGGCGATGGACTCTGTCCATGTTAGAGGTTGTTGGCTGCTGGTTGGGCTAATTTTTTTGTTTTATCTTCTGACCTAGTTGTTCTTTCTTTGTAAAGGGGTGAGTGTGTTCTCCTTGTACTCTCTAGGGATGCCCTCTGGATTTTTTTCTGTTAACATTTTTTTGGATGGGAAGAGGTTGTTCTGGATTACCCAGTTTTGTAAGAAACCTAATGTTGTTGTTGAGCTGTTACAAAGGTTTATTATGAAGGCTCAAACTTGGTTGTGGTCCATGATGATGATTGTCTCTTCTTTCACGCTTCAGTTTCTCTCCTTTCCTAAGGAGGATGTAACTATCTTTTCCATCAGAGTTCTTTCTTTCTTCTACGTTCAATGTGTGGTGTCTTCTATGGAGCTGAAGATTGTTCCTTCTGAGGTGGAACCCTCTCCTTTTGAGGTGGATTTGATCGTTGTTGACTTGGTGGGAAGCTCTCTTCTCGACCACTTGTTTCTATTGAGGTGGAACTCATGTGTATAGGAGTGTGTTGGCTTTGGTGGTAAGGCTTTCTATTTCTTCCTCTCCATTAGAGGAGAGCCCTCTCCTATTGAGGAGGAGATTGGATTGGATTTTAAAGGGGGATGGAGCTGGAAGGATTTGGATGATTCTCAGTGTGTTGTTGTTCTCTCTAGCTTCCCTATTGAGGTGGGGAGTTTGGATTTTTTGGGCTCAGTATTGTTATTATTGAGCATATGGATTGTTGCAGCTTGGCTGAATTGTTACCTGACTGTTTCAGGAGATTACTATTGTCATAACCTGATCTGTTGGGTTTAAGGTCCCTTTGGTTCTTGATGTTTGCAGCTTGAGTTGTCTTGCTGATTCTTGATGGCTGTTGTTGTTTTGTTGATTATCTTCTATTAGCAGCTTTCTCGCCTTGGATTGGGTTGCGGTTCCCATCAAAACCATTTGTACTGGGTTTCGGGGCCCCATCAAAACCTGTTTTACCCTTAATCCAAAACAAAGTAATTAGGAAATTGAGGAAAGAGACATTCAATAGGAGTCTTCTTCTCACACAACTTTATTTATCATTGATATAACACATGGGAAAATATTCAATCACTTCATCAAATAGGGGATGGGTGTGATAGACGAGGTGTATTTTTTGTTGCCATATTTTCACAACAACTACCTTTACGAGAATTATAGGGTTGTGAATATTCTAGGGCTATGAACATTTTGAGGCTCCTTGAGATGTGAATAGCCCTTCCCACTTCCTCTAGATTCTATCTTTTGGAGTTGAATCATCTTTCATTACCCTATTTCATCAAGAATTATTTTTTCATCAAGATAGGTTAGCATTGTAATCTTTTTTAACACAAAATAGAAAAACATAAATGCATACATAATTATAAATTAGAATAACCAATAATTTATCATTTAATAAGATTAATAATATAGCGTGATAGGTTTTTTTAGGTAATGAAGGAAGGTACTTTTATTCAAAATATAAGGTCAATCTCCACCTCATCACTTCCTCACATCTAAGGTTATGTAGGTCCTCCTATTTGTTATTGTCTTTTTGTATATTGTAGTCTATTTTTCTTTATTTTATTATAGTCATCTTTAAACTTCTAACTCTATTATCATAAATTAAATGTGAAAATAGATCCATTTCTTTAAGATTAATGATGAATCCCTTGCCACTTTCTACCTTTTTATGCCATCTTTGAAACTCCCATTCAAAATGTTTTTCGTTAACATGTATTGTGGATACTAGTTGAAGGAGTAGGGGAGGTATGAACCTCATGCCAATCCATTTATCTATCAATTGGTGCATTATCTCTATTATCACCTTGTCTTGTCAAAAGGACCACATAATATTTCCTAGAGAAATTATTTCTCATATTTTAAGATGTATAGGTAAAGAATTGTGTTGGAGGTCTAAGGAGTTGGTGATGCTTGTTGGAAACATGAGGATGAGATATATAGTATGTAGATACAGTGTTGTCATTGATGTCAACATTGTGATGTGATGTGAAGATTAATGATCAGTTGATCTAGTGTGCATATATGTTTGAAATGCTGGCAATCCAGTATAGAGATGCAGATGTTTTTTCTCTGGTGCAGAATATGTGAGTTGGTTATATGGCTAAGTGTCAAAACAAAAAAAATTAGTGCTCTATGCATCCAATTTTTGGTCCCAGTTGATCCGCCTTGAAGTATTTTGGTATGTGGTTCTAAGGAAAAAAATTTGGATTTCAAAAGGGTCTAAATCCAAAGTTTCATGTTATTTTGACCTTAGATGCATAAATTATGGATGATCATATATCAAGTTTGTCAGTGACAGTGTTTCCTATACAAAGTACTTGTTTTTGATTAGTTTGAACTTCATTGTGAATAATATCTGGTCTTGCAAATTTATGGAAGTGTTTACAAGTGTTAGTTGCATCTATGTCCCAAGTGGTGTGTAGTTTGGAGGCATGTCAGTTTGTGGATAATCAATTGGTTATTTTGATGTTATTCACCAGCGATGTTGACCTAATATGTTTGAGGTACTTGTGTAGAGTTAAAGGAAGTGTTGATCAGTTATGTGGGAGCTATTATAGATCCATTCTGACCTATTTTATGTGTTACAAGTTTTGAAATAAGGCGTGAGGTGTGCATGTTTGATCTTGAGTCGACAAGTTATTGCTTTAGATGATACATCTAATTAGGTTGACCTAATTGATGTTGTAGGTTTTTGCGAATGTAATGGGTATAAGTATAAGATCATTTTGGTATTGAAGAGTGAGGATTAAGTTGTGTGTGTGAGTTCCCAAGAAGAGCTTGTAAATTCCATGCAAATGCAGAGCAGCGTAGAGTAATATGAAGTGTGTTGATTCAATGTTTTGAGCTTCAATGGAACTTTATTTCTTGCATATTGTAGATGCATTTGTAGTAGTTCAAATCTTGGTAGTGAGCCACCCCTCTCTTCTATTTCTCTTATTCTCTGGACAGTGATTCCACCTAGTAGTGAGCCTTTCTGTAATATCTTATAACTGATTATAATATATTGTGAGCCAATCCTTGCTGTGGTTTTCCTCCTTTTGGGTTTTCCACGTAAAAATGTAGTGTTCATGTGTTATATGCTTTGATGGTTATTTTCATGGTTTATTTCCTTACTATAAATTGAATATGATATGTGGAATGAATGTTTAAATTTTTAAGTGGTTAGAGAATACTGATTCACCCCCCCTCTCATTCTAAGTGTTCAAAAAATTGTACCTTTCTTTGTAGGGCATAAATATTACTTTAGGAAATTGGAGAATTACATTTTCTATGGCTTGGTAACATTGTTTCAAGTTGTTGGTGTACTATTTTGACAATATCAGATATTGAACTATTCTTTGAAATTGATTCTTTAATGCTTGTGGTTTATGATGTATCATCAACAATCCCATTTTTTTTCTTGATTATACTCTTTTGTCTTGTCCTACCAAGCCATTTTATTTTGCATAGTTGAGATAAAAGACCTTAATTGTATTTTCCCAACAAAAATATTGACAAAGAAATCAACGTGTTCTTCAACCAACATATTGTGTATGAAGAATTCACATAGTAAGTTTTGTTGTTCCAAACCAAAAATTTTGTAGGCTTCTAAAAAATATTCATCATTGGGATCATGTGTAAATTATAGGAAATATTTAGTAATTTCCACCTTAGAAACTATTTATTTAAAAACATATTGTACATGCGATTTTTCTGCATGTAAGAAGTTCTCCTATTTTACAAGCTTCCACTTTGGCTTCATCTAATTGGTTATATTCACACTAAAAACTTGTCAACTCTTCTTATATTTTTCCATTAAAATTTCTTGAAGGCCTTCCTTTTGAGGTTACTTCATTGATATTCCTTATGGTGTATTTACTTGTTTATGAAAATACCAAATTTCTTTATCTTATTTTCCTAATAATATTTTCAATTTTTCTATTTCTTGTTGTTGTTGGAAAATTGTTTGCTTTGATTATTATATTTCCTCTTTAATTCTATCCTTATCAACCTCCATGGTTATCATATGATCCTTTCTTTTGGTTGGGGTCCACTATGGAGGAATATTAATCTCATCATCTTCTAAAGTCATTATTTCCTCCTCCAAAATTGGGCTACTTCCTTATGTCAATACTTCAATGATAGGCGACTCATGCAATTTTGGTGGAACTCCAATGGAAGTATCCTCTAGAGAAAAAGTTGTAACCCTTAAAGTCATCTCTACATGATTTTCTTGGTTTGGAACATCTAAAAATGTAGATGATTTTGTTTGAGCTTTTATTGATGGATTATGTTATGGTTCATGCATTTGGGTATGAGCAACACTAGAGGCTAATTTAGAAACTCACCCTCTGCTCCTTCAAAAAGAAAGAGGAGGAATTTGCACTCTTCTTTTGGTTCTTTTATTCTTTGTTGTAGATGGTGTTACAAGTATGAGTAGTGTTGTCATTGATGTCAAAAAGCCTATGTTGTCATTGATGTCAACAAGCCTGTGTTGTCATTGATGTCTATTATTAGATGAGATTATTATGCGAGCAGTTGATGTTATCCATACTTTGATTAATTGCATTATGTTGCCTTTAGTAAAGCTACCGGTGTTAACCTCCAATGTTGCTTTGATAAGCTTCTAGATCTTTGGATGAGGAAGTACTAAAGATGATGAGGATGTGTATTTGGTGCTTGGTTTCCAAGTGATTTTGTGAAAAATTGATAAAAAGAGGAAGCAGTGTGTTGCAGTGATGTTTTGGGTTACAGAGGTGTGTTCCTGTGTTGCTCCAGATTTCTTCTAGGTTGAATATCTTCCTATGTGATTTAGATATGTTGATGAGAGGTGTTCGGAGGTGTTTTATTCAAGAGTTGGTATATTGGATCATCGTACAAAAGAAGTTGTGTTCACCAATGTGTAAATTGTGCATTGCAGAGGTGTTTGGGAGAAATGTCTTAGCTCCACGTTTCTTCGTAGAATGGTTTCAGGTCTTGCAGATCTAAAGGAGTGTTGATAGTGTTGGTATCTTTTTTTGGTCAAGATGGTTTGAGGTTTGGTGCTTCAAAGTATGTTTATTTAGTAATAGTGTATGGCAGAGCCATCTGAGTGTACTGGGTGTGTACATTCTTCAGGTGGAAGTTGTTGTGAAGGAGTTTTTTGGACTCAAGGTGTTTGAGGAATATTCTAGATCATTTTTAAGTGTGGTGTGTGGTTTGCAAGTCATCCTTGGGTTTGAGGAAGCATGTACTTAAAATTTTAATGGTGTTTGCATGGGTAATGACCGACCTGGTGTTTACATACATGAGATGGATAAATATTATTTGTAGAAGCATGTAGTTGAGTGGTGTTTTTTATTTGGGTCCTAATTAATGTTTGATGTGTTCCACTTTCACTTCTATCCACCATGGAAGTGTTTTGGTGCCAACCTAATTTCAAATTTCCATGTTTGAAGTGCATAACCAACCTTGGAGAAGGGTTTCAAGGTTGAAGATGGTATAAGTATGAGTTGAGTTGTTGAAGGATGTGAATATAGATGTGAGAGATGTGAATGATGCAAAATACAGTGTGTTAGAGTGTGAAATTGACTAATGTAGTACGAGCTTTCATGTGTTAGTTTACTAGATGTAGTGAGCAGAAGGTGACTACAATTCTTCAATTAGACTATGAAGGTGTTGATGTCATTGTGGTGGATTCTGTGTTGCATTGAGATGCTTTTCTCTGTGTGAAATTCCTTCTCTATCTTCTTTTCTATTATGGCAGTGAGCCTTTTGGAAATGAGCCTTTCTTCTTTGGGTAGTGAGTCCTATTGTATTTGGTATTGATATTACTTATCTTGTGAGCTAATCCTCATCGTGGTTTTTTCCTTCTTGGGTTTTTGTCATAACCCAATTTTATTGCATATTTATTTAAATGTGGAAAATTGAATTATTGATCAAATTAAATTAAATATTTAATGGAGATTCTGGAATATTCGAATGTTGAATATAAGGAGTTGACTGATGTTGACTTTGTGGATTTATGAAAACTATTTTTTATATGTCATAAAAATTTGAACGTTACTGATCAATTTGCAAGTGCAAGTGTGTGCAGTTGCAGGATGACAGGTTGAAGGACGAGAACAAGGTTGAAGTAAGATTGTTTAGCCAGATCGAATGGTAAGCCAGTTGGAATCAAGGTGCACACACCACAATGGCATGATGACTGGCATTTGATTGATCTACATATATAAGAAAGAATTTTTTTTCTAATTTGAACTATTTTCAGTGCTTGCAAATGAATGATTAGTAGATTTAATTATCTATTCAAGCCTTGTGATTTGAAGGAACTAAAATGAGCATTGTAAAGAAAATTATCTTCTTTAGTGTAGAAATATGTATATGTAAAGAAGCTCAAAATGTAAACTTAAGATGATATTGTATGGAACCTTTGAGTCATTCCAAACAAGAAACTTGTATATGAATGTTTTATTTAAAACATATGCATATATACATATATATATGTGTATGTAAATCGAACACACACACACACACATATATATAAATACATATATATATATATATACATTATTCAAATTCATGGTAAGATGTAAATGAAATCATTTAAATACATAGAGCTAAAAATATGTAAGTATATATATATATATATATACGTATTCATGTTCGAATTTGAATGGAAATTAAGTTGATAACCGATGCTTTAAGAATCAGACAGTGGTAAAATCAATGAAGATTACAAGGCAGACCCACAATGCTCGTGGCCTACCCAATAATAATGGCATTATTCAAAATTAGAGGGCAACTATGGTAGGAAACTACCATAATATTAGCACCCAGCCGCATGCAAAAAGTGGGTGGGGTTTTACCATTCTTTTGAATGAAGGTGGTGGAAAAAGTAGGGGATCGATAAGGAAGGAAATCGATAAGCACCCAAAAGACAGAAAAGAGATCAAAGTTGTAGGAAAAATCTGAGGAAATCTTCAATTCAACAAGCTCATCCATTAAGGTAATCTGATTCATGAATTAGTGTCGATATCGCTATCATATCTCTTCCTTGTTTATGTTTATCATTCCATATGTTAGTAGAACCGATAGTATAGAGGCATGCAATGTACTTTCTTGTGTGTTTCGGCTTGAGCCGAATGAATAGTTTTGGTGATTACCCTCAGGGGATTCACATGGCCTACAACCTAATCATCTTAGTCTTTTTTGAATGGAGCCATTTGGCTAGCTATGCTAGTTTGAGGCATTGAAATCCCAAAAGTGACTGTTAAGAATGTTCACTCAATAGAGCAAGTCATATCATGGCTATCAAATATCATAATCTGATTCGTTGTGTACCATTTGGTGTTGATTGTGTAAGGGTTCGCTTATTGAACCTGTGTAAAGAGGAAATAAACCTCTATGCTACCTTCAGTATGTGTTGACAGAGTTATCCTTTAAAGCAAACGCTTCCCATTATTGGCCTAGCCAATAATGGTGAAAGGGAAATTCGTTCTTTTTGCAGGTTAGTGGTAATCATATGTGTATAAAAGAACCCTTGATTTGAAGAATTGATGGTTGTTAATGAAAGGTTTCTTCGAAAACTTGTAAAGATCGATCCTCAAGATCGATAGTGTAAATTGTTGTTTTAGAAGCAGATATGGGACTGCATGAAGTATAGAGCAACACGCATTAAGGTATACACTAGAATACCCGAAAGAGTAACTTTGAATGAAACTTGAGGTTAAGATAGGAATACTCGACCATAGAAATGGTTCAAAATCTAGAAAGAAACCTGATCTTTTTGATGTAGCCTATGTAGGAAAAAGTACCATAGACCCTGAAACCTCTTTGTTTTCTTAACTGAAAAATTTGCTTAAGAAACTCACTTCGACAAGCATGTCGAAGTTGGTCCCCTTATAATATTAAAGATGCTCATAGTGATTCCAGTGTTGAAAGAGTTCAAGATCTAGATTAAAGAAATTTTGTTCTTAAGGTTGAAACTATGCTTTCTGATTTGTTTAATTTTTGTTCATGATGGACAAATCTGTTCAATATTAAATGGTCAACAATTGCTTGTAAACATCTTAAGATCAACAAAATGAGTAAACGACATTAATTGTCATCAAATATATTCTATTAGTTTAGAACATAAATGTAATGATGTAAACAAAAGTTATTCTTTAGCAAATGACTTCGTTTAATTGAAAATTATCTTGTAGTTGGAAACAACTTATTTTATGTCTGTTTAGTATGTAAACAACTTACTTTATGACTGTTTAGTAGGAATCAGTACCTGTGTTGTTAAAACAATGAATGTTCATGTATAAACAACTAATTTTATGACTTTTTAGTATGTAAAAAACTTACTTTATGACTGTTTAGTAGGAAACAATACCTGTGTTGTTAAAATAATGAATGTTCATGTATAAACAGTTGATCTTATGACTGTTCAATATGTAAACAACTTATTTTATGATTTTTTAGTAGGAAACAATACTCATTTTGTTTAAACGATGAATTTCCTTATGGAAACAAGAAATGTTAGAATATAACAGTATGTGAGAAACTATTAGTATAAGACTTGCTTAGAACATTTAGTTTGACAATGAAATGTCAATTAGAATACTATTGAAGGATTGCAATCTAAATAATGATTATTTCAGAATGTATGCACAAATTTTAACATTAATAGGCACATATATGTGTATGCACATGGACATTGTCTATGTACATACACATACTTGTCACATACCTTCTTTTGTTTTTAGTACATTTTAAAGAAAAATGCTTAAGTTGTTAAGTAGAAACTAGTCATAAGAATGATATGACTGATCTTTGAAATACTCTGTGAAACATCAATTTTGATTTTCTATTTTGAGTATAAATTTTTATTATGTCTCTTCTTTGAAGACATTTATGAATGAATATTTGATACTTGAATAGAACAGTGATACCTTAGTTGACTAGAGCATCTATGGGTAGTTGCTGCTAGAGGGTAGATAGTTGTTATAGTAGAAATCTACCTTCCAGGATGGGTGCCGAAATGGGTTCAAAGAGTATAGGTTTGCTTTACCAGAACCTATCGTTGTTGTTGTTGCAACATACTTATTATGCTTGGCCAAGCAATATGGTTCATTATGTATGTATGAATGAACTTCATGATTTCACTCTCTACCATTCGTAGCATAGATCTTGCACTTTCTTTCTAAATTGTAGATAGAAATTGCATGTTGATGTATGGGTACGCACCAGATTCCACCTTATAGGTTGTTCTCTTGCTAAAATTTGCATGCAGGGTCGAGCATTCTTCAATTCAAAAGAATACCAAGGAAGCGTAAGCTTCGTGGTTGGGTGGTAAAGCGCTTCAACCATGTTCTCGTCCACCAGTAGAGGTGAGCGTTGAAGAAGAACCTTAGTTGTTCCCAGACTATCGTAGTCTATGATGTATCTTGATGTTATTCATTCATGCACTTGATGAGAAATGTACTATGTAATGACATTGTGGCCTTAGGTGCCAAGTAAATCTTGATATTGTAATTTGACTTTTGAAGTTAATATAATAATCTTTGACTCATTTTAAATGGATATGGGTAGCTATGATTGACTTTAGCCACCAGTTGTCTTTTTAATTTGGAGTATATTCATGTGTCATTTACAATAATAATAATTTAGTAATAATTAGGAATGGGTTATCACATTTGGTATCAGAGCTTAGGGTTCAGCTCTAGGCCTTTTGAGTCTACCATAGTTGACTAGGATAGTTAACCCTTGACCCAAAATTGGAAGTCCTGAGAAGTGACTGAACCTAAATTTAATGTAGGAATGGGAAGGTCAAAGGTAGGATGAAAGAAAGGGAAAATTGTAAGAACCTCACGAAAGAATGACGTTAAGGAAGGAAATGCCAAGACGAAGGTTCAACTAGAAATTCTCGATGACGAAACTCTAGCTCAATCCCTTATGCGACTGAAGCTAGAAAGAGTCTTGAATATTGAGGAGAGGTGAACACCTAAGATCAAAAAGTCTTCCACAATTTAGGATTGGCCTCTAGGGTGAGGACCCAATGCACCCTTGTTGACCAAAGAGGAAAAAGAGAGCCTACATGCTCAACCATCCTCTTCTATAAAGAATGATGTAAAATCAGATGATGATCCAGAGGAATGCACTCTTTCTGATACTGAGAAATTAGAATGATATAACTCAAAGCCTATCATAAATAAGGGTCTATTGACTCACCCTAAATATAATTAAAATTAGATAATATTTTTGGTGTGTTCAATGAGAGACTCTAAAATGTGTGTATCTTGCTTGAATGTGTATGTCTTCTATGTTGAAGGATGTATGCATATGAAAATTATGTGATGTAGCATAAGAATGTTTATTTGAGAACCTTGTGTTGAGATGCGATAAACATGACTGTGATGCAGGATAAGTGTGGGACACCATGGTGACCACTAGGTAAGATGGGGGTGGTAGTGGTCCCTGTAACGAACCAAACAAGAGACTAGAGAAAATTCTAGAGCTTTTGAATCAGAAAGAGTCTCACATGGACCACATAGAGAAAGAAGTTTGAGTGGCACGCGAGGCCCGAGATCACAGGAATGTAGAAGCCAATCAAGGAGACAGTGGTCCAGGGGCAGGTCCATGAGAGTGAATTGAGGAAGATCTTGGGAAAGACCTCAAAAGAGTGGCACCACCCAAGTTTGATGTTAAGGCTATCGAAACCGGAGCTGAAGCTTGGATTATAGAAATGGAAAAATATTTTGGGCTTTGTAACCTTTCTGAACAGACTAAGGCAACATGGGCTACGTATTATCTCTCAGGTGAAGCAGTGACATGGTGGGATAATGAGAAGTTGGAACAAAACCTACAACCTACTGAGATCACTTGGGGACTCTTCCTCCAAGATTTAAAGAAAAGATGGTTACTGCAGCTTTTCTTTGACAAGAAAGTGACAGAATTTCATAACCTTAACCCAGAGAAATATGATTGTGATTCGATATTGGGAAAATTTCACTAACCTGTTAAAGTATGTGCCTCAATATAAAGGGGATGAACGGTTCCGTATCCAAAAATACATAATGGGACTCAGACCCCACATAGGATCTGAGGTGGATATGCATGAACCTCAGACCATGAATGAAGTCTTCCAAAAAGCCACCAAACAGGAACAAAAGTTGCAATAGTTGTCAAATCTTCGTAGCGATTCAAGTTCTAAGTCTCGTTATGGGAAGGATAAATTTCATAAGGGAGACAAGAGCCATTAGATCCGTAATATTAAAAGGGGAAGTGAATCACAGGAGAAGGGTGAAGATGGTAATGGTGGAAAGAAAAAGAAAGCAAACAAGGGTAAGGGCAAGGATGACCATAAGCAGAAGGGATTTAGAGAGGACAAGTCAGGAGGTCACAAAGGGCCTCATGATGGATGTTATACTTGTGGAGGTGACCATTATGCCTCGAATTTTCCTCAGCAGTCGAAGTCGCAGAAGGAAGGAAGCTACCAATAGACTCACCAGATCCACATTGCAGTGGATAACAAGCAAGCAGAATACCAGGCTTTTCCAATCCAACTAATGGGTAAGCTCTATGGCCAATATGTCTCTATCTTAATTGATACTAGAGCTACTGAATGTTTTATAAATCCTAGAATAATATCCAAAATACCCATTAGACCTAGGTACATGGAAAACTCATGGACAGTCCAGTATGGTAATCGAGCAAAGCAGAGGGTAGATACCTCTCTTTTGTAGTGAGTTAGAACTTCCAACCTTTCAAACTCAGGTCAGCTTGTATGTGGCACCCTTAGGCTCATATGATGTAATTTTGGGAATAAATCTGTTAACTAAGCATAAAGCTTTAGTGAGCTATGAGGATAAGGTGGTCAACTATCTAGATGATTATGGAAACCTAGTTAAGGTTTGTGGAATGCAAAGACCCTTAGAGCTTAGACATATTTTTGTGATGCAGCTCAAGAAGGCTTGTTGAAAGGGGTGTGTGATTTACGCAGTGCATGTTAGTAATTTAGACAGCATGGAGCCATATTTAGATGATTATCCTATTTTTAAGGATTTCTAGGATGTAATCCCTGATGAACTTACAAAATTTCCTCCAAAGCGGGAATTCAATTTTTCTATTGACCTTGTTCCAGGAGCTAAGCCTCAATCCAAGGTGCCTTATCGAATAACCACCACAGAACTCTATGAGTTGAAGGCCCAGCTAAGGGAATTGTTGTATAAGGGGCTCATAATACCCAGTGTGTCTTCTTAGGGAGCGTCGGTTATTTTTGTGAAAAAGAAAGATAGAACTTTGCGTCTATGCATAGATTATCGGATGTTGAACAAGGTTACCATCAAGAACCGATATCCACTCTCGAGGATTGATGAATAGTTTGATCAAATGAAGGGAGCAACAATGTTCTCCAAAATTGATCTCAGGTTGGGGTACCATTGTTTGAGGATTAAGGAAGAAGATATTCTGAAGATTACATTTAGAACTTGGTATGGACATTACGAGTTCACAGTGGTTCCTTTCGGTTTAACTAATGCACATCAGCCTTTATGAACCTTATGAATAGTGTATTCAAAGACTGCTTAGATGAATTTGTCTTGATTTTCATTGATGACATTCTAGTCTACTCAAGGACTGTTGAAGAACATGATAGACATTTGAGGATAGTTTTTCAATGTTTGAGAGAAAGGAAACTCTTTGGAAAGTTGTCCAAGTGTTCCTTCTATCAGGACCGAGTGCACTATTTGGGCCATATCATTTTAGTTGAAGGAGTCTCTGTGGACCCCAAAAAGATCAAGGTGATTGTGGAATGGCCAGTGCCTCAGAATGTGTCAGAATTTTGTAGCTTCATGGGCCTTGTAGGATATTATAGGAAGTTTTTGCAAGGGTTCTTCGAAATTGCATCTCCTATTACCTCACTCCAAAGGAAGGGAACACAGTTTGAATGGACCGAGAAATGCAAGCATGCATTCCAACTCCTGAAGGAGAGGATTAGTACAACACCTATGCTGACTATCCCTAATCCTAATGGGAGATTCACAGTAATCATTGATGCTTCTGGAGAGGGATTGGGAGCAGTATTAATGCAAGATGAACAAGTAGTGGCATATGAATCAAGAAAGCTTAAGCAACATGAAGTAAACTATGAACCTCATGATTTGGAATTGGTGGCCATAGTTCATGTCGTACAGATGTGGAGGCATTACCTTTTGGGAAATCTATTTGAACTCAAGATAGACCACTTGGGTTTGAGATACATATTTACCCAACCAAACCTCAATGCACAACAGAGAAGGTGGCTAGAATTCCTTAGCGAGTATGACTTTGGAATTGAATACATAAAAGGGAAAGAGAATAGAGTAGTTGATGCTCTTAGTAGATAAAGACATATGACAACCATGATCTCAATAAGATCTAACTTGAGGCAATAGGTAATTCAGAATCTGCCAGGGGATGAGCACTACGAGAGAGTGAAGAGCGCCCTAGCAGAAAACCCTTCGGATCATTGGTTCAATGGGTACTAAATCAAACCAAATGGAATCGAATCTAGAGAGCTAAGAAAGTTGGTTTTAGAAGAAGTTCACAATGCACCATATTCAGGACACCTTGGTGTATCTAAGATGATCGCGAAGTTGAAGACTATATTTTTGGCCCAAACTCAAGATAGATGTAGTGGAGTACGTAGCTAGATGCTTGGAGTGCCAGCGAGTTAAGGATGAACATGCACACCCAGCTGGGTTATTGTATCCACATGACATACCTAAGTATAAATGGTAGGTGATTTTGGATATAAAATCCCTCGAGCTCCCTTCAGGTTGATAATATTTTGCTTGGCCTTCACCCGTGCCCCATATATTTGAATATCTTTGGGCCCCTTTTTGAAGAGCTTCACTCGCTATCGCCACGTGTCTGCCACGCGCTCCTCGCAAGGATTTCCTCCCTAGCTTCTCTACCGCGCCCCACCATGCTTCCATGTGTCAGCAGCGCGGGCCTTTGAATGCTTTCTTCCCTTCACTTCTCTATCGAGCTCCACCTATGTGCCACATAGCATCATTTCGCGTACACTTTTTGGCAGATCCCACAGTCAACGCTGGTAACTAAGACTTCTCCACGTGTCTTCTTCGCAGGGGTTTTCATCGCAAGGACAAAAGAATCAATGGCAAGCCCCGACCTATCGCCACGTGTCCTAACTGACTCGTGGGTGAGCGACACATGTCTGCATGGAATTTTGTTGCTTCTACACTAGGAGTAGAGCCATCATTTGTTGGGGATGCATCTAGCTCGAAGGCAGATGAATTTTATGTCTCATATTGTTTTCTGTTGCAACAGCCTTAGGAAATCATTGTGATGGACATCATTGCTCATGCTGAAGGAATCTTTTATATTACTGGATTTCAGGTGGTGGGATGTTTCTCTATAAATACTGCTTCTTTTTGAAAAGGAGTTTGGAACGTATATAGAAAAATTGTGAAAAGACACCAGGCCTTTTGTATTGTTTTTTATTATTGTATTAAGACTCACAGACTGTGCCATTGTTGTTTGGCCTCTCTGTTTCTTAGCTATTTGAGAAAACATTATACTGTGTCATTATTGTACTAAGTAGTTTATTTATAGAACTTCTATAATTTCAATATAAGTTTGTTGATTTAGACCATGTCTTGGACTCTTCTTTTCAGTAAATGTGTATGGGAGTTATTTTATGTTATTGAATAGATTATTTGGGTTTTCATCTATGAATTTTTTTATTCTGAGACATGCAAATTGTTGAACGGGCCCTTAAATCCCATTTGAAAGGGAGATTTACCGTGCCCACACCTACATTTTGGCGTATCGCCCTAGTTAGATCTTTATTTTATATATCTGCTTCCTTTTCCCATTCCAAACCCCCCAACTATAGAAGGATTCATCTTCTTTAAAAACCTGGAGGTCACTTAGTTTAGTGCAATTGGTCCCCCATTAACTAAGTTTCCCATAAGGTTGTTGCTTGTCAATTTTCAGCATCAACAGTTTCCTTTTTTGACACACCCGGTGGGACTTGTTTTTAATGTATCTATATCTAAAGAGGGTGTATGAGCCATCGACCTGTTACTAGATCCCAAACAACAAATAACCCTAGCCTGTTAGTATCACCACTAGTAACAGTACAAACTAGAACCCATCTAGTGAACATTTAGATCCCTCCACCAGTCATGTTGCCAATTGCTACCATAAATTATGTGGCATGGGATGTCGAAATCCCCCTTATAGAACCAGTAGCACCTATCGTTTGGGGCCCTATCCCAACCTCTGCGTTAAAAGTTATACCAAAATTCATCAAGGAAGGCTTGAAAACACCATCTGAACACCTACAAGATGTGGCAGACGTGTGTTTGGTGCATGGTGTTACCGACTAGAATGTAGCGCTCAGTTTACTCGCAACCTCTTTCAAGGGTAAGGCGCTAGATTGGTATCGCACTGTGGAAGCTAACACTATCGGTACCTTGGATCAACTCAGAGTTCCTTTCTATGAGAGATTTTTGAATAATGGAGATCGGTCTTTGCTATATTAGCAGTTGGTGACCATAAAGTGGGCCCCATATGAGGCCATGACTGACTTCAACTCCTGGTTCCACACAACTTGGAAGAGGATTTAGGTTGCTATCCGCCCACCCGTTGAGTTGGCATTCATGTTCTACTTGAAATCCATCAATGTCGACATCTTGATGATGATACAGTCTCTTGGTGGGACCACTCTACCAGATGCATACAATATTGTTGTCAAGGCGAAGAACAATCTGATAGATGTCAGGAAGTTGCCACCTCGGCTTGCTATTCCTATATTTCCTGAGATCTCAGTTCCTACCCAGGAAATAGCATCTACCAGTGCGCCTACTCCTCCCCAATCTATGTACACATATCCAGGCGTGCCACAAAACATTGCTTCCACATTTGGCTCTTGAAAAGATGAGATAAGCGACATCAAGGAGCTATTGCGGACCATCTCAAATGAGATAACTACCATCAAGCGGAACCAGTCCTCACCTCCGAAGCCAACCTACCAAAATTATCAAGGCGAAAGATCTTGCTACTAGAAAAATTAGTTTGAAGGAGGCTCGCACACAAATATGCAGACTCAAACAAGTAATCAGATGGTACTGGTACCTACTCCACTACAGAGGGCTCACCCAAGCTTGAGTAGAGAGCTGAAAGTGGGGAAAAATAATCTCGCTGATGACATCAATCCCTGGTGCTTCCCTTGTGGCCACACACATATGCCCTGAAATTGTCCGCGCATCAATCTACAATAAAGAGTGGCAAAACAACGCAATCAAGGTGTGACGTCAAACCCTAGAGGTTATGTACATGCCTCTCCCCAGATGGAAAATGCGGTACTCACCACGCAAATGCAAGGGATGTCCCTGGAGCAAGAAACAAATATAGCTCCTGATCACACGCTCTTCTCATGGATGGAAGAAGAAGAGGTTGTGTTTGCAAATGATGCATTCACATCAAAGACCCTGCAAGTGTATTCTGATTACAACACTCACTCTAAGAGGAGATTCATGGGTGAACCAGTTGTCCCACAACCCAAAAGTGTCTCCGACCAGACTCCTAGTACCTTCGTAGTTGCACGACAATTTCAGCCACGAAGGGAATTTTTTATAACCAGGGCTAAGGAATTGAAGCCTTTAAATCCACTGCCATTCAATGTGGTGGAACAATTGAAAAAATCCTCTGCTAATGTGTCCCTTTGGGATATGTTAGCTATTCCGGAGTAGAAGTCATTGTTGTAGAAGGCCCTTCAGGAAGATGCAGTCATTGATCCAACAAAGAAATCACTTAAGGGAAAGGTCGTTGATTCATCAACCATGTCCAAAGTTCTCAAAAATAGTACAAAGGAAGCCTCTACCAAAGTTAGAGATAAGCCAAAACCAAAGCCTTTTTTCCTAACTCTTATTGTGGGTAAAAAATTATTGCATAATTCCATGATTGACTCTGGTGCTAGCACCACAGTCATGCCCAAGCAGATAGCTGAAGCCTTAGGCCTTAGCTATGAACATTTAAATAGAGGAGTTATGCAGCTTGATGGGAACAAGGTTGAAACCATAGGTGTCATTAAAAACCTCCCCTTGACTCTATTCTCCTACCCGAGTATCACAGTTCCACAAGATACCGTGATCATAGACGTTCCCCCCATGTTCGGTCTCTGCTTATCCCAGGAATTCACTTCCAAGATAGGCGGATATCTTTCCTTAGACTGGTCACACTTGATCCTCAGGACCAAGCATGGAGCTAAAATGAAAATAATATTTGAACCTCTACATTCGTAATATGTGGCCAATGAAGCTATGATCAACTTTGAAGCCACTCATACCTCTTTCACCAAAGATGAAATGTATTGTACTGAGTGACTAGAAGATGAGAAGGTGACTGGAGACCAGACTAATTCATAGGAGGTCCTCTTGAGCGAATATATAGACACTGATCCTTTCAGAAATTATCATGCCATTGGATTGGGGACTTATGTCATCTATGATAAAGATCAAGTGATCCTAAAGGTCATGAAGGGATCTGAGAGTTGTCAAGCCTTAGAGCTATGAACACTGCATTTTGATGGAGCAAGATGCAAAGTTGGTGCAAGATCCGGGATATGTTTGACATCCCCATCCAATAAAAAGAAACTCAAGTTCTTTTGCTTCTAGTTCGCTTGCTTAAACAATGAAGCTGAATACGAAGGCCTAGTGCAAGGTCAAAGCCTTGCAAAGCAGATGGGCATTTAGCAAATAATGGTGTTCAGAGACTTCGAGCTAGTGGTCAATCAAGTCCGGGGGCTTTCCACAACCAAGAATATCCACATGAGATCCTATAGACATAGAGTCTGGGACCTAATCGAGGGATTTGAAGCCTTCAATATCTAGACAATTCCTAGAGAAAAATGCAGATGCATATCACATGGCAGCAATCAGATCTCAGTTTGATCCTACCTCCGACTTAATTCATAACATACACTCCGTGCAAGTGATAGTATGGCCTACAATTCCCAATAATGACCAGAGCTAGCAAGTGTTCGAAAGTGATGAACACATTGCCTCATTCATCCAACAGTCAAGAGAATTCGCTGAGTAACTCCAACCAAAGATCATCAAGGCCTATGAAGGACAAATTATTCAATTGAGGTACAACAAGCTTCCAAAAGGATTAGTCATTCTCGAAAACCTATTCGATTGTGATGATGCGAGGAATGACAAGAGGAAGCTTGTAGTGGACAAAAGTGACTATGCAGATCTTTAGGTCGGAGACGGAAGGAGGCTCAAAGTCAAAAAATATGTCTCGCAACATGATAAAGAAACTCATCCATTTCTATGAGAAATATGAAGGAGTAGTGGCCTGGTCATATGATGACCTCAAGGGATATGATCCTGAAATCATCCAGCATACTATAGAACTGATGGACGGAGCAAAACTTGTTTGCCAAAAACAAAGGCCAGTAAATTTGAAGATTAAAGCCTTGATAGCGCAAGAGCCAACAAAGCTAATTCAGTCCTCGATCGTCTTCTCGATCAAGCACAGTACATGGGTATCTAACCTAGTTCTAGTCCGAAAGAAGAATGAAGACATCCGCCTATGTGTTGATTTTCGGGACCTGAACAAAGCATCCCTAAAGGACCACTACCCCTTGCCTTCTATGGAGTCAATCTTGCAAACAATGGCAGGATTGGAGATGTTTTCTCTACTAGACGGTTTCTCTGGTTACAACCAGATTTGGGTTAAAGAGGACAAAAAAAAAAAACAACGCTCACTACCAAGTGGAGAGCGTTTGCATATGCAAAAATGCCATTCGATCTCTCAAATGTGGGAGCCACCTTCCAGCGGGCAATGGATATTTATTTCAGGGAATTGATCAATAAGATCATCTTAATCTACTTGGATGATCTTATGGTATTCTCCAAGCATAAGGATGATCATTTTGATCACCTTGAAATGGTCTTTAAAAAATGCCAGGAGTTCGAGATATCCTTGAACCCAAAAAAATGTGTTTTCAAAGTGTCGCAAGGAAAACTATTGGAACATGTAGTGTCCAAAGATGGAATTGCAATTGATCTAAAGTAGGTGAAGGAAATCAGACAACTTCCCCTTCTATTCAACAAGAAGGGAGTCCAGTCCTCCCTGGGGAAGGTAAATTTTGTGAGCAAATTCATTTATGATTTTGCCAGAATAATTAGACCTATCACCCTAATGCTAAAAAAGGATCAATTTTTCAAATGGAAAAAGGAAGCTAGAGAAGCCTTTGAGAAGGTTAAGGATGCTATCTCTTCAGCTCATGTACTGGTAAATCCAGACCTATCAAAGGAAGTTATAATGTATATATTCAGTAGAAAATCTAGCATCACTACTGTTCTGACCCAAAAGGATGATGAAGGAAAGGGAGAAAATCCAATGGCATTTCACTCCCAGACCTTTTGAGACGAACTACAACTTCGTCAAAAGGCAAACATTCACCATTGTTAAGGGGCTCAAGAAGTTCTGACATCTCATATCTTGCAACAAGGTGATTGTATATGTCTTGCATTCCATTGTGCGTGAGTACATCATGGAAGGAGAGATCAACGAACAAAGGGCCAATTGGATCACTAAGATCCTCGAATATGATATTGAGGTCAAGCCCACAAAGACTATCTAAGGAATATGACTGTGTGAGTATTTGGCACATGACAAAGAAATGGCAACTGAAGAGGAGCAACCCGAGCTTGTTCTAATAAATGAATCTGAGTCCGAAGGCTGTTGGCTAGCAGACAAAGTAAGATTCATGCATACCGGAAAATATCCGTTGAGCCTTCCTTCTTAGAAGAGAAGATTCTATAGGTTGCAGAACAACGAATATGCACTCATTGAAGGGGTCCTTTTCAAAAGGAACTTCAATGGTGTTCTTCTGTGGTGTGTCACCACAGAACAAGGAAGGAAATTTTTTGACACTTTCCATAGTAGTCCCATGGGCAGACATTTCTCTGCAATGACCATTGCTATCAAAATTATGTGTGCTAGATATATCTGGCCTACACTATTCAATGAATCACACTCCTTGGTTAAGGTATGCAAGGAATGCCAATTCTTCACGGGAAGGAGGAAAAACTCCGCAATGCCTCTCAACTCAATAGTGATTGATGAACCCTTTGCACAATGGGGCCTTGATTTTATCAAGATGATTAATCCTGCTTCCAGTGCAGGACACAAATGGATCCTCATGGCTACGAACTACTTTACCAGATGGACCAAGGCCATGCCCCTGAAGAATGCAATGGAGCTAGAGATTGTGAACTTCCTCGAGGAACTAGTAATGAGATTTGGACTGCCAAAGACCATCATCTCTGATAACGCTAATGCTTTCTTGGGTTCTAAGGTATGTCAATTCGCACTCGTGCATAGCATATTATTAAAAATTTCTTCAAACTACTACCTGTAGGTGAATGGCCTAGCCGAGTCGACTAATAAAAAAATAGTCTAACTCATTAAAAGAATCGAGTTAGAACATCAAAGAGAGTGACATAAGAACCTCCAGGTAGTGCTCTAGGAAAACCGAATAACCCCTAAGAAATTTCTCAAGACTTCGTCGTACGAATTGGTATATGGGAAGGAAGTGCTATTGCCCATCTCCATGGAGATTCCTGCACTACAGTTGCTCAAGTCTCTTGAGGTGGAAAAAAACATAGCCATGGAGGTCCAATTGGCTGAGTTGTTCGAGATACAGGAAAAAAGAGAATAGGCCCTAATAGCCATGAATAACCGCCAACAGGTGGTTAAAAGGTGGTTTGACAAGAAAACCTTAGACCAAGGTCTTAAATGCAGAGATCTAGTGCTAAAGTTCAATGAGAGGGTTGCAAAGCCTAGCCAACACAGAAAATTTGATAGTCTGTGGAAAGGCCCTTTTAGAATAATTCAATGCAACAACATAACACATTCGAATTAGAAAATATGGAGAAAGAAGCATTGTGGATTTTAGTTAATGGAATCCACCTCAAATTGTTCAATTAAGCTTTGTTAATTATTTTGCTTGTGTAAATATGTAATTATTGTAAGTTTTTTTTTGTTCTTTTGTTTGGTCGGTCTTTTCAAAAGGAACCCATATGCAAAATTGAAAATGTAACGCAAGAAGTAGAGAAAAAGGAACCCATAATGCAGAATTACAAGAAGCAAAAGAGACATAAGTTTAATAAAAGTTGTATATTCAGTGTATGGTATTATATACTTTGATATTAAATTTCCAAAATGGCTATAGGGCCATACTTTAAAGTATATATATATACTATGCAGTTTTTTCAATATATACGATAAAATCCTTTTTCTAAGCATATATACAGAAAATAGATGAAAAGTGTTAATTCTTAAATGAAAGCATGAGCGTCATCAACAACGGCATCTGGAACAACTTCATCAGCAAGATCATTAATAGGCGCAACAAGATCATTGACAACAACAAGGGCATCAACAACAATAACGGCCAGTGGTGGAGGATACACCAAGTTCTTGAAATCAGTATACCACTCCATGCCGTAGAACAACACCATGTTGTAGCAGCATAGCAAGAAGTGGCAAGAACGTGTAACCCTTTGGCGGTGCTCTTCATGCGTTAGAATGCATAATCCACTCAGGAACGACACCCACAACACCACTGCATCTTCTTCAATGTGTTTGCAGAGGTCGCTCCCCATAGGAAGACCTAGGCCATACACTGCATTTGCCACAATTTCTCCAAGGCCGCCAAGGTAGCACTTCAGGAAGATTTCCAACGTAAGTCATAGGATCATTGGCTTAGGGACATGTATATCAAACAAGGACGCAACAAAGTGAGAGAAAATGTCGTTATTGACCCTATACTTGTCTTCGTACTCTATATAGTTCCTACCTAGTACCCACTTCATTGCTATGATAACTAATGAATGCTTGTTCTTCGTCATTTGCTTCAAATGCCTGTTAGAAACTTCACCTAGAAAAGTTGTCTGTGAATTATTGCTAGTGAGCCTAATCAAAGTATTCATGATGCTTATTGATACCCAACTACAAAATGCCAATTCCTCCCAATTACTAAGTGCAATTCTACCATTTTCTTAGGGTTTATTTATAGAAATATCCAGGATACTTGCGTGCCATAAGCCTGATGCTAATCGAGTGTTAACTCAAAAATCCCACCAAGAGCCAGCTCAAATTTCCCACCCAGTAGTGTCTGCTATGTATGAATTGTTGTGTGCAAAGTTAAGGAGTAATTAAGTAGCCAAAACTAGTGTCAGTCTTAGGTGGTAGTCTACACAACCAAGTGCTGATGTGTCACGTCACAAGCATTTTCCAATTTCCAAGGAGGAACTCAAATCTTTTTGATTACTCATTGCATCTTTGGCTTAATCATTCTTTTTAGGATATTAATTGGAAAGCATGTGAAAGGTTTTATACACCTTCAATCGCCAGCTTAATTTCCCAAGAAATTGTGTCGTAGGACATGATGACTAACTGTCATTATGAATTTTTGTCTTTTCAAAAGGGCAAGAAATTCATTTCGTATGGGAAAAGGAGCTGGCAGTACATGCCGAATTTAATGCAGAAAGGCAACCGTTGTCCACAACTCTAAGTCAAGAAAAAGCTAAGTGTTGCATGCAAAGGAATAACATTGTGAAATTTTTCCTGAGTATGCTATCTAGTGCAAAGAGTTATGATTACAAATTTTTTGAAGAACACAAGTGAATTGCAGTAAGTTGAGCACCGTGAAAATCCACAGCACCTTGAAATGGCCCAAAATCCTTAGATGGAAGCATAGGGTGAGGCAACCCAAAGCTTGTTTGACACCATGTGTGCAACACCCATAGCCAATATTTTTAGTGATACCTCTTATGCTTCACCGAGGATACCAAAGAAGCTGAAGTGGATTTGCACGCAGGTCGTGGAAAAGCAAAAAACTCACAGGGACCAGTCCCAGATAATGGAAGAATGGGATAACATTCATGATCCCATCCTCAAAACTAACCCTATGAGTCTTAGGGAAGCAGCTAGCGAAATAATGAAAGTGGCCACTGACAAACATTAGTTGGCGTACAAGCAATGGTTCTGCGGTCTCCCGCAATATATGGTCCCTTTTGTGCATTATTGCCCAGAGCTAGTTCATGAGGGAATTCAACATTTCAACCTAGATACCGACGCCATTCAAGGTCGAGAGCTAAGGGTTATAATCAGCGAGGATGCTATTAGGAACATGTTGTGCATCCCAAAAATGGGCTCTAGAGCAGAAAGGATGGAGTCGTTTACTCCAGAAAAAAGGGGACAACTATTGGAGAGGAAGAGATCTTGCCATGGATTTTTATAACAAAGAAACCCAAAGACCTCAGGAAGATTTGGCAAAGCCGCCACAAATTCCAATCGCACACAATGCTTTTAAACAGGATATGTAGGAGGCCTTCTCTATGATGGATTTTGTTTGCGGCATGGACAAGGACAAGTTCGTGCAAGAGTTCCAACTGGGTATGGGTTTTCAATTGAGGAAGCAACATTCCTTATTCTGGTATGACTTTGTGGAAGTCATTGTCTAGGAAATGATGAGCCAAATCAAGGAATACAGAACACAACATAAGTTTAGGTTTCCTTCTCTCCTTGCTCATATGTTTTTACATCAAAACCCTGACTTCTTTAAAAAACATATGAGGTTAGCTATTTTTGATGAAAAGGGAGTAAGAAGGTCATTTTTTGTATGGACTCCCCTCCTTTCTGCAACAGATGACTATTATGTATTCTCGGATTGTTTCTTGACTCTAATTCTGCAAGACTTTAGCAAAGATGACAATATTTATCGACTTTCCACCAACCAAATGGGGTGGATGCAGAGTTTCACTCCTAAATGTGACTGGTTTCTTGGAGAGGATTTCACATTCATTAGGTTGTGTGGCTTTACCGAGGAACCGTTCCGGCTCCTGTCATGCATCACAAACAGGGTGCTAGCCCTTGAGATGTTTCGAAAAGTGTCAGTTATTGACAATAAATTTTGTGATGGGAAGAACAAGAAAGGGTTTTTCTTCTGCCCACTGAGCTTCAAAACAGTGGTAATGGCTAGGAAGAAGACAGATAATCTACTAGAAGCAAAGTTGGCTCATCTGGAGCTAGTATTGATTTGTGACAAATGGCAATATAACCTCGACAATGACTTAGCAAATATAAACGTTTGAGTAACTCACAGCCCCCGACCTTATTGGGAAAAGTGACAAAATCCCCTATCAGAATAGGATGATCTATTTGTAGACCTGGTTCACATTCCTTCAAAGGATAGGAGGCCGAGATGGCTCAATTTCTATTTCCCTTCAGCAAATTTTAATGAGAAGCACCAAATGGGGGCCACCCTTCACAATGAATTGGTCAAGAAGTGGTAGTGGAGTGAGGAAAATATTAGAGATTTATGGATTCACTGTCAAGAGATCCAATGACCTGATGCCCCATTCCAAGACGTAGACAAGGATGAAAGATTTGATACTCTGTGGAATAGAGCTTATGATGATACCGATGCAAACGATGATGAGGATATTAACCCAGATGAGGCTAGAAAATATATCGGGAAGGGAAATGAGGTAAAACAGGCCTAAGTGCAGGAGAAAGAAAAGGTGACAAAGTAGCCTAGCAAAACTTCTTCAAGGGTGTGGGTGAATATATCACGTTCAGGAGCCTCACAGACACGCACATGGGCTGCGAAAAGACCCAGAGTAACCCAACAACACCCGTTAGAGGTCAAAGAGGTGGAAAATTCCCCACCAAAAAAAAGGCAATGCACAGATGCAACTTATGGAGAGGGTTCACAGGAACCTACAATAAGCCAAGGATCAGAGTCCTCCGCAGCTCAGGTATCTTTCTCTTCCCCTCTTCTTGATTCACAATCTTTGGTTTCTCTTATTGTCTCTACACTGCCCATCACTTCAAGTGTCGATATTTTTGTTTCTACTTCTACTGCAATGGTCATGGTAGGTTTCTCCCAAGTGGGACAATTCACTTTTACTCCCCCATGGGTTACTCCACCTTTCGTCAGAGCACAATCCACAACCGCTATTTCCACCCCTTTTTTAGCAACCGCGTCAACTCGGACTGAGCGTGCCCTACAGATGGAGTCAGCTATATCTCTGCTACCGCCACTACTTCCCATGAGTCCTTCCACCACTTCATAAACTAGGCTTTGGTATAATATTCCCCCATTCTCCCCACTAATGCTCTCTCTTCCGAAGAAGAAATCAGCCGAAACGACTACTCTCTCGTTCCCTTTTGCTCTTCCACCTGGTGCACCCTTCGCGAGCGAGCTCATTAGATCACCAAAAAAATTTATGTCAGAGAGTGATAAAACAAGAGCAACACAGGCTCACAGCTCCAGAAGCAAAGGGACAAAGATGCTAAAAAGCCGACAAAGTCACAGGTGCAAACCCTTTTCAATGAGGCTCAACAGTTGTTGCATTTTGCAACCATGCATCTGAATGTCATCAAACTGTAGGGGGAGATGCGGCCTGAAGATTACCCCATCCATGCTATGGGAATCAATCTGCACGCGGCCTGACCGCAAGATAAAGTTGAGCTAATGGAGGAAACCCAGCGTGTGGTGACTACCAACTTTCTCAAGTCCGGTCACCAACTGAAAAATAAGGAAGATGGGCTAAAAAATATCAAGGAGAGGATAGAGGTCCTATTGAAGAAGGACAAAGCAAGGGATGTTGAATTTACACACTTGTCTTAGCAAGCGCAAGTGGAACAGGCTAGACTTCAAGGGGAACTTGCAAAGTTCCAGTCCATGGATCCCAACTTGGCCACTAAACTACAACAAAAAAACTAGGAGTTACAAGACCAGTTGGCGCAAGTAGAGGGAGAAGTGCAATAAAAGACTGAAGAGCTACGATAACAATGAGCTCAATTGGAGCAAGAAATGCAACAAAAGGACAGGGACTTCCAGGGCCAACAAGCCCAATTTGAGAAAGAGATCCAGGAGGTAAGGCTCTCCCTAGAGAGAGAATCTGCAACCAGAAGCCAAGCTGAGGAAAAATGGCTTGCTGAGTTAAGAACCCTGTAAGAAAAACTCTCTGTTGTGGACAAAAGTATTGTAGAACTAATGTAGGATGTTGGGTCGAGGGATGTGGAAATTGATCTTTTAAAAAATCCTCCCCAAACCCCTACTGCCCAGTCATACCTCCTTTTAGTAGCCCAACAACTATGTATTTCATATTGGGAAAAGGTCAAGGCTTATTGTCTGACTCTTCATCCAACGCTTCAGTTCATGGCAGAGGCAGAAAGTTTGAGTAGGGAGGTTCACGAAACGATTGAGCAATTCCCACAGTTCATTGCAGAGAGGGTTCCTGAGGTAGAAAAGTTGCTAGATGAGTTGTACACGGTGTCGAACAAGGACTTGGTGAGTGTTGGGATCAAGGATCAGAGGTCGGCTACTGGGAAAGCAAAGGAATTCATCTGATGTAATGCGGCCATCCTCCATGCCAGAAATTGCTTGACAATATTGAGTCAGACCATGAACAATATGCAGACGAAGTTCTCCCAGCTAACTCAAATGGATTTTCCCTCGCCTTTCCTTTCTGATGATTCGGTAGCCACAACAGAGCACATTGCAACAAAGATTGGGGAGAAGCAATGGGATTTATCCGCTTTCCAAAGTTTCAGTCAACCCCTTACTGTCGTGGATATTGAAGGCGTTACTCATCAAATAGCGTGGCTGCTTTTTCAACTCGATTCTGAGACCAGGATATCAATGGAGCTTCCCTTCAAGGAAGTAATCGATCTGCATGAAGCGCAAGAGAATCTGTGTGTCATATCAACACCATCTAAGGCTGACTAGATTCCTCTACAGACCACACTCTCAAAGCTCTGACTCCATATCCCATTGAATAAGGCTCTGGTCTTCGAACCAAAAACTTTTGGATTCCTCGTTCCGTAGGAAAAATGCCCTTGGTAGTCGCCAAAAGCTATGGATATAAAATCCCTCAAGCTCCCTTCAAGTTGATAACATTTTGCTTGGCCTCCACCTGCGCCCCATATATTTGAATATCTTTGGGCCCCTTTTTGAAGATCTTCACTCGCCATCGCCACATGTCTGTTGCGTGCTCTTTGCAAGGATTTCCTCCCTAGATTCTCTACCGAGCCCCACCATGCTTTCACGTGTTAGCAGCGCGGGCCTTTGAATGCTTGCTTCCCTTCGCTTCTCTATCGAGCTTCTCCTGTGTGCCACGTAGCATCATTCTGCGTACACTTTTTGGCGGACCCCATAGTCAACGCTGGTAACTAAGACTTCTCCACGTGTCTTCTTCACGGTGTTTTTCATCGCAAGGACAAAAGAATCAACTACAAGCCCCGACCTATTGCCACGTGTCCTAACTGACTTCATGGGTGAGCGACACATGTTTGAATGGAATTTTGATGCTTCTACACTGGGACCACAACCATCATTTGTTGGGGATGCATCTAGCTCGAAGGCGGTTGCATTCTATGTCTCAGAATCTTTTCTATTGCAACGACCTTAGGAAATCATTGTGATGGACATCATTTCTCATGGTGAAGGAATCTTTTCTGTTACTGGCTTTTAGGTGGTGGGATGTTTCTCTATAAATACTGCTTCTTCTTTTTGAAAAGCAGTTCGAAACATATACAAAAAAATTGTGAAAAGACACCAAGCCTTTTGTATTGTTTTTTATTATTGTATTAAGACTCATAGACTGTGCCATTGTTGTTCGGCCTCTCTATTTCTTAGCTATTTGACAAAACATTATACTATGCCATTATTGTACTAAGTAGTTTATTTTGATAACTTCTATAATTTCAATATAATTTTGTTGATTTAGACCATGTTTTGGACTCTTCTTTTCAGTAAATGTGTATGGGAGTTATTTTATGTTATTGAATAGATTATTTGGGTTTTCATCTATGATTTATGTTATTTTGAGACATGCAGATTGTTGAACGGGCCCTTAAATCCCATCCAAAAGGGAGATTTACCGTGTCCACACCTACATTTTGGCGTATCGCCCTAGTTAGATCTTTATTTTATATATATGCTTCCTTTTCCCACTCCAAACCCCCCAACTATAGAAGGAGCCGACTTCTTAAAAAACCCGGAGGTCACTCAATTTAGTGCAATTGGTCCCCCATTAACTGAGTTTCCCATAAGGCTGTTGCTTGTCAATTTTAGGCATCAGTAGTGATCAGTATGGATTTTGTACAGGGGTTGTTGTTGAGAAAGAATAAGCATGATGTTATATTGGTTGTGATTGATAAGTTGACCAAGGTTGTGCACTTCATTCTGGGAAACCTTAAGGATGGATCGTTGACTTTGGCTAAGAAATTTTTTTAGGAGATCTTTCATTTGCATGGAGTGTTAGAGACTACCATTTCTGACAGTGACACATAGGTGAACTCAAGGTTCTGGACAACCTTGAATGCAACATTGGGGACTAAATTGAATTTCTGCTCGGCTTATCATTGTTAGACTGAAGGGCAGACAGAGAGGGTGAATTAGTTAGTCGAAGACCTCCTCCGAATGTATTGTATGGACCAACAGTATAGGTGGGAAGAATATTTTCCTTTGGTAGAGTTTGCTTACATCAACTCCTATCATACATCCTTAGGCATGGCACCATTTGAAGCCTTATATGGGTGGAAGTGTCATACCCCCATCAATTAGGATAAACTGGAGGACAGGATCATAGTAGGACCTGAAATGCTTAAGAAAATGGAAGAACAAATGAGGGTCATTAAGAGCAGACTGAAAGAAGTGGCATTCTAACAGAAGAGTTATGCCAACAAGAACTAAACTCTTAGACAGTTTGCAACAGGGGATAAGGTTTCCTGAAGAGTTAAACCTCATAAAATCTCTATTGCTTTTGGAAAGTCTTCCAAGCTGGCCCCAGGATATGTGGGACTATTTGAAGTCTTGGAAGTGATTAACCCAGTTGCTTATAGACTAGATCTGCCACCTCCTCTGGCTCGACTTCATAATGTGTTTCATGTTTCTTTACTTAAGCCATATCATCCTGATGTGACTCATGTACTTGATTGGAAATCCTTGTAGGTATAGGATCTAGGAGGGGTGCTAGTGGAGCCTATTAGAATCCTGGATAGACGCAACGTCAAGTTGGGGAGTATAGATATTGCTCAGTATAAGGTCCAATGAGACTAGTATTTAGAGGATAGTGCTACTTGGGAGGATGCAGAAGAAATAGAACACTCCTTTCTGCACTTGCTTTCTTGAAAAGAAACTCTATAATTTTGTTTGAAATTTTTAGATTGAGATACTATGATATTTCATGCTTTAAAATTTTGATGTTGAAGTAGACATATATTTGAAATGATGTTGAAATAGACATATATTTCACATGATGTTGAGATATACATATATTTTGAAATGATGTTGAAATAGACATATACTTGAAATGATGTTGAAATAGACATATATTTCACATGATGTTGAGATAGACATATATTTTGAAATGATGTTGAAATAGACATATATTTCATGTGATGTTGAAATAGACATATATTTCACATGATGTTGAGATAGACATATATTTTGAAATGATGTTGAAATAGACATATATTTCATGTGATGTTGAAATAGACATATATTTTGAAATGATGTTGAAATAGACATATATTTTGATGAGATATTGAAATAGACATAAATGTTCAAATTTGATGTGATGTTATTTACTCCAACTTACTAGACATCGAGATGATGTCTCTTCCAAGAGGGGAAGGATGTCATAACCCAATTTTATTGCATATTTATTTAAATGTGGAAAATTGAATTATTGATGAAATTCAATTAAATATTTAATGCAGATTCTAAAATATTCGAATGTTAAATATAAGGAGCTGACTGATGTTGACTTTGTGGATTTTTGAAAAAAAAAATTATATGTCATCAAGAATTTGAATGTTACTAATCAATTTGCAAGTGCAAGTGTGTGCAGTCGCAGGATGACAGATTGAAGGATGAGAACACGGTTGAAGTAGGATTGTTTAGTCGGATCGAACGGAAAGCCAGTTGGAATCTCAATGCACACACCACAATGGCATGATGATTGGCATTTGATTGATCTGCATATATAAGAAAGCAAAAAATTTCTGATTTGAACTATTTTTCAGTGCTTGCAAATGAATGATCAGTAGATTTAATTATCTATTCAAGCCTTGTCATTTGAAGGAACTAAAACGAGCATTGTAAAGAAAATTCTCTTCTTTAGTGTAGAAATATATATATGTAAAGAAGATCGAAATGTAAAATTTACAGCTCCTTACTTAAGATGATAGTGTATGGAAACTTTGAGTCATTCCAAACAAGCAACTTGTATATGAATGTTTTATTTAAAACATATGCATATATACATATATACATATATACATATATATGTGTATGTAAATCGAACACACACACACACATATATATATATATATGTATATATACATATACATATATATATACATATGTATATATACATATATGTATACATATATACATATATGTATATATATATGTATATATACATATGTATATATATATGTATGTATATATATACGTACATATACATACATATTTTGTTCAAACTTGAATGGAAATTAAGTTGATAACAGATGCTTTAAGAATTGAACAGTGGTAAAATCAATGAAAATTACAAGGCAAACCCATGATGGTCGTGGCCTCCCCAATAATAATGACATTATTCAAAATTGGAGGGCGGCTATGGCAGGAAACTGCCATAATATTAGCACCCAGCCACATGCAAAAAGTGGGGAGGGATTTACCATTCTTTTGAATGAAGGTGGTGGAAAAAGCAGGAGATCGATAAGGAAGGAAATCGACAAGCACCCAAAAGGTAGAAAAGAGATCGAAGTTGTGGAAAAATCTGAGAAATCTTCAATTCGATAGGCTCATCCATTGAGGTAATTTGATTCATGAATTAGTGTTGATATCACTATCATATCTCTTCCTTGTTTATGTTTATTATTGCATATGTTTGTAGAACCGATAGTATGTTAGTGTAATTAATATTTAATTACACTTGCATAACTTTACTTAGGTAATATTTTAATTCCTAGGTTAATTATTCTCATCCTTATCTTGTTGAGCTATCTTGTTGCTCAAGATAAGATTAGGGTTATGCATCTTTGCTTTTATAAAGCAAATCATCTCATGTAATTATGAATTCCTGAATAATAATTATTTGCACATCTTTTTGCAAAGCTCTTTCTTTTCTATTTTTCTCTTTTGTGGAAGGCTTTTCTGGTTTGCATTTCAGATATTGGTTTCTAACATGGTATCAGAGCCTTGATTTGTAGCCCCTTCTCAGATTTTTGAGAAAATCATTGCAGATTTTGTTCAGGATTCCTCGAGGGTTTCATGCCTTGAGTTCATTTATGCAGTGTCTTGGATTAGATCGAGCTTCACCATTGGATTTAGAGCACTGGAAAAAGTCAGGATTGGCTTTTATTTTATAGATTTTGGTCATTGTTTTCTAGATTTGTGAGGGTTTCAAGCTCGGAGATTTTTTGCAAGCTCTGGGGGTAGCCAAATTTTTGGAGCATTTTGGGCACAAACGGAGGTCACCATTTCATTCGCATCGGCCAAAAACCCTAAGAACGCCCTTCATTTCATCAATTTTCGTGAAATTTGTTTCTGGGGCAAACATTTTTTGCCAGGGAGATCGTACGGCCTCCCTAGCACGTAGATCGAGGCACATTTTTCAAAAAATGAAAACTTTGCCTTCAATCCTGTGCCTCCAGTTTTAATGCAACGCTCCGCCACAGCACCAATCGACGGCCACTAGGAGTAGCGCCCTCTCCACCGCCGCTTGGCCACATAGCCCCCGCGGGCTCCTCCTCTATCGGCTCCGTTCATATGGGGGACCGGGCGCTATGCACCCAACCCTTGGCCAACTCCAACCCCCGCACAGGTCCTTTGGAGTACCAGGAGCTCGGTGCTCAACCCTGACCGCCCAACTCAACAGCCCGCAGGTCATATGGAGGACCAAGGGCTCCGTTGAAGCCCCAGCCCGCCAGCCCCTAGTTGCGCATAGAACCAGGGGCCGAAAAAAATTTTAGCCCCCTGTGGGCCCTGTAGGCTAGATTGGCCTTCCTGGAGCAGTTTTCACAAAAAACGGGTGTAACTTTTGTGTACGGTATCTTTTTTTCGCAAACGAGATACCGTTGGAAAGCTGATCTCAAGCACTATCCTGTTGTGTAGTTTAGTTTTCATTATTTTTATATTTAGCTGCATTTATTTCTGTTTGAAGTTAGATGTTCATTTATGGCTTCCGAGCTCATAAATTTTTGCCACGATCTCCGAATTTCGCTATCTTTGCGGCGTTGGAAAGGTATTGAGGAGCTCTAAATTGCAATCTATGCACTTTTTTCTGTATCTATCCTAGGTTGATCGTTATTCCAGATTTGTCTTGATGGGTGTTTTGAAGATTACTTGGATGTTTTGGCAGTTGGAAGGGTGAAACTTGAATATTTTCACTTCATTTCAGTACCACATCATTTTATTTTATGTTTATGCATATTTAGAATTCTCTCCTTTTATAATCATTGGGTTATTGTAATAAATGAACTGAGATAAAGTTCCATCAGGGGGGTTTCTTGCATAATAATCTGATTAGAGTGTGCATGCACTTTGATCTCCATCTTCATCTTGATTTGATGATAGCTCGCATGGGTTATATCTGGTTTCTTAGTTTCTTTTTACCACATTTTTCTCTTGCTTGAAACATATCAGATTCACATCGGTTCACACTTTAGATTGAGTGCCTATGGTTATTGATCCGCATTGGTTCAGATCCATCTCAGTTTGAGGGCCATGTTTTTATGGTTAATGTTCCAGAGTCTTTATGGTACTTGTTCCTATGGAAGAGTTTTATTCACAGTTTGGCATTGGCATCAAGATACGCGGTTTCAAAATTATGTCATCATTTCATCTACTCTTGCTTCATAGATTCTAGGGTTGTTCTAGTTTGTGAGTTTTCCAGTGTTCTGTGGCATCGGGTCTGCTGTCGCATTATTATGATTCTGATTTGGTTTCTTGTAGATAGAAGTATCTTTCCTTGCTTGTCAGATTGCGGTTCCAGTGTTCTTCCAGTGCTTCTTTGGAGCAGTCATCTCATTGTAGGGGGGTTTTGTCCCACTGGGTTTTCCTTCTCTACCTCATTATTGCATTTGTACTTGGGTACCTGATCAGGCCTTGTTGTCGAGACCCATTCATGCTTTCTTGCATTCATCTTAGTTTTAGGTGCATGCTTTTTTAGTCTCCCTAAGTTACACTTATGGGGGATGTTAGTGTAATTAATATTTAATTACACTTGCATAACTTTACTTAGGTAATATTTTAATTCCTAGGTTAATTATTCTCATCCTTATCTTGTTGAGCTATCTTGTTGCTCAAGATAAGATTAGGGTTATGCATCTTTTTCTTTTATAAAGAAAATCATCTCATGTAATTATGAATTCCTGAATAATAATTATTTGCACATCTTTTTGCAAAGCTCTTGCTTTTTCTATTTTTCTCTTTTGTGGAAGGCTTTTCTGGTTTTCATTTCAGATCTTGGTTTCTAACATAGTATAGAGGCATAAAATGTACTCGCCTGTGTGTTTTGGTTTGAGCCGAATGAATAGTTTTGGAAATCACCCTTAGGGGATTCGCATGGCCTACAACCTTCTCATGTTAGTCTTTTTTGAAAGGAGTCATTCGGATAGCTATGCTAGTTTGAGGTATCGAAATCCCAAAAGCGATTGTTAAGAATGTTCGCTCAATAGAGCAAGCCATATCATGGCTATCGAATATTATAATCTAATTCATTGTGTACCATTTAGTGTTGACTGTGTAAGGGTTCGCTTACTGAACTTGTGTAAAGAGGAAATAAACCTCTATGCTACCTTCAGTATGTGTCGACAGAATTATCCTTTAAAGCAAATGCTTCCCATTATCAGCCTAGCCGATAATGGTGAAAGGGTAAATCATTCTTTTTGTAGGTCAGTGGTAATCATATGTGTATAAAAGAAGCCTCGATTTGAAGAATCAATGGTTGTTAGTGAAGGGTTTCTTCGAAAACTTGTAAATATTGATCCTCAAGATCAATAGTTAAATTGTTGTTTTAGAAGCATATATGAGACTGCATGAAGTATAGAGTAGCATGCATTAATTTATACACCAGAATACCCAAAAGGGTAACTTTGAATTAAACTTGAGGTTAAGATAGGAATACTCGACCATAGAAATGGGTTGAAATCTAGAAAGAAACCCTGGTCTTTTTGATGCAGCCTGTGTAGGCAAAAGTACCATAGACCTTAAAACCTCTTTGTTTTCTTAACTGAAAAATTTGCTTAAGAAACACTTCGACAAGCATGTTGAAGTTGGTCCCCTTATAATATTAAAGATGCTCATAGTGATTCCAATGTTGAAAGAGTTCAAGATCTGGATTAAAGTCATTTTGTTCTTAAGGTTGAAACTATACTTTTTGATTTCTTTAATTTTTGTTCATTATGGACAAATCCGTTCAGTATTAAATGGTGACCAATTGCTTGTAAACTTCTTAAGATCAACAAAATGAGTAAACGACTTTAATTGTCATCAAATATATTCTGTTAGTTTAAAACATAAATGTAATGATGTAAACAAAAGTTATTCTTTAGCAAACGACTCTGTTTAATTGAAAATTGTATTATAGTTGGAAACAACTTATTTTATGATTGTTTAGTATGTAAACAACTTACTTGATGACTGTTTAGTAGGAAACAATACTTGTGTTGTTAAAACAATGAATGTTCATGTATAAACAATTGATTTTATGACTGTTTAGTATGTAAACAACTTATTTTATTACTGTTTTGTAGGAAACAATACCTGTGTTGTTAAAAAAATGAATTTTCATGTATAAACAGTTGATCTTATGACTGTTCGATATGTAAACAACTTATTTTATGACTGTTTATTAGGAAACAATACTCATTATTTTTAAACGATGAATATTCTTATGGAAACAACAAATGTTAGAATATAACACTATGTGAGAAATTGTTAGTATAATACTTGCTTAGAACATTTAGTTTGACAATGAAATGTCAATTAGAATACTATTGAAGGATTGAAATCTGAATAATGATTATTTCAGAATGTATGCACAAATTTTAAAATTAGTAGGCACATATATGTGTATGCACATAGACCTTGTCTATGTACATACACATACTTGTGACATACCTTCTTTTGTTTTAGTACATTTAAAAAATGCTTAAGTTGTTAAGTAGAAACTAGTCATAAGAATGATACGACTGATCTTTGAATACTCTGTGAAACGTCAATTTTTATTTTCTATTTTGAGTATAAATCTATATTATGTCTCTTCTTTGAAGACGTTTATGAATGAATATTTGATACATCAATAGAACAATGATACCTTATTTGACTAGAACATCTATGGGTAGTTGCTACTAGAGTGTAGATAGTTGTTATAGTAGAAAGCTGCCTTCTAGGATGTGTGTCGAAATGGGTTCAAAGAGTATAGATTTGATTTACCATAACCTATTGTTTGTTGTTGTTGCAATAGACTTATTATGCTTGGCCAAGCAATATGGTTCATTATGTATGTATGAATGAACTCTAGGATTTCACTCTCTACCATTCCTAGCATAGATCTTGCACTTTCTTTCTAAATTGTAGATAGAAATTGCATGTTTTTGATAAGATAAGTAGCATTTACAGGGTGTCATGCCCTTTACACAAAGAGACAAGCAGGGTTTTGAAAGGGCCTAGAACCTTGAACAAAGCTACAAAAACCAAGTCACAAACTTTCCAACAAAACAGATAGACAAAAATAGCGGTCGCACTGCAGACACACAACAAACTTATAACCGACGCCTGTTACCGAGAAACCAAGAGAAACAAAACTCAAAGGACCAACAACAGTCCTAAGTCAACAACAAAAAATACCAAAGGTCAAGATCCAGAGAAGGCTAACCCAACATCATACTCCATCTCCACCTCTATAGGAGACAAGAAGAGCGAACATAAGTTGAAGCACCAAAGCCACCGTTCTAGAACCCAAAAAACTCTCCACCTCAATAAAAGAGTTTGAAGGAAGAACAGAGAAAAGGACAACAACAACCCCTTGCAGCAACAACCATCCCCACCAACAAAAATGGACTCCACCTCTATAGGAGCAAACTCCACCTCTAAAGGAGCCAAAAATTGAGGACCCAAAAGGAGAGAATGAAGAAAAGAAGAAAGGGTGACAACCATACAGTTAACCCCTGAAATCAACAAGGTAGTTCAAGCCAACAAGAATCCCAAAGGAGCTTTTAAGACAACCCCCACCAAACACCTCCTATCCAGCAAGACATAGTCATGGAAAGCCTTGACCTCCATAACCCATGACAAAGAAACCTTCCACCAAAGACTAGCCATCCTCATATCACCAATCAAAAGCCAAGCACAAACCTTGGCCTAGAAACAACCCAAAACCTTGCACACATGAAAGTTGCAAGAATAGGGGAAAAATGAGTCAAGGCAAGAACTCACCCCAACTCGACACACAGCCTAAAACTTTAACCCCAGAGGCACAAGAGCAGCAAACTAGCACTCGTGAGACACCAACAAAGGGTGAGGAAGAACAACCGTCACTCGCACCACAACCAAAAAAGACCCAGAAGGGGCCAACAAGCAAAGGATTCCATGAGCCAACACTAGACCAACATCAACAACACCCATAAAGACTTCACCATCGAAAGCAAAAAATAACCTTGCATCACCATGCACATTCCCCTTCGTCCCGTACCACAAAGGGAATCCTAATCCAACCCCATCGCCTGCAAAGGCCAAGCTAAACCTTTGCTCCAAAGCATCAATAAACACAATGGAAAGATGAACATTTTCCTCATCACTAATAGAAGAAACAGGGCTCTGTAACAATACGGACCCATCAAACACACTAGCATCAACTAGTCTCGGACCAAGCCACAAAGGCACTCTCAAGACCACTAACTCCACCCACCATGAAACCCACACAGGGCCAGGAGCGGAGACACCCTGCATAGCAATGGTAGGAGCTACAACAAACAAAACTTCAGACCCAACGGCCGCAGCAAACAAAACCTCCAAAGAATTGCCAAAGCCCACAGAGGAAAATGAGCCTTTAAAGATCTCCTCCGACCAGAACCAGAGACCCTTAGAGGACACACAAGTAGTCCCAACCAAATAAAAATACACTGCAATCAAAAGGTCATGGGAGAAAACCAACAGTGAAGCAAAGCTCCACTGAATGAACACTGACCACCCATCCACCGACAGTCCAATAACACTCTATGTTCCTTCACAGGAAAAAAACATGAAGGAGGTTAGCACTCCAAGATACACCAAAGTATCCCACCCCTGAAATAGGCAGAGAACAAGCTCAAAATCCTTGCCCCAGGCTGGCAAAGAAAAGGCAGAGCATCACCCCACAAAAAGATCATCAAGGATCTTGCACAACACACAGAGACTACACAAGCCCACAACCACCAAAAGCCAAGAATCGTCCTTAACAACCTCTGAGTTGGGAATGCCCTCAGCAGCAGAACCATCAGAGATCAAAAATATCCAACGACAAGACATCCTGCTCTAGCACTTCAACCCTCTACTCTTGGAGGCACACAACCCGGGTAGAACAGGAGACAAGGGAACATGACTCCCTCGCACACACTCCAGCGAACCAAACCGGCCAGCAACCAAGACAACCATGACAACCCCAAAGGGCTTCAAAACGAGCTCCCACACCACGAAAGGAACCAACAAGATGGTCTCCTCAGAAAAATGCTCGAGCACAGGCCTGACCAGTCCAAGATACACCAACCAAGGCCACAAAACAAATTCTGTAACCTCCAGGAATCCATTGTCTCCATCAGAATCGGCTTCATCTCCCTCATCACCGTCTTCCAAATTCAAAAACCCAACTCCACGCTCATTCCCGCTTGAAGCTCCACTCATCATCATTTTTTTATGGGCACACACCAGATTCCACCTTGCAGGTTGTTCTCTTGCTAAAATTTTCATACAGGGTCAGGAATTCTTCAAGTCGAAAGAATACCAGGGAAGCGTAAGCTTCATGGCTGGGCGGTAAAGAGCTTCAACCATGTTCTCATCCACCAGTGGAGGCGAGCGTTGAAGAAGAACCTTAGTTTTTCCCAGACTATCATAGTCTATGATGTATCTTGATGTTATTTGTCATGTACTTGATGAGAAATGTACTATGTAATGACATTGTGGCCTTAGGTGCCAAGTAAATCTTGATATTGTAATTTGACTTTTGAAGTGAATATAAGAATCTTTGACCCATTTTAAATGGACATGTGTAGCTATGATTGACTTTATTCACTAGTTATGTCTTTTTAATTTAGAGTGTATTCATGTGTCATTTACAATAATAATAATTTAGTAATTTAATTAGGAATGGGTATTATAGTTTTCCATTTAAATTTGGTGTTCTCTTGTATTTAGTGTTGATTTGTTTTAGTTTTTTTTCTTTAATTTTCATGCTAAATCATATAACAAATTTAAGGGTTAATGAATGATTGTGGATATGAATGTTAATGAGGTTTTTGAAGTTTTAAGGTACAACTGATTCACACTCCCTCTTAGTTGTCTTGTGTATTCAACAATTGGTATCAGAGCAAGGTTCCTTGGAAGAAAGCTTAACCGCTTAAGTTAGATCTGAGATGGGGCACAAGAAGGAGATCTCTATACATGATGTAACAAACTATGCATTCTAGAAAACATGGATGGAAGGCTTTCTAGATTATTTGGGATATGATGTTTAGAAATTAGTTCAAAATGGATTTTCTATGCCTACAAAAGGTCTGAGCATTGAAGCTAAACTCAAAGCCTATGAAATAAATAGTAAATCAAGGTATTGTCCCTTGAGTAGTCTTACAAATTTTGAATTAGTAAAAGTTACGGATCTGAAAACTACCAAAGCAATTTGGGAAAAGTTGGAAAGTATTTATGAAGGAGATGATATGGTCAAACAAGCTAAGATGCAGAATTTAAAGATCACATTTGAGAACTTGTGGATGTCTAAAGTGAAAACATTACAAGCTATATGCAAATGGTAGATGAAGTGGTCAGATCCATTAGAGGTCTTGGTGGAAAAGTCAAAGAATCAAAAGTGGTAAAGAAAATTCTTAGAACTCTTCCTAAAGCTTACAGTCATAAATTTTCTACTATTGAGGAATCTCAAAATCTAGAGAGGTATACTAGAGATTAGTTGTTTGGCTCTCTAACTGCATTTGAAATGAGAGAATTTGGTACTAACAATGGTGCAAAATTTGAGACTGATTTTAAGGCTAGAAAATCATAGAAGACTGAAGAATCTAATTAGGAGGATCTTGATGATGTGGAAGTTAACTTTGTGAGAAGGATGAAAAAGGGTACTTGTAAGTACAAAGGTAAGTTGCCTTTCAAATGTTTCAATTGTGGAAAGATAGGTCACTATGCTTCAAGATGTCTAAACCGAAGTGTGAATGACAAAAATAGGGAGAACAAAGATACAGTGATTAAGAAAAAATATTTTAGAGAAGATGCAAGTATTTTTGATGATGAATGTTTGTTCATGACTTTAAAAGATGAATTTGTTTCTGCTAACTCTGAAAGATGTGTGAAGGAATGCCCTCCGAAGAGAAAGGATAAGACTGAAGGTACTTTGGTTTCTACCTTTCATGCTAGATAGGATAAGAACTATTGGATCATTGACAGTGGATGTTCTAACCATATGATCGAAGACAAGAGTGAGTTTTTTAAACTTGAAAAGTATGATGGAGGACTTGTTAGATTTGGTGATGATTCAGGTGCTAAGATATGTGGAATAGGTTCAATCAGTTTTGATGGCAAGCATAATATTGATGATGTTTACTATGTTAAGGGTTTAAGGCATAACCTATTGAGTGTTGGACAAATATGTAGCAAAGGATACAATCTTATTTTTCAAGATGATAGATGTGAGATCAGAAAAGGGTCTGAAATTGTGATTGCTACTGGAAGAAGGACAAATAGAAATATTTATCAAGTCAAGGGTGTTGATGGTCATTTTTTTATGACTCAGATTAATGAAAGTTGGTTATGGAATAGGAGGATATGAATCAAATGACCCTGATTGCAAAAAAAAAGAAAAAGCTAAGGAAAAGGAAGTGCAGTTTGAAGAAGAGGAAGAGGCTCTAGAAAAGACCCCTAGAACCCCTAAGTATGTGCAAAGGAATCATTATGAAGAATAGATCATTAGAGACAAAAGAAAAGGTGTATTAACAAGAAGGAAATTTGTTGAAGAAGAGGTAAATTTTTGTTTACTTTCTGAAGTTGAACCTAAGACAATGATTGAAGCATGAAAAGATGAACATTGGATGAAGGCTATGGAAGAAGAACTACTACAAATTGAGAAAAATCAGACTTGGGAACTTGTCCCTAGGCCTGCAAACAAAAATATAATTGGATCTAAGTGGGTGTTCAAAAACAAACTGAATGAAAATGGAGAAGTGGTAAGGAACAAAGCAAGGCTTGTGTGTAAGGGTTACTCACAAGTTGAAAGAATAGATTTTGAGGAAACATTTTCCCTGGTGGCAAGAATGGAGGCTATCAGAATGTTTTTGGCTTTTGCAGCACACAAATATTTTAAAGTTTATCAAATGGATGTGAAAGTCTACTTTCTTGAATGGAGAATTGGAAGAAGTATACATTGAACAAATAGAATGATTTTAGTTATCAGATAAACCTAATATGATAAGTAGGAGGTATTTTCCACAGCGTGTCAAATTGTGATATTGCTATTAGGATTCAACCATGTAGTTTTTTGAGTCAACTCATTGACTCATGTTTCATGAGTAGTGGTTCACATGAACCCATCTCTCATGATAATGAATGGTCCACTTAGCACTCATTGCATCTAGGTGATGCTCACAGAGGTGAAGCATTGGGCTTTCCTAGGAGATCACCCATCCCAGTACTGCTCCAGCTCAAGCACACTTAACCATGGAGTTTTCCCCAAGGTTAAACCCACTTAGCTTGCAACCCCATTTGAAAAACCTTCAACAAGTGTTGTGCCTTATGAACCATTCATTATAGAGCCCATTTAGCTCATTAATTGATAAGTAGGAGGTATTTTCCACAACGTGTCAAATTGTGATATATCAGGATTTAACCTGTAGTTTTTCGAGTCAAACTCATTGACCCACATTTCATGAGTAGTGGTTCGCATGAACCCATCTCTCATGATAATGAATGGTCCATTTAACATTCATTGTATCTAGGTGATGCTCATAGAGGTGAAGCACTGGGCCTTCTCATGAGGTCACCCATCTCAATACTACTCCAGCTCAAGCACGCTTAACCATGGAGTTTTCCCCAAGGTTAACCCCACTTAGCTTGCAACCCCATTTGAAAAACCTTCAGAAAGTGTTGTGCCTTATGCACCATTCATTATAGATCCCCTTTAGCTCATTAATTGATAAGTAGGAGGTATTTTCCATAGTGTGTCAGATTGTGATATTGCTATCAGGATTCAACCGTGTAGTTTTTCAAGTCAAACTCATTGACCCATGTTTCATGAGTAGTGGTTCACTTGAACCCATCTCTCATGATAATGAATGGTCCACTTATCACTCATTGCATCTAGGTGATGCTTACAGAGGTGAAGCACTAGGCCTTCCTAGGAGGTCACCCATCCCAGTACTACTCTAGCTCAAGCACACTTAACCATGGAGTTTTCCCCAAGGTTAAGCCCACTTAGCTTGCAACCCCATTTATAAAACCTTCAACAAGTGTTGTTCCTTATGAACCATTCATTACAGAGCCCCTTTAGCTCATTAATTGATAAGTAAGAGGTATTTTACACAATGTGTCAAATTGTGATATTGCTATCAAGATTGAATCGTGTAGTTTTTCGAGTCAAACTCATTGACCCATGTTTCACCTACACAGTTCAATGAGTTTGAATCGAAAAACTACACGGTTGAATCTTGATAGAAATATCACAAAACCTAATATGGTATGCATATTGAAGAAGGCATTATATGGATTGAAGCAAGCTCTCAGATCTTGGTATGCAATGCTGGATAGGTATTTGATACAACAAGGATTCAATAAAGGTACCACAAATAGTAATCTTTACTTCAAAGTAGAAAAATATCAAATCTTGATTGTGGTTGTGTATGTTGATGACATAATTTTTGGAGGTAATGAAGCTATTTGCAAGAAGTTTGTAGAAGAGATGCAAAAAGAGTTTGAGATGTCTATGTTTGGGGAGATTAATTTCTTTCTTGGGCTACAAATTAATCAAACAAACAAAGGTATATTCATTTCACAATCAAAGTATGTCAAAGAAATGTTGAAGAAGTTTAGAATGAAAGAATCTAAACTAGTATGTAATCCTATGGTTATTGGTTGAAAACTGAGCAAGAATGATGAATCTCCTAAGGCTAATCAGAGCAAGTAAAAATCAATGATTGGTGGAATACTATATCTAACTGCTACTAGACCAGATATCATGCATGCAGTTTTTCTTGTGGCTAGATTTCAAGAAGATCCTAGAGAGTCACATGTTGCAGCAATAAAGAGGATATTCAGATACTTGAAGGGCACTCTAGATTATGGCTTATGGTATCCAAAGGATACTAACTTCACATTGAGTGCTTACACAGATGCAAATTGGGCTGGTTGTGTTGATGATAGGAAACGTACAAGTGGTGGTGCATTCTTTCTTGGATGTAGATTGGTATCATGGCTAAGTAAAAAACAAGATTCAGTTTCTTTATCTACTGCAGAGGTTGAGTACATTGAAACAACATCTTGCTGCACATAGGTGTTATGGATGAGACAAAAATTGAAGGATATTAGAGTGGTGTATGATGAGCCTATTTCTATCTTTTGTGACAATACAAGTGCAGTTAATATCTCAAAGAATCTGGTGATGCATTCAAAGACAACATATTTCAATCAGATATCACTTTCTAAGAGAGAAGGTTGTGGAGAATGAAGTGAAGCTTGAATATGTGCCTACAAAGGATCAAATTACTAATATATTCACTAAGGCTCTTCCTAAGGATAATTTTGAGTATCTCCAAGAGAAGTTGGGGGTTATTGCCCCTCCTTCTTTGAACTAGATGCATGAGGAGATGCATCAATCTAATGGATTTCAAGATTCATTCATTGTTCTGGATTAAAGGGGGAGTAGGTAGTGGCATTGTTGGTTGTTGAAGTTAGAAGAGTGTGTGTTGTCATTAGGTAGTGGTTGCTGATTTGGTACAGTTTGGTGTGTGATCCTAAGTGGGAGTATTTTGAGCAGTAAAGCAAAGATGTTGCAAAGCAGTAGTAAGCAGGTTATTTGATGTCAAAGGAAGAGAATAAAATAATACAAATATTATGTCCTTTTCCATTGATTTCAAAGGGGAAGAGAGAAACATGTGAAAAATAATAAGTAATAAGGGAGAAAGAAACATGTGAAAAAGAACAAGTATTGAGGGGGAGAGAAAATGTAGAGAAAGTCATGAGTATGCTGAGTAAGGGGGAGAAAAGAGAAAAGGAAATAGGTACAGAGCAGAATTGTTGTGTATTTGATGGTTTTTCACATCATTTGTTGTCATCAATGACAAAGGGGGGGATTGTTGCAAGTATGATCAGCTAATGTTGTCATTGATGTCTATTGTTGGATGAGATTGTTATGTGAGCAGTTGATGTTATCCCCGCTTTGATTAGTTGCATATGTTGTCATTAATAAAGCTATTGGTGTCAACCTCTAGTGTTGCTTTGATAAGCCTATGTCTTCGGATGAGGAGGTATTAAATATGATGAGGATGTGTCTCTGGTGCTTGGTTTCCAAGTGGTTTAGAGAAAATTTGATAAAAAGAGGAAATAGTGTTTTGTAGTGGTGTTCTGGGTTATAGAGGTTTGTTCTTGTGTTGTTCCACATTTCTTCTAGGTTGAAGATTTTCCTATGTGATTATGATATGTTTATGAGAGGTGTTCAGAGGTGTTTTATTCAAGAGTTGGTATGTTGGATCGTTGTACAAAAGAAGATGCGTTTGAGGAATATTCTAGATCATGTTCAAGTGTGGTGTGTGGCTCATAAGTCATCCCTGGGTTTGAGGAAGCATGTACTTAAAATTTTAATAGTGTTTACACGGGTAACGACCGACCTGGTGTTTACATTACATGTAATGGATAAATATTATTTGTAGAAGCATGTGGTTGAGTGGTGTTGTTGATTTGGGTCCCAATTAAGGTTTGATGTGGTCTACTTTCACTTCTATCTATCACGAAAGTGTTTTGGTGTCGACCTAATTTGAATTTGCATGTTTGAAGTGTATATCCGACCTTGGAGAAGGGTTTCAAGGTTAAAGATGGTATAAGTATGAGTTGAGTTGTTTAAGGATGTGAAGATAGATGTGAGAGATGTGAATGATGCGAAGTGTAGTGTGTTAGAGTAAAAAATTGAGTAATGTAGTGTGAGCTTTCATGTGTTAGTTTAATGGATGCAGTGAGCAAAAGGTGACTATAATTCTTCAATCAGATTAGGAAGGTGTTGATGTCATTGTGGTGGATTCTTTGTTGCATTGAGATACTTTTCTCTATGTAACATTCCTTCTCTATCTTATTTTCTATTATGGCAGTGAGCCTTTCTTCTTTGGGCAATGAGCCCTATTATATTCGGTGTTGATATTACTTATATTGTGAGCTAATCCTCACCGTGGTTTTCCCCTTCTTGGGTTTTACACATAAATCTAGTGTTCTCTTTTATTTGGTGTTGAGTTGTTTCACTTTTTGTTCTTTACTTTTCATGCTAAATCATCATAATAGATTTAAGGTCATGATTGTGGATCTGAATGTTAATGAGGGTTTTGAAGTTTTAAGGTACAACCGATTCACCCCCCCTCTTAGTTGTCTTGTGCATTCAACATATGGATCAATTTCCTCATATCCATATAAATCAATTACCTCTATCTTTTTCTATTTAACATGACCCCTCTATGCTAACTACTCATATAGTAATCCCTCGATTGATGGTTGGGATAGATCCTCAAGATCTTCCCAAAAATTTGAGAAAACCTAAACTTATGGAACGTGTTGCTATTATTCTAAAGAAATGACCATTTAACGAGTAGATCTAGATGCTTCTCCCACTTCTTCCTTCTACCTTTTATTTATTTTGTAAAAACTTTACCCATTTCCTAGATCAGTTTTTTGATTTTTCAAAAAAAATTATTTACACAACAATATAATGAGGCCATGGAATTTTAAATTCCCATTTCACTTATTATATCTTCCTATTATAATATTTAAAGATTCAAATAAATATGTAGGTAGGTTGATATTTAATACAATTCTTTTAGTTTCATTGCATAGGTGGGTCAAAATTTGAAATGTTGGTCCCATTACTATGTTGAATTGACCTTCACATGTAAGTAATTTCATTATCTATACTAGTATAGACCTCAAGGGATCATGAATTCTATCTTTGTTGATACCCTTATCATTCTTGTTCTTGTCTATTACAAGTTGGGGAAGGGTTTCTCCCTCATTCAATTTTTTGTCTACTATATCTTTGTATGTTATATATTTTTCAAGATAAAGATCAATACCCTCTATAGAAATTTTAGATAATTGGGAAATGGTTTTGAAATTGACCTTAATTTTTTTCTTGTAGACCATGGATTTTTTTTCTTGATAATGTTTGGATGAATTCATCTACCAATTTGTATTATATCCTTTGAATTTTTGTAGGAAGTTCAACTAGCCTCTTGCTTGGAATACATTAGTTGTTGTCTAATTCTTTAAATTTTTTTAGGAGAATTAGGCTATGCTTTTCTCTTGATGCCCATTATTGCTTATTGGATTCATTGAGGTGAAGAAAAATGATGTTGCAAGAAGGATGTTTTACCAAAATTTATAGAGTTTGATGTATAGATGGCTATGGTAGGTAAAAGAGTGGTTAGATAGGAAATTTGAAATAATCGAGGATAATAGAGGTAGCTAGACTTATTTTGTATTAAGTTTTGGCAATACAATTTCATAATGAATACTTGTGTCTATTTTTCTTTCACCATATTTTTATGCTATTCAGAGCATGGTGACATGATTTATAAATGGTTTATTTATTACCAATTGAGAAAAACCATGCAATTAGTTTGATTATTTAATTTAAAATAGATTTACATGTCTATCACTATTACTCCCATCAATTCAAATTTCTATCTTGTAAGATGTTTGACATGTCAATCATGATGAAATTTCATCTTGATGTGTACTTCCAATCTTGAAATAATTTTTTTGTACTCTATGCCATAAATATAAAAAAAGATAACTTTATTACACAAAGGTGGAAAAAATTTAAAAAATATTATCCAAATGTCATTTTAGAGAGATGACATGTTTTCCTTTGGAGTTAAAAATAAGCTTCAAGTTCTTGTGAATGGCTTAAGAACATCATGCTCCAAAGAAAATGTATTTTTTTTAAGACATCATTGAAAAGATACTTCTGATGGGAACACAAATAATTTTTTGGATCATTGTTGAAAGGACGCTTGTAGAGGAAACATAAAAAATATTTTAGAGCATCATTGAAAGGATACTTCTATAGGAAACACTAACAACTTTCTAGAGCATCATTGAAAGGATCTTCTTGAGGAAACACAAATAATATTCTAGAGCATCATTGAAAGGATACTTCTACATGTAAAACATTAATAATCTTCCTAAACATCATTAAAAGGGTGTTTTTGGAGGAACAAAAAATATTTATTTATACTTTACTTGTTCACTTTTTTTTGAAAATAATTAAGTTAGAAGTGCTTACCTCAATTTTTTTGGAGAAGGAAAGACTCCCTTCACATAACAAAATACAACATGTTATTCGATCACTTGGATGAATTATTTATTGTTCATTGGTTTTTGACACAAATATAGTATGTGACTATTTACTAGAATTGTATTACCATAAATTGACTTTAGATGTGAAGCTCCATTATTGAATGTTTCTTCCACTTCATAAAGTCTTAACCAACATGTTCAAAGTTTCCCTTTAAGGTCTTTATGTATGGAGTCAAATAAAAATGTTCAATCTTCATGTTAAACTTTTTTCTTTGATATGAATCTCGACATGTGTCATGTTTCTCTTTGTTGTTGCATTAATTCAATCTATTTTATAGCCTCCATTTGAATCTCATTCAACTCATTCAATTAAAAAACTTGTTCTATTTGAGCTCTATTTAGATCTAAACCCACGTCCATGGATGTCCTTAATGTTTGGAGTTTAAATTCGATAGGTAGGATGAGTTTTTTCCAAAGACCAGTTCATATGGGGTGAAACATGTAGTTGATTTCCAAGTAGTATTATATGCCCAAACGACTTAATTTAGTTTCCTTACCCACTTTGATATGAAGGGCATGCCATTTTTTTCTTTGTTGTTGTATTTGATTCAATCTATTTTATAGTCTCTAATTGAAGCTTTTCCAACTCATTTAGTTGCATGACTTGTTATATTTGAGTTCTATTAGATCTAAACCCACATCCATGGATGTCATTAATGTTTGGAGTTCAAATTCAATAAGTAGGGTGAGTTTTTTCCAAAGACTAGTTCATATGGTGTGAAACATGTAGTTGGTTCCCAAGTAGTATTATATGCCCAAATGACTTAATTTAGTTTCCTCACCCATCTTTCGTACTTTTTGAAAAAAAATTAGTGAGAATACTTTCTAACTCCTAATTAGTTACTTCAATCCGATCATCTGTTGGAGGATGATATGGTGATGAATTTTTATTGCCACCTAAAAATGGTCAATGAAGGTTAAAATAACTTTTGACATGAACTAATGTCCTTGATATATTATAATAGATCTTGGTGCTCCAAATCTAAGAAATATTCTATTATAGAGAAAATTTGTAACTTGCTCTTCCCTAGCTACTTTGAATGCTTGCACCTTTTCCCATTTTGTGAGATAATTGATACACACAATTATGTATTTTTTCCTTGAGATGGTGAATCAATAGGCCTTATGAAATCCACTCCCCACTTTTCAAATGGTTCTAAGAATACTTGAGGCTAGAGGGGAATTGTTGTCAATCAGATTGCACCCGAACACTTGAATATTGAAATTCAGCAATCAGTTGAAACATTGGAACTAATTCCAGACTGTGGGTCTCCTATAAGGAATTAGACCTCCAGATTCTAGGCTGGTTCCTATTTGATGATCAATTAGATACTTGAATGATTTGCTTTGAGAAAAGGGATAGAAGAACTATTGCTAAATGCATGAAACTGAAACTAAAACCTCGGTGATCCACCTAATTGATATTTATGAGCAGATTGATTCACAACTGATTATTAAGGAATCTATTTTCACAACTCAAATTGGGAAATCTAATTACATAAGTGTCTCATCAGAAGGCCTGATAATCCATTCTTTATGAAGGAAAATGATATTTTCACAACCTAAAGGAGAGGATAAATTAACAGTAAAACTTTTGATTTGTAACTAAAATTGCTTTTTCTGCGTACATGTATTCATGAACATGATAGGAATTTAAAGGCTTTGAAATCAAACACATTAAATTTGCATCTTAAACATTCAATAAATACAAGACTCCTGAATTTGAGAAGGCTGATACTGAATCGCGATAATGAAAAGAAGGAAACTCTACAAAAATGATAACCTGTAAAGCTGTAAAACTGTATTAAATCTAAAATGTTGAGTTAAAAGATATCTCACTTTGCAGAATGCAAAGGCTGAAAAACAAGAACTAGATTGAAAAAGATAAACTTTTCCAATATAGACAATATGAATGCACTTCAAAGTGCATGAATCAGCAACTGAAAGTGATATGAAAGTGAAAAATGACAATTCCAAAGTGAAATCCGAGCACAAGTAAAAATCCCTGAAAATGTGGTTCAAACTCATGCAAAAATGAGTGAACTCAATCTCGAACTGGCAATCATAAAGCATGTAACTGATCTGCAACTCAAACTGAACTGGAAAGCTATAAATAATGAGTCCAAGCATGCGAAAATCTCCTCGTTTGTATCAATCCGCCCGTGATGTCTTGAACTCAATCCATGCATGTTTTAATCTTCAGTTGACACAATAGTTACACTCAGCTTTACATAATCTTTATTCATTTGCATTTTTAAAAAAATGCTAAATTAATTAAATGATTTATAACATATCATTTAACTAATTAGCTTACATGATATAATGCAAAAAATAAAAGATCAATATCAAATTACAACTTGAGCCCATTCAACGACTTTATACTTTGGCATTTATATTTGCATATGCATTTAGCATTCATCACTTAAATAACACCATAAGAAATATAAAATATACACTTAGCAAACATTTGAAAACTTCAGCACTTAGTGTACATGGAAAAAACTGACCACCATCATTATGCAATAATTATAAGAAGAAAAAAATCAACCATATCTTTGTCATGTTCATTTGATAATAATTATGCCAAAAATCAAACCCCAATTTGACTTAGGGCGAATAAACAAAAAGCCATCGAACCCTAAAAGATCACTATCATTTGCACTTGTCTTGGAGAAACTTCTGGAAGAAATCGGCTGCCACTACTTGGTAGGGTTTCAGCTCAAACTTGATCCTCTTCCTGATGACTTTGATAATTCTTTGAGAGATTTTGGACGTAGCAGGTAAAATGAAGTTCGTTTTGTCTCAAACCTGAGTCTTTTCAAGCATTTGAATACTTTTCTTGAGGTTTAAATGGCGCGGCTGTGATGATATTCTGATCTGCTTTTGTCACCTGCACTTTGTATCTCTGTATTTGCATCTTCTGGCCGCCATGAGAGATGGAATCAAGCTTGAACTCAAGATTCAAGCAATATCACAAGGTAATTTGCTTCTTTAACAACAACCCATGTTGTTCTTTCCATTTTGAAGCCATAGGGATGGAAAATATTACGTTCTAAAGCCGTTTTAATCATTTTGATTGTAGATAATGGGTACTCCAGACTTTCCCTTTCTATCCCTGAACATATTCATTTAGAACTTGAAGATATTTATCATGAATCTGGCCGCGGCTATCTTAACTCTAATTTGAGTTCTCTTATTTCATTGCATTTTTTGGATATATTTCTTGTAGCTAAAAAAACTTCATCAGGCTTTGTATCTGGCCATGCCTATCGTGCTTGGGTTTATGCACTCCTTTTACACCATTTTTATATATTTCCTGCATGAAACCCCATCTGGGTAAAATAAAAATAGACAATGTAACTCCAGGCCACCATGTCAGAAGAAATGTGTTGGAACTGTTTTAACTGGCCACAGCTATCTTAATCTCCATCATCTCCATCTGGGTATCTCGACACAAACAAAAAACTTCTATTCTTTGTATCTTCAACCCCTTCCCTTAAAGCAACCATATCACCTTTATTCAAAGGATTATCAATATCGACATAAATGAATGAAAAATGATTTTTTGTTTAAACTACACTCTTGTAAACTTTGAAACAGCTTTTGTCCAAACTCATAAAGTAGATTTTTCCTGTGGCATCCCTATCTCTTCTTCTGAACGTTTCCATTTCTGAGCAAATATTTGAAAATCCCACTGCACTCACTGAAAAGACAAAGTTGCGGCTATATTGTGACTTTACTGGCTTTCACTTAATTTATGGCTGTTAAAAGATAGTTCGCACATATCATTGCATCCCACCAGATTAAAGGCATTCTGTCAAATGGTATTCGTTCCTTGTCTATGCTTCATTTTATGACAGGTCATGGCTTTATTATTCCTTTTTCCATGATTTTTCGTATTTACTTTCTGAATGTGATCAAAAAGAAAGCAAAAGATTTCACTTAACTCTATTCTCCATTGTAAATGTCTCTTCACTAATGCAATGTATTTCTCCTCACTCTTCACTATTGTAGCTGTATGTGCTAGAGTATTATTATCTTCAACATGCATGAACATTGGAATAAGGAAAACTTTATACACATAAAACTATATACTCATGTTGCTCTTACTGTCACTGTTATGTGCTATCTCTGTTTGGTAAAAGATAATGCTTCATTTTGCATAACAAGATTCCACTAATCTTCACATATCCTCTACTAGCTTCAAGACATAATGGACAGTTATCAATCGTCCTATTATAATGAAATGGCATTGTATCTTTAGCTGTATGTTTCAAATTTGAACAAAGGATGAATGTAAACTTGCTCCATCTGTTTCTTTTGTGACAACAGTCCAATTCACTATTATCCTTGATATGATGCTCTTATGTACGAATATTTCCATTTCTCCAAGTTACTTACAGACTATGAATGAGTCATGAATTATTAGAAATAGTCCTAAAATGAATTGATAATGAATGCCAGGTAGAATTGAAACAAAGAGAACAAATAAAGTTGATGCTTCTTCAACATATCTTTTAAATGTTCCATTTTGAATGATGAGTAAACAGATAGTTTTAGCTGAATTCTATTGAAAGCTGCTTGATCAACTATTCATTCATGAAGAATGATAATTAATTTTGTTCCATGTTGTTGTTTGTTATTCTTGGTAAACTTTTACCGGCTTCAATGTGTATCTTCAGTTATTTCCAATACAAAATGAATGTTATCAATGCATTTGTTGTTTTATGAGAATTTGATCTATTAAATTTCCACCATGATATAGCTTCATATGGCTTGAAAGCTGTTGCTTTAAGTTTTTCTTTGAATTTCTTTTATGACAGCAGTCTTACTTCATGATTGTGATTGATATAAAGCTCTCATATATAAATAGATGAGAGGTATCTGCCTGATATGTCGGGCTCTACCCTTGTGCGAGCCTGTTTTGCTCCACATATCTGATAAGATAACCATGAACATGATGAACCTATTCCCGCACATTGAAACAAACAAGTTAGAAAAATAAAAGAAGCTGAAAGCTTCCATTGAGTTATGTTTTTCCTCTTGATTTTTGTAATCATCTGATGGATGCCTGATCAATTGTATTCTATATTTCTGTTGGTAGCGTAGGCATATGATAGGATTTGATTCGCATTGCTTAGAGACCATCTCTAATACCATGTTTCATCGTTCTTGCAGATGCATTGAAGGTTGGAGGCTAGAGCTGGAGCTGAAGCCACAACTGAAGACCTCGACTTGTCAATGATTCGTCATTCCAGGCAATGACGAATCACTTTCTACCCTATGCTTACTCTATTTTCAGTTGTATATTTTGCTTTTGCTCATTGTATCTATCATTTGATTGTGTAAATCAAATTTAGTTACTCTCGTAGCTTATGTGAGATTTCAATCTTTCCAATATGAATAAAGCAGCATTCTTTTATGCAAATTTATGAGTTCCTTTGTCTGAGATTTGCATAATAACACTTGAAATTCATAAGTAATCAAAGTTCTGGAACATAATGAATACTTAAGCAGAAAATTTTTGTACCTTCTTTGATGGATGCAATTCAGCTCTACCTGTTTTGAGCTGGTAGTGAAAAATAGGTAACAGGAATTTTGATAGCAACTGTTGGTCTTCCCATTCTTTGGCATCCATCACACTGCTAGACATATCTCTTAACATCCTTGTTCATAGAGAGCCAGTAATACTCAGTGCCTAAAATTTTATGGGAAGTTCTTTTTTATGGAATAATGTCCTCCTAAAAGATCATCATGACAAGGTCACAAAATATTAAAGGTTTAATTAGTTCTTACACACCTGTGAAAAATAAATTAGGTCCACACTTAAAAATAAAACATTAAGCCATTTAAAATTCATGATTTCTCACACTAATATCCTCTTTTATTTCATAGAAAAATATGGTAGAATTGCTACTATAGCCAAATAATCTACTATATTAAAAAACTAGAGTGTGTACATGGATATAGCAAACAATTTCTCACCTAGTAATTCATCTTTGACCAATTCATGTTCATTATCTTTGTGATATATATTGGATAAAAAATCAGCTACTACATTAAATTTTTCAAGTTTACCTATTATAGTTACATAAATTCTTGGAGAAGTAACAACCATCTAATTAGTCGTCCACTCACTGTAAAATTATTCATTAAGTATTTAATGGCTGTATGATTTGTATACATAGTCACCTTGTAACCTATAATATAATGGCAAAATTTGTTGATAGTATGCATGACAACTAGAAATTCTCTTTTCATAGTGTATTTCCTTTCTATAGGAGTTAAATTTTTTTCTAACATAGTAAATATAGTATTTTCCTCCATTTTCATCTTCTTATCTTAGATCTTGACCAATGATATCATTCAAACCATTTGTATAAATATAAAATTAAAAAATCTAGTTGGGTCCATGTAATACTAAAAAAATTATCATTTTTTCTATAATGATTTCAAATGAGATTTGACATTCTTGAGTCTAAGAAAATGGGGGTTACAATTTTGTTGAATTTTTTAATGAACCTATGATAATAACCAACATGTTCAAGAAAGCTTCACACATTGGTTTGAATTTTTTGGGCTTCTAACTTTTGTATTATTTTGATCTTTTTAGGATCAACCTTAGTGCACTCAATAGAGATATGATGTCCCAAAAAAATCCCTTGTCCAACCATAATGAGAAATTTTTCATGAGTAAAGGATAATTGATGTTCTTAGCATTATTTAAGGGCTTTATCTAAATTTTGAAGCATCTTTTTATAGGTGTTACCATAAATTGTAAAGTTGATCATGTATACCTCTACTAAGTTATTCAAGTTCAATGAAGATGGCTAACACTGCTCTCTAAAAAGTAGTTGGAGCATTGTATATTCCAAAGAGAAGGAATAAATATTGAAAAGTTTCCCATAGTTAGGTGAAGGTTGTTTTATCTTGATCTTCTAGAGCCACTTTTTTTATTATTTTACCCACCTAAATCCATAAAAAAATGAGAAGTTTTGCTAGCTAGATTATCAAGAACTTGATCAATGAATGGTAAAAATAAATAGTCTTTATAAGTTGCATTGTTGAATTCCCTATAATCAACACATAATCTCCATTAATCACTTTTCTTTAGTACAAATACAAAGGGTGAAACACATTTTCTATCATAGATTGGATATATGAACCCTATATGTAGAATTTTTTCAATCTATGTATTAACTCTCTCGAAGTGCAGGGTTAAGCCTACACTATGGTTGGAGAACTGTTTTGAAATGCTTATATAAATATGATGATTGGAAATATTTGGATGTATCCCATTCACATCCTTATAATCTTAGGAAAAATCCTTAAACTAATTTACTAAAACATTAAATAATTGGAGTTCCTATTGTTCTGTAAGCTAGCTATTGATATTTAAAGTTTTACAATGTAATATTATTATTGAATTAGTTCTTGGGTGACTAAAGGAGACCATATAGGTTTCACTCATCAAGGTATTAAGGGGGAAAATATGAAGTTTCATCCTATGAAAGACGGTTCTAAATTTTAAGAAACACTCATTTATTGGAATTAAATTGGCTAAGGGATAGTGGAATGTTATGAGAAAGTCTCCTTTTGTTCTGAAAAAACTCCACTATGCTTGTTAAATAAGGATTTGAAGAGTGTCATTTATTTTAAGTTATCTTCATTATTTATGGGTGAATTATTATTGAACTCTAGATCATTCTCTAATTCATTGTTGTGTTGATTAATCACAACCATTGCTAAAGAATCCAAAATTTATTATTTACTAGTCTAAACTAGTTCATCTACCCATATTTGATTACACTTGTTTGTAAATGGTTGGGTGGGAGAATATAAAAATAGTTGTTTACTATTAATATCATTAGCAAAATTATTTCTTCATATTTATGTTCTATTAGGGTTGCAACTATAGTTAGGTAGGGTCGTCCCAATGTCAAAAAATTACCGCCTTTAGGAGTACATGACTAAATAACCTAAAAATATATAGGGCATTCCTAGGTTTCAACCATGATCAGAATATTTCCAAGAATCCCCTTGGAATGGAAATAGATTTGTTTGTCATCTAAATATTAGTACATGTAGGTTACATGTTTGTTAATGACAACATTTCCATTACATCTACGGTCATGCCATTAATAGTAGCTCCCAAATCCACAAGTTTATTTGGAATTTTAATTCTACTAATGGATATAGTAATCGCAAGACAACTAGGATCACCATACTTGGGTGGAATAAATTCCCCTAAAATGAGGTCAACTTGGTATCCATCAATCTAGACAATATTAATCTATTTCTTTTTCCTCCCTAGCATTTTTATGCACAATTATTTAACCAATTGATTATTTGGGCATTTATTTGATTGCTTGTAACAATGAAAATATGATATTTAACCATTTGATCACTTACATAAGATGAGTTTTATTTAGATAAATTGGTTTTGAAGAGAATTTTGGGGTAACTTCTCCAAGTCTCTTTGAAAAAGGGGCTTGTTTTGAAACAAGATGTTATTCTTTAATTCCAAGTTTAACTCTCAAAAAAGATCTAGAGAGGGGTTTGGTAATGTTTTTAGTGGAATAATTTTATTTATTTTTAAATAATTCTCTAAGGAAGCTCTAGAAAGTGAATTTAGAGAATTTTCAAAAGACAACTTTGGGGAGTTTATGAGAAGAGCCTCCAAGGTGGCTTTGAAAGATAATTCTAGAAAAGTGTCAGAGGGTTTTTCCAGGCTAATCTCATCAATGGATATTTTATGAGGTTCCCTAGTAGGCTACTAATAATTTTGATTAACATGATTATCTTTATATTTTTTATTTTTTTCTTGCCACTTGTTATTTCAATTATGGTAGGTTTACATGATTGATGAATATTTTTCTCTAACCTAAGTTGTACACCTCCATAGTGTATTAATTCCATCCATGTTTTCCTATTTAGTTGAGTACACAGGTGCACCCTATCTATTATTATTTGGATTAGTGATTGGTTGAGCTAGGAGTAGAGGTTGTGTAACCTAGTTAGCTTACTATTTATTATGTGGGGATGGTAGTAGGGATTTTGTTGATTTTGCATGCAACGAGGTCCTTGACAAAATTGGTTATGGAAGATTCCATTATGGTGTAGGTTTTGAGGGTGTAAGGGAGAAATTAAGCATAAGGAAACAACAATGAAATCAAATGAAAGAGATCAAAGCAAAGACAAATTCCAACCTACTCATGAAATGAAATTATAAAGAAATGAATCAAGCAATGCAATCATGAAAGAGAATATAAATTGAATTCATGAATTACAACATTACCATCCCATGTCGAAGTGTATTCGTATCGATGTCGGATTGCTTAGATCAATACAAAGCCTCCATTGTTGTTGCAAAAACTTTGAAAAAGGTGTGTTAATGGTGATCAAAGATGTATGTATTTGCTCTCAAGAATTCGACAGTCAATTCAACATGACCTCTTTACACAAATTCTCTAGATTCTCTGATCATAATTTGAGAAGGAAGAAGGTTGTTTTATAGATTTCAATTTTTCAGATGAACGGTCGAGATTCAATAGTAAAAGATCACGATCAATGGTTGAGAACCGTTGAGAGGAAATAGATTGGTCAGTTAACTCCTCTGATTGATCCAATCAAGGATTTTAATTGGATAATTAGTGGGATTATATTGGAATGATTGGTGGGATTGAGAAATCAGATTGAGTGGTTAGTGGGATTGAAGAAATCAGTGGGATTGGGAAATAGATGGGTTAGTCAACCAATTAGAGTGAGAAATCAGTGATCTTGATTTACTCAATCAAAAGAGGGTGAGGATAATTAATTAATTGAATAATTAATTAATATTGGAGATGAACGTGCACGTTGATTTTGACTTTAACAAATAAAGATGTATTTGTTTGTTGACCATGTTGAGTGATTTTGAATAATTGATTTAATTATTCAAATTTAGAGAAGAGAAAGTGATTTAATTAAATTATTAATGATAATAATTTAATTGATTTAGATGAATAGGGTATATTAGTGACATAATTAAATAATTGATGTTTATTTAATTAATCAGGAGGAATAAAGCTAGATTAATGATAAAATAGTGAATTAATTAAATAAGTAAAGATTATTCAATTAATAGAGGAAAGGAGGGTTAATTAGTGAAAATGATGTGAAATGCAATTATATTAATGATAATGATGTCGATAATGGAAAAATGTAGTTTAGGATATGTGATATGGGTTAGGTCATTTTTACATATCTATAGAGGGATACCATGATTATTATGATTTATTTAAAGAACATTGTGGATTTGACCATTATGTATTTTCCTATTATGGGGGTCCCCAAGAGTAGGGTCCCCATTACTATGGCCCTTGATGTTAAGGCCAAGGTATTTTCCATTGATAATTACTCAAGTTGGGTTGTAGCCACCAAGGTGGATTTAAAGATTGACCATACAAAAAATTGCTTCCAGGTCTGTGTCCTACATAATTAACCTCCTCCTCTACTAGGGAAGGACTTTTTATTAGATATTTTATCATTTAAAGTAATTCGCATAGGTTAGTATGGCGAGTTTATCACATACCTGATAGACATCAATCTTGTCCAAAGAACATTCTCGTAATAGGTGTTTGTTTCTACATCTTAGGTACTAAATGGAGAGTATTTTATAGTTCTAAGCTTTGGTTTGTATTCCATAAAGGGTGGTACTTAATTGAAAAATAATATAAGTCTTAAAATTTGTTATTTATTCTCTTGGGTGTTGTATTTCATTGGTCCCTCTCATCATGCTAGATTTCTTAATTCCTCATCGGGTTTGAGAGTTGTTTCTACAAAGTGTTGAGATCTCAACGAGATCTAATTTAGCTACATCTCCTTTCTCCATTAAATCAAGATCTCTTCATGCATCCTCATAAATTCCTTTTAAAAATATATTTTTATCCAATTCAAGAGTCATTAATTTCTCACCATATTATTTTAATACAAAGAGGAACCTATCTAGGAAATCTTCCAGACTCTCATCTTCTCTTTGTTTCGAGACAAAAGAAATAATCCTTCCTATCACTTATCCTAAAATAATATTGATATTTATCTAGAAATATAGCTTCCATTTCTTTTCAAGTGTTGTTTTACCCTAAAGAAAAACACATAAACCAACACATAACAATTCTACACTACTAAAAATTTTGAAGTTTTTTTAATGAATGAACTTCCTAAGGTAAAATTGCATGGTGTTTTTATTTATATAGAATTTAATACTAGAACACCTATACTAAATAATGCATAGAAAAATATATATAGCATTGGAAAACATAAAATAAACTATTTTATGAGTAAAAACAATAATTTATTTCATTTACTAAAGCAGTTACTTCAATAGAGACATAATAATTCACAGTAACAACAAAAGTTAAACACTTATCTATAAATCATTGTTCTTCTTCCCCAATCAAGTGGCCCTCTCTATAGAGGTTTGATCTTCTAAGAAGTCATGGTATCATCATACAAATTACAACTTATACTTAAATTCAAACAAAGCTATAAATCTTATTATATGTATTCAAAAAGTTTGTAGAAATGAACATCGTGAAGCTATTTATTATTTCTCCTACATACTAATGCTTGTGATTTAGCATCATGCAATTTATGCACACTTTTAGTTTATATTTTCTAACATAAAACCATAAATAGGAAGTCCAACTGTAATTAATAAAATAGTTTTTTTCTTCATTAATAACAAATAAAGTAGAAAATTGAGGAAATATATGTTCAATAGGAGTCTTCTTCTCACACAACTTTTTATGTCATAGATATAAATCATTGCAAAATATTCAATCACTTTTCCATATAGGGGATGGGTGCAACAAATAGGGTGTACTTTTATGGTTACCAAAAATTTTCCAAAACTATATTTGTGGGAATTTTGGGTTTTCTTTAGCTATGAATATCCATTCCCACTTCCTCCAAAGTCATTATTTTGGAGATAGATCATATTTTATTATCTTGTTGTCCTCTACATTACTAACATGTTTTAGAAGTTGCAAAGGTCTCAAAAAATTATAATTATGAAGTTTTTTATGTCCAAATTTCTAGGGATTGTGCTTATGTTAGAGTTTCAGAGTTTCACTTCCAAGTAAGCCAAGTTAATAAAAAGTTTGCCTTGTTCATTTCTTCTTGTCAGGATATTAGAATTTTTCCCCTCTTGGAGCATCTCATTTGTTCCTCATATTCATCCCTTTTTCCTATCAAATTTTAGAGTTTTTCTTCTTAGCATCCATTTCCTTTAAGCCCCACTCATTTTTGTTGGCTTGTTAGATTTTCAAAAATTTCCTTACTTGCATGTTTTCCTTTGAACCCCAACTCCCTAATCCCTTACACTAAGTTACCTTTTTGAGTTTCAATTTCGACCATCTTTTTATTGGGTACCTTTTCCATGGTATTCTCTATCCTTGACTTCTGATGTTTTCTTCTATACACTTTTTAAATTCGATGATGTGGGAATGATTGTAATGTGGTGTAAGATATGAAGTATCCTTGAACCCTAATCCATAAAAAAAAAATTCACTATAATATCTCATCAAAATTGTAGGTTAAGACATATCCTTATTTGAGTACCTCATAAGGGGTACTCTTGAATCCTAATCACTGATATTTCACACTATTACTTTATCAAGATCACAAGTTCAAACCCATTCTTATGTGCATTCATAAAGGGATGTCTTCCTTGTCATCCTTGATTCTCAATACTTGAATCCATGATAATGGTATGAGTTACAAGGTATCCTTGAACCCTAATCCCCAAAACATCAAAAATCTCATGTTTTGCACTATTCACTCCCACCTACCTCTGTACATGACCCAAAATGCTATTAATGACAAGATTGAAATTACAACTACTCTAGAAGGGTTTTTCCTACCCATAACTAATTATCCATAACAAGAGCATAGATTAAAATGTACTTCAGTTGTGGAGAATGAAGAACACCATGCCGATTTCTATGTGATGGTTGTTTATGAAGTGAATGATTTTCACAAAAGTTTGAGGTTACTATTTTGGAATATTTTATATGATATTATTTTATTTTACATACAAGATTAATGATATACAATCTTGACTTGATTTCCCCCATGGATTTAGGAAACTAGATGAAGTGATATAAATATGAGTTTATTTGACATCTCAAAGACAATCATTTCCCATTTTCATGTGATTGCAACACTAGGTAAGATCTAAGGTTTCAAACCTTGCATGTCTAGTTAGAATTAGAGAAAATAATTTTGTAAATAATTAAGAAGTAGCTACCTTGTAGTTGATGTTTGTAATTGGATGTCTCCTTATCCAATTGTAAACCTTCAAGAAGATTTCCAAGTGAAGAAGAGTGATAAGTTCTTCCTAGCTTATGGTTTTCTCTCACCACGTTTATTGGTGTGAATGTAATAAGAATTTGACAAGTGTTGCAACACTTTAATTTATTGTATATTGTTAATTGAAATGGTATTTTTCTTATTTCATGGGATTTTCTAAAGTTTGGAAAGGGATTATTAAGTATGACTTGCTATTATCATATCTCTTTGTTATTTCTATATGTTGATTCTTTTGGTATTTGTGACTTTGTAACCCAATATAAGCTATTGGTCCTAAAGTGTTTTACCCTCCATACGCTTTAAAATATAAAAAAATCATCCATCAACATGCATTTCATGATTTGATGTTATATCCAGGGAAATATCTTCAATGAGCCTTAATAGTTTTTATCTTGGTGGATCATGTTTGCATATGTGTATTAGCTTAATATATGTCACAAAAATAGGTCTATTTTGGTTTGGTTATAAAAATTGGGATTAAATCCAACAATTGGATACTACTAGTGATTGCTTATCACATACATATATTTGTTTGTAATGGAAACCATGTTCAAGCTCACCCCTAGGAATATCATATTGGGTCTAGTTGATCCCAAAGGAAAAGGGGTTTTACCCACTCTTAGAGATTGTCCTATTATTCCTCACCCTTTGTTGATGAACATATTTGTCCACCCTCAAAAGAAAAATCTTCTTAGCATTGAGTTGGACGAATCCATCTAGAATTACGATTAATAATTTTGGGACCGAACAAGACTTGCAAGAATTTCTTTTTGTATCCAAGTTGAATGATTTTGAGTTGAATGTGACATTTTATAATTTTGGTTGTAGGTTGGTGAGGGTAAATTTTGTGGTTGCTAAAGGATCTTAGGTTGGGATTTAGTTTAAGTTGAATGCTTCCATATTTTGTAACTCAACAAATTTATTTGGAAATTTTGAAAATGCATGAATGTTGTTGTATCAAGGTTTGAGCAACATTGGTGAAAAATGTCTTCATACCCTTATTAATAAAAATATGGTTGATACTTACCAATAGTAGCATAGTGTGATGGTTAAGTTGTGTTTTTGTTCTTGCCATCAAGATTCAAACCCCATTGGGGTGTTATTGTCAATTATTTATATTGGGGATGAGGTCCCCTGTTTGTGACCTCATTGATTCATAGCTCCAGACCAAAAGTGTTTACCCCTTTTAAAAAAAAAAAAAAAAACATATGGTTGATTCTTTTTTTATTTAATTTGATGAGTATTTGAATTTTTGTGAATATTGTGAGTTTGGAAAATAAAATAGAGCATCTTTTCCCTCTTGAAGTTATAAAGCTAAAAGAACATTGGAAATTATTCATTTAGATGTGCTTGGTCGAATGGATGTGGGTTATATGAATAGATATTAATATTATGTCACTTATTGATGATTTATATAGACACACCTGGGTTTAGTTTCTATGTACAAAATCTAAATTTATCTCAAGTTTAAATAATTTAAGGGAATTGTTGAGAAGTAAATTGATCAAAAAAATAAAGGTGTTGAGAATTGATAATAGTGGTGAATATTGTAGGGATTTTTTTTATTTCTATAAGCATGCAAGTATTGTTTGGTAGATCACCCCTTACACACCACAAAAAACAAAGTTTCAAAGATAATGAACCAAAAAATGTTTGGTATTTTTGATTGAAGGAAAAATAGGTTTTTGAAGGGGCCTCAAAACCCTTTACAAGAGACTAGATAACAACATAGGCTTACAAAATAAATAAAACATTTGCCTATGTAAACCCATAACAAGCCATAAATCAAAATAAAATGTAGAAAATTTGAAATAGAGCAGAACAAACTACATATGTTTTAGGGTTTTTGTAGCTTCCATTTTCTACTGATAAAATTATTCCTTTAGTTTGAAAAATCCCATCAAATATTTTTTCTTTCCCTTAAAGGATTTCTTCTTGATTGCATGAGTCATAGTACTAGATCCAATGTGATCCTTTTTACCATAATTCTCTATTATCCACAACTATCCTTCATGGAGGTCTTTGATTTTTTTTTAAGGATATATAATACTAGTAGTGTTATTCTAGATAATACATTTTCTCACCGAAACCACATTCTCCAAGTTGTCATTAAAGGATTTCAATAATTTGCTAGGCCATTGACCCTATTGTTGATATCTATATTCCAAATTTTCATAGCCACCATATCTACCTTAAACTCATTTTTTTAATTTGGAAAAATCCTTCTCAATTTTCTCAATTTTGGGATCACTTTCCATCCTTGCAAAATAATCACATCTTTTTCCTTTGAGACATGGTACCGTCCACAAAATTTATTGTAAATATTGTCCAATTTGATGTTGAGACATTTTATCTCAACATAAAATTATTTCTTCATAAGATGTTGAGAGGATACAACCTCCTTCACTATACCCATATAGGTAAGAAACCTTATGTTTCACATGTAACGCCCCGCCACGCAACCCTAGGGGAAGTTGCAATTAACTACTCAAACGCAATAAATTTTTTTTTTTGTTTAAGAACAATTAACATGCAAGTTCACTACCCATTGCCAACAACCCCTAAGGTTACGAGACTAAGTTTACTTAAACCCAAACAAGAAACATGAATTGAAAACATAACCTTTAAATTACTTAAAGAATTAAGAATGCATACATTCCATACATGATAAAAAACATCAAAGGATAAGAGATACCACTTGATTTCAGATAACAATAAATTTACAATAAGATTACAACACTCATCCCCTGAATGAGATAAATCCAATAAGCATGATTATTTATTACAACTTCCACCTCGATAACAAATGAGGGGTAATAAAATACAATAATTACTGAAAGAATAAAGCATGAGAAGAAACTGGATCCCATGAGCTCTCCAACTGGAAATCTCGTCCACACGAACAAAGGATGACCCAACGGATTAAGGTGCACGTTCCACCCAACCATGTGATACCCGAAGGCTCACCCCCCATGCTAGGAGATAGTAACAAGGAATTCCTATACAAGACCATCTACCTCTAGACACAGGCTAAAACACAACTGAACCGAATTAGATACAAGAACAACATCACTTAACACAAAGGTTACAATGCTTCCAGAGAATAATGATCATTTACGCAGTACATCAAACTGACTTCTGGTTGACATAGAGAGAGTGTCACATGACATTTGTTATGAGTTACCCAAGCTCAACCTTCCTAGGCTACCGGACCCCCATCTTGGGTTACCCTGGCTTGCCTCTACCAGCCACCGGACCCTCATACAAACTGTGTTTCTCGTCTCATCTCAAGCCTTGAAAGCGAATGAGTCATGAGAGAGGCATTCATTATCTTAATTAGTTTGAGAGTGTTTCATTAATTCTTTTTAAGTTATCACTTAAACCCTAAGTGAGTTACCCTGGCGCCCCTTTGTGTGTCGGACCCCCACAAAGAGCCACTCTCCTATCGACAACACACACGGTACAAAACCACAATTCAACGGGTGAACTAGATAAGATAACCACTCCAATCCAAGGAGGCAATGAATAAAGGAAACTCACTCCAACATTGGAGGAAACAAAAATACATAATCCACTCCTTCCAAAGGAGGCACAAACCACATAACCCTCTCCTAATCCCAAGGAGGCACAACCCATCCCAATTCTAGAATCGGTTAAAACAACAAGATACCACTATACACACTTCCCAAGGAAAAATAGAGGTTGACTAACATATTACGACAACCCCAAATAATTAAAATACCCCATCTGAAAGACTTACATAAACAGATAACCCCATTTGCCCAACATCAAGAAAGAGAGAGAGATAGCACATAATGAAAAGACAATTTGACAGTTTAATACCCTACTTTAGGATCTCCTAAATCCATGCACATCAATGGCATATTGCACGTAATCATAAAAATAGTTAACATTATTGCAAACACTCAAGAGTAAATAGATTACATGAGTAACATTGAGGAATTTAAATCTATCCATTTAATTCCATTTGCCCATTCATAGATAAGGAAAAAAATAATCTTTTTAAATGAAACCATTTGGTTATAACATCCACTTTTTAAATAAATCAATTGATTATAAAGCCAATTTTATGCATCTATTAAAATAAAGAAACCATCTAAAGATCAATGTATTTAAATATAAAAGTATATTAACATACATATATACAATTAAATATTATTTAAACAATTGTTTATTTAAAAACAATTTCAATTCTCAATCACTTAAAATATATATATATATATATATTAAAATAATAATAATAATATAAAGAAAAACATATATAAAATTAAATATATATTATAATTAAATAATATATATATAATATAAATTATATATAATATATAATATAAATTATATATAATATATAAAATTTATATATATATATATAAAATTATATTAATACAAAACAAAAAGCAAAGGGCCATTGGCTGTTGCGCAGCCCCCAGAATAGGGGCGTAGCCCCTGCTGGGGACTGCTACACAACCCCTCCCCAACCATGGGGGTCGCTACCTGTGAAGGCAGCGCTGGCGCTACCTTCACAGCCAGCGCCTCCCATGGTGGGGAGCAGTTGTAGGGCAGCGCCCCAGCACAGCATAAAACAATAAAAAGAATTTTAATATTAAATTTTCAATTTTTTTAAATAAAAACCAGTCTCCCCTGTTTCAGGGGAAAAAAACCACGAAAATGATAGGAAATTTTTTGTATAAAAACAATTATTTTAAATGAAAAACTTCCCACCAATAGCATATAAATTTATATGCAAAATATATATGTATATATATATATGTATATATATATTATATATATATATATATAATATATATATATATGTATATATATATATATATTTCCCATTTCACAGCCTAAATTGGGAAAATTATCTACAGAAAATCACACAGCCAAAACTTAATTTCTAAAACATAATGGAAATTTCTCAAATACACACACAAGATTTTCTGATTTCATTTTGTTTCTTTCAAATTTCTATTGCTAAAATTGAAGATTTCTATTGCAATTTTTTATTTTTCAACAACAATCTAATTTATTTTCAAGATTCAAACAAGGTTTCAAAACAAGGATTTACAAGCATGTTTTAAACTGAAAATGCAATTTTCAAAACAATAAACATGAAGGAACATGTGATGAGAAGCTGGAAACAAGAGCTTGAAGAAGAAATCTGGTGTTGGGCTGCAAAGATCTTTCCAAAACTTCACTCCAATCTAAAGTGCATCAACAAAACATGAACTCTCCTTTCAATTTTCTCACAGCCCAATTTCAAGAATGCAAAGTCTTTTTCCATTTTCTTCCCCAAATTTGGTCAAATACCCTAAAATATCTTATCCCCATAGTTATTGCAAAATTGGAGATATTTTGAATTTTGAAAATTTTAAAACTAAAATTCTTTTCAACATGGCTTTATCATTTATTTTAAAATTTCTATTCCAAATGCATTTAAACGTTTTCAAACATTTCCAAAAATCATTCAACTTTAAAATTTTCTTTTCCAAAACAACTTTAACACATATCTTTTAAAATTTTCAATTCAAAAGAATTTGACAAATACAATTTCCAAAATGAATAACTTGATTTATTTCAACATAATTAATTTAATTAATCAATAAAATAAATCTAATCCTATATTAGATCATTTTATTAATTAAATTAAATTAATGAATAAATTTAAATAACATTTATAACATTGTAACCAATTAAATTTAATAAACAAATACATAAAACCACTTGTCTACCTTTTTCACTTGCAATTTAAATGAAAATAACGAGAAATGAACAACAAGACACAACTTAACCCGACTAAAACCCGACGACACACTATGACTAGGGTGATGACTTAACACGAAAAACCTAGCTACTATCTCCCAATCGAATATCGTTGGCCAATGGACATGCTCAAACCTGTGAACCAGGTGGAGTCGATGTCCTGTACCTGTCAACCTGAGAACAAAGAGTATATCGAACATGCATATATACAACATAATAAACACACCATGAAGAGGAAATCGCGGAATCGTAGGGCACTTGCAAGCGAGTGATGAGATCTCGTCCCCTTCACCAATACACTCATCATAGACTAACAGTTCCATCATAAACAAATATCTCATGCAATAACATGTTACAATAACTAATCATCATTACACCAATTAAAACATGTCAAATAGAGCATTAGATAAGATGCATCACCTCACACAAATAAACTATCGCTCTATAAATAGCAATCAAATCACACACGCATGATAAAGCATCTCAATAACCAAAAAGCACATCAAAGCAAACAAGGACACATTGTCCAGCCAGAAAGCAAAACAAAGGGGTATTACATCACATTTAAGGGTATTTGGTTGTGAGGCTTTTATTCATGTTCCTAAGGAAATATGATCTAAATTGGATCCAAAATAATATGAATGCCTCTTTGTTGGTTACATTGAGAATGTAAAAGGTTATAAGATTTAGAATCCACTAACCTAGAACTTGATCTATTTTAGAGATGCATTTTTAAAAGACTTTAGAGTGTTTTCAAATATTGTAAAGCCAATATAAAAAGAAGGAAATAACATAGTGCATTTTGAGACTAAGGTGAAAAAGAAGGAAGACGCACATATTGAAGAACAAAATTTTGGATTAGAGGATGGAAAGGAAGAAGAGGGTTTAGGTAAGAGTTATGAGCAAGATGAGTGGAAGGAGCTTGTAAATGAAAAACCATATCCCCTCAATCTATCTTTGAGATGATCCATAAGACAATGAAACCTTATTTACAAGGAGGGTATTTCTTTGGAGGATAATAAATCTTGGATGTAGGCCATGAAGGAGGAGATATGACCTTAGATATATGTTACACCTCATATCTAATTAGTTTTCCTAGGGGAATAAAACACATTGATTACAAAAGGGTGTATAAAAAGAAAACATGAGTAGACAAAAAATTAGAGAGTACAAGGCCATACTGGTAGCTAAGGGCTACTCCCAATGAGAAGGAGTTGATGTTGGTGAAAATTTATTTGAAGTTTTTATATTATTTTTCATTAGATTCTTGTTATATATTGTTATATGTTGTGATTTTGAGAATGAGCAAATAGATGTTAAAATTTCTTTCTTAGATGGGGATCTTGAAGAAAAAATTTATATGCAATAGCCTAATGGCTATGTGGTAAAAGAAAAGAAAAAATTAGTTTATAGGTTAGCATAATCATTATACGATCTAAAATTGTAAGTGCCCAAAATTATATAGGCCTACATGATAATCCAACAATGATTTGACAATATAGTTGATGACCCACATGGTGTAAATAATTTTTTTTCTCAAATCATCTTCATGGAAGTCCTATTTGTACCTTTAGGACCTTCCCCTTGTGTTTTTTAATCCTCGTAACCACATGCCTACCTTGCATTCTTTCTCCCCTCCAAAACTAATATTTTACACCTTCAATTATAGGCATACCCAAGCAACTTAGGTTAAGTTGTAGGGTTGCTTGGGTGACTTTCCCTAGTAAAATGGGTGAGCCACCTTATCAAATGGGGTGACTTTTTTGTGTTTGGTTGCATGTGAATCTTCTAGCTCATATGGTTTCTATTATAGTTTGACCTTTAATTAACAATCCTCTTGAGTTTTTTTGACACCAATTACTCCCCCTAATTGTTGCTCTTCTCTCATTGGGTGATTGTCATCTCCTATTGATTGATTTTTTTTCCCTATTTAAACACCTTATCCCCCATGCATTGATATAAGACAATAGGTGGCAATATTGCTTGAATTTGGTAGCCTCTATATGATTTTACAAGGAAGCTCCATGTATTTTCCTCTTTGAGTAGGAATAAGATTCCACCTCCAAAAGTTTGCAATCCTACCTTTATGAAAAATTTAAAATTCACCACATCATCTTCTAGGTCCTAAGCCTCCTTGTACACCACTTGAAACTTCTAAATCTTCCATACCATTCCAAACTAATCTCCTACTCCTATTATACATTTGATCTTCCCCTCCATTAGGAAGAGTACATTGAACCTAGAGGAGAGAAGACACAACAATAAAATTTGGATCCTTTGAGGACATAAATGATGAGAACTTCAAGGAAGCTTCTTTCAAGCTTCAAAAGGTTTCCTAATTTTAGTTAATCTTGTAGAAGTATTTATTTACACAATAACTTAAAGTAGTAATTATATCATCAAAATTTTATTCTTGGTCATATTAGAATTTATTATTGTTTTCTTAGATCAAATAAAATTTAAATGATATATAGATTAAAATCATATAAGCCACTTTTATTTGATCTTATTCAGTTCAATATTTTTATCAATTCAAAGCATGTGAACAAAGATTCATTCTTCTTCAATGTTTAAATTGGAACTTGTCTATTTCATTAAAAAAACTACAAAAGCACATTTCTTGCATCTAGATAAACTATATTTATTAAGGTGAATTCATATAAGAAGTGAGTTCTTTTATTTATTAGTTAATTAATTCATTTGAAACTTGTAACTCTGAAAAATAACAAAAAAGATAGTTCTTTGCATACATCTTAGTATTACATCCATATAAAAAGAAAACATAAATAGTTAGGCTTATTGATAGGTTTTGGAAACCTCTTCAACATATTAAAATAAGTCAGAACCCAACAAATCAAAGAAAAATTAATAAATTCAATGAGCTAAGAAAATAGAACATCAAATAGCTTTCATCCAAGTAAAAACAAACAAACTAATTGAGGCCACTCTTTTAAGTTTTCATTCCTGCATCACTCAAATTTACAGGTCCAATGTGTCCTAAAGTTAAAGGTAAAATGGATTGAGGTAGTTTTAGATGAGATTAGACAAAATACACTAAAAGAAGAAGCACCAACAAAAGAATAGGCTCAAGAACAAGCAAATATCCTTAGATAAATCTAGGAGGCCAACAAAATTAGGTATGTGATCTAGAAAAATTATATATGATAGAACTAGTCCTCTTGGAAGAAATAGTCAAACTAAAAGAACACCTTTATCTCTTCACCAAAAATAAGCTTAATAAAATTAGAACTAGTGGCTCACCTAGTCAAATGAGAATCACAACAACTATACCTCTCCAACAACTTACAAGAGAGCATCTTAACACACCACCATGAACAGCTCACACAAAAAATATAGTTTTCTATCAAACATTCCTTTCTTGTGGAGTTAGTGTGATAGAGCTTCCAAAATCTTTGTAAAATTTTGAGCAAATCATGACTTGGATCATGAATGTTAACCTTAGTGCCTAAGGATGGATTAAGGGTGTGACCTAGAAACCCTTACCTTACCGGTTTATCTAAAACCCTTTGGTGTTTTAATTTTGCATTGACTTATTTCAGCCGGTTGTCGATCAAATTAGTTATCACTTGAGCCTTGAATGTGTATATTTACCGGCCTCTTTGTCTAGGAAAGACGATCACCTATGCATTGTCCCACATCAAATATCCATAAAGTTTTGCGAAATATTTCACTCCAAAAGACTTATGTTTAAGTCATTTTCCTAAGGGTCAAAATCCTGTCAACCTAGTCATGGCCCCATTTTAAACTAACCTTTTGGCATGTGCAAAAATCCCGCCCGTTGGATTTGGAGATAAGATCCTGGTCGTTGATCGCACACCGCACAAGCATTAAAGAATAGTCGTCAGAATATGTGTGAGGTACGTGATGTTTTGATGTGTGTCCTTTCCATGGTGGGAACTGATCCTTGTCCAAGCACTCAACAATCGATGATTAAGAGATCGACGGTTGTTATGCAGAGTGAAAGTTGAATCTTGGTCATCCATCACACACCTCGCGACATTTAATTAATGCCCACTGGAAGCTTGCGAGGTACATGATTGAAGGACGCACAAAATTCCTTGACAGCTATGAAGAGTGTGGTAGAGCCCGTGGACGGAATGACGTGGCTCCCAGTCAAAAAGTTTTCATTGGCCAAAAATTGGCAAGCCACCGTTTCAGGATTTCAAACCTGGTTTCACTCAATCTAGTCTATTCGATCTTTCATCTCATCTGGAGATCGACGACCAACATTCAAAAACTAAAAATAGGCATGTGATAGCCATTTTGGCTTCGCAAGGAGTATGCATTAATGACCTATGTTCTACAGGAGTGATCAATTTGATCCTAGTGCGTGTGGGGAATTAATTTCTTGTCATCATTAAGAATGATACATGGATTTTCATGTACCTAGCTAATTAACCGAAGAGATGTGTATTCCAGTGGGTGATCACTTGCTCGTTCGTGTGACTTTCACCAAGCATTGATGATTAGCATGCCTAATTTACTTATTAAATGAAGGTTGATGGCCTTTGTTTTCACCACTGTAATTGAGAGTGTGAATTTTTGAATTCCAGAGGAGTGCTTTGTGTTTGTGAAGCTACATTTTCAGGGAAGATGAGTAAGCCTGCTACTTCTGTGTTATCGGTGTGGAGGTCCCCGAGGTTTAATGTGCATAAATCTCACAATGATGTTCTAGAATGCGAAAAGAGTGTGCCCAAAGCTACTTCAACTCTAAAGGAAGAAGGTAAGGAGAAGGTCTGTGGTGAGAAGTCTACACCAGTTGCTACCAAAAAAAACCATAGGTTGAGAAGCTGAGTCGTGACCATAGAAACAATGGAGGCTAAAGGTAAGGAGCCTGCAAGATTTGTACGAGGAATGTGAAGAAGGGTAAGATATGGCTGAGCTTCCTTTGGATGACAAAATTCCCCCATTGTTGTTACCGATAGTTCCTCGGACAATGAGACCGAAATAGATTTAGGTTACCAATGATACCTCATGGTCTTGAATCAATTGGTAGCCCCAGGGGAGGAAGTAATATCAGTTGCCCTAGTTTCTGTAAAGACTCCAAGCGGGCGTGATTACTCTATGGCTAGTAAGGATAAAGATGAAGAAGGGGCGGTTGTTTCTCCTCCTCCTTCCGCAAAAACACGAAGTGGGCGGGTTTACCGTGGCTTTGGTGTTGGTGCTTGTTCTGGTTCTAGGTGATGGAGATGGTGTTTGGGTCCTAATTTTTGTTGTGATGATGATATTGTTGTGGTGGCTTTTCTTGCGTTCTCTGTGTATGTTGGTTTTTTTTCTTCATGTTGAATATGGATGCTTGGAGCTAATATTATGAAGACTTTTGTTAGACGCGGGTATGGAATGCAGTGCCTAGTTGGCGATTAAAGGTAACTTTTGGCAGCATCAACCTGTCTCTTTTAGTGGTGGTTATGAATTTTGTTTCCCCAGTTCAGCAAATGATTGCAGGCAACCATGTAGGGAATTTTTGAAATGAAATTGAAATTTGGGCTAAAATGATATCTTTGAAATGTAACTATAATGAGCCTGATGCTTGTTGCTCCCTTAGTCTCTAAAAGGGATTTCAAGGCTCATTACAGAGGGTTCGATTTTGAGTCCAATACATGTTTTGGGTAGAAGTGAAGTACACAAAGGATATACTGTAGAAAGCCAATGAATAGAATAGTAGAATTTTCTTGGGTTTAAGTCTTATATGTAGTAGTCTTAAATTAGTTTTATACAAGTTACAAATATCGAAACAAATCTTATCTCTGGAACGCATACTCTCCTTTTGTAAATTTTTGCAAGTCATAAATGAAAATATCAAGGATATTATCATTTATCTTCAAGTGTTCAATTGAATGTGTGTCCTTATTTTTTATTTAACTCAAAGAGTTAATTAAATGCTTGAAGAGGGTCACAGATTTGTGAAAAATTGCATAGGATCTGATAAGAAGTTATGTTTTAGACACTATGAGTTTTCATATCGCAAGGCATTGTGAAAATAGTCCACCATTATCTAAGTCAAATAACTTGTGTATTACTGGTTATTGCATATTCGACTCCACTGCCCAATTGATGAAGCACTGGTCTGTTTATTAGAATTTTTTGCAATTGAACTAGCTAATAATTTACCTGACCATGGATTTAGAATAAGAACACAATTCACTTAAAATATTTCAATTATGAAGCAAGAATTTGAAATATCTCCTTGTTCCTAGTAAGTAGATAATAATTTACTTAAAGATCAGCCAAATCTTGAGTGAGTTACATTTATTTGCAAAATGTAGGAACTAATTTGTGCATTGAAGTGTTCTCCATCAAATAGATCATAATGAACACAATAAGGAACACCCTCCTAGGTCCCACGGAGCCTAAAGTGAAGGAGTAAAGACCCTAGAGTCCTTTACTCATTATGTTGGCCATTCATCTTGAGGATTCTTGATTATAGGGGTTGTCTACTCTTTAGAGAATTCTAAGGGTGTACTAGAAAAAACACCAACAAAATGGTGACTCTACTGGGGAAAAGAAAAGAAATATCCATTTGCATATAGTCAATTGTTTGGTAGATCTGAACATCTTGTTCAAATAATTGAGAAGTTCTTGGACCTGGAAAAGGTTTGATTTCAGCAAAGATCAAAGGACTTGAATGTGACTCCACTGTTGGAGAAGACCCAGAACAAGATTTACTCTTGAAGGAACTTTATGCTATTGAAGTTCATTCCTCTGTGAAAGGAGGTGGTGACTCTATCTAAAGAACTAGTTAAATCATGAAGAAAATCTTCGGATCATCAAAATTTGTGGTCAGAAAGAAAGGGTAGATAGCTACTACAAGTTCCAGGTATTCTCATAAATCTAAAGAAAGCATTATTTTGTTTGAAAGCAAATTATAAGAAATCTTCTATACTTGCAATGTAAATGATTCCCTATTAGGTGAAGTAGCACTAGATGAGGGAATAATAATGGTAATTTAGCATGCCTTTTGAATGTGAATTGAAATTTATGCATTATCATGAATAAGCATGTTGTATTGTAAGATCCTAAGAAAAATTTATAAGAGGATTGCATTGTAAAGGCTTAGGGTCATAATTGCAAAATGAATTTGTATTGCTTTGTGTAATTGCAAAGCAAATTTTTTAATCCTCTTTCAAGGTGTGAGGATGCATTGTCAAGCTGCACATCCTGGTGTGGATGTGAATTTAACCATGCATAACAGACAACCTTTGTTATGTCAAGGAAATTTTAGTACCGAGAGGTACAGGGCCATAAATTTTGGTAACATTTGTGGTTACCCAAATGTTGTATCGCCTAAGATCAAAGATAGGATACCAAGATTTAATGGTGAAAAGTATGAATCGACAAGCAAACATTTACAAGAGTTTGTTGATGTGATGGGTGATTATGAATTGGACTTTGAAGATGTTGTCATGAAATTGTTTGTTCAATCCTTAAAGGGAGATGTTAGAGACTGATTCTCATATTTACCAACATCTTCCATACAGTCATGGGATGAGTTTAAAGTAGTGTTCATGGAATAGTTTGGTGAAAGGATATATCCAATCTTAATTAGAATAAAATTCATGAGTATGGAGAAAGAAAAAGATGAGTTAGTTCCTTCTTTCAATCTCATATTTTCAAAGACTATAAGGGAGATCCTTGAAATCATAAGACAAAATGAAGCATAATGTTTGGTGGTGTACTTAGGTGCATTTGATAAAAATATGAATTACCTGTTAAGAGACAAAGAGCCCACAACATTGCATCAAGCATATCAAATCGCTATAGATATTGAAAACAATTTGAAGTATTCAATGATGAAGGGATATTCAGCCACCAATGTTGGTCATCCTAGTACATTTCATGCAAATACAACTAGTGGATCAATTAGTAGAAATTTATGCCAAGATGACAAGGCTCCTACTATTCCAATTTCCCCATCACCACAATATGAGAATCATGGTGAGCCCCAAGTGAAATTCTCACAGGATCAAAGAAAAGTTGATTAGGTGTCTTCAATTAAGAGATTGTATGAGATGAAAAGGTATCAGGAGGAATCACCTTATGATCTATTCTCTAGATTTGTGGATACTCTGTTGGAAGTATCTACAAATTCCAGACCAAAAGACTCAATATGTATTGATCTATTTTGTGAAATATATCAATCAGGATTGAGTACTTTACCAAAGGAATTGAAGCCTCACAATTTGAGCTAAGTAATTTATTGGATAAGGATTATAGAGGAGGCTATGAATGGTTACACACAACATATATTGCTACAAAGTGTTAGTGGTGATTGCCTTGTAGAGGATTATCAGAAGACAACACAAACAAGTGGAGAGAGTGTATTAGAACATGAACATTTATCTTGTTGTGAGGGTGAATATAATGATTATAATCAGTTTACAGATGACATACTTGAAGTTCATTATAGCAGTGATGAAGATGAAGATATACAAGATGATAATAGAGGGGATATACCTGACTTGCATCCTTGGGATGTCTTGGATGGTAACTAGTTGGAAGAGTTACAAGATATTGTCCTATCCCATGACAATTTCTTCAATAGTGGTTCTAATGTTGATGATACTATGTCAATAACCAATGATCAAGGTGTTGAAGGTGAAGGTTTAGACATTCACCTAGAGGAACCTAAGTGCAGTCTTAGTATTGATGGGTTTTCATGTTGTGACAGCTATGATGGCATTGAGTTGTATCATTATTTTATTGAGTATGACTACCCTTATAAAGTGGAGATTGAGTCCTTTCCTTCAAGGAAGAATGTTGATAACAATGAGAATGTTTGTTTGTTTGGGAGGAGACAACTTGTTTTGTGTGAAGAGTTCCTCGAATGTAAAGCAATACTGCCAGCTAAAAATGAAGAGGATGAGAGTGATTTTGTATGCTCTTCAATTGATTATAATGATTTTGGTTATGATGATGAAGTAGAAGATTTAGATAATCATGTTGAGAAGGCAGGAGCTTCCATGACAACAATGGAGATAATGGATAATCCTTTATTCGATGAGCCCTCATCCCCACCATGTAATAGGAGTAAGGAGCTTTATTGGTGCAGAGATAATCCACTTTATGAAAATCCTGATGATAAATTTGATGTATGGTTAAGACATAGTTGTGAGCAAGCAGAGCAATACATTGACAATTTATTTAACAGCGGTGCTTATGAATCCTTTACATTTGGTACTGATGTTGAAGATGAGACTAAGGATTATGAGGATATTAAAGTTTTTGAATCTTTCTCCCAAGAATATAGTTGCCCTTACAATAGTGATCCAGAAGTGTTGCAGTCATATGAGGGATACAATGGTGCAATTATCTATAATATTAATTGTTCACCAGGGGATGAACAAATTGCACTTGAAGGATATGGGAAAGAAGATTTGGGTTTTTCATCAATGAAGCATGTTACTAGAGTGAATGATGAAGAATGTAACTCAGGTTTGTTGTTAATTGAACATGATAGTTGCTCAAATGATGAAGAATTTGAAGATAAGGGTGTCATTATCCATGGTGACAATCCTAAATACAGTGCTAGTATTGAGGGAAATGTAGATGAACATACCCATGTTCCTATGGTACATGGTTGTGTGCTTGAAATAGTGGCTAAACTGGTAGCCATACATGATAATAGGGATGACATATACATGGATGAAGGAAATGGCCTATTCTTGGATGATCAAGTTATGCACCCAGATGGGTACATTGGTCCTGAAGTAGCATTGTTGCATGTTGATTAGGAGAAATGATTTGATGAATCTTCAGATTGTGTTGATATTGCAGGATTGTTTGATCTATGTGAAGAGCAACTTAGGGATGTAGATAGCATGAAGTATGATGTTAATCAATATGAATGTTTAGTTGAATTATTTGTTGATTCCCCTCATCTTCTTGGCTTAATTATGGACTTTTTCTCACCCAATGAGGATAACCCCCATGTAAAGCAGAGTAAAGGTTCTCCTAAATCCGTATCTTTTCCTTCGGATACATCAGGTGACTGTTGGCCCAACATGCATCAAAGTGTTTATGAAGGATTTTAGTTTGATGTGCAAATTGAATGTGGTGTCCACACTCATGATCAATTGGAGTATGAATGTTTTACTTTTCCAATTCAATTAGATGAGCCTATGGTGGAACAGGTTAGTGAATGGGAAAGTGTTACAGCAAGTGGGATTGATGGTGTCAATTATGATGATGTTGATTGTTCAAAAATGCTTAATACACATGTTGATCCATTACAAGTAGAACAGGACAATTTTTTTGATAGAGGAAAGAATTATTCCTAAGTTCTTTTTGGGGGCCATAGGCCTCCAATTTGAGGATTTAAGCCAATTGAATGAAAGTGGCTTCTGAGAAGAAAATTTTCATTGTATAGTTTTGTAAATAATGTACAAAGGTTTGGTGTGTTTCTTTTCGATTGTGTCTACTTGCCTTGTCCAAGAAAGCTCCTGGGTTTTTGTGTTTTTCCCTGGTCTGCTTCAACCCGAGATCTGGATTCCCGCTATACCCACAGGGGGTATGCATCCTCAGGCATGAGCCACTAATAGAGCTTCCAAAATCCTTGCAAAATTTTGAGCAAATCATGACTTGGATCATGATTGTTAACCTTAGTGCCTAAGGATGGATTAAGGGTGTGACCTAGAAACCCTTACCTTACTGGTTTATCTAAAACCCTTTGGCATTTTAATTTTGCATTGACTTGTTTCAGTTGGTCATCGGTCGAATTAGTTATCACTTGAGCCTTTGAATGCGTATATTTATCAGCCCCTTTATATAGGAAAGACGGTCACTCACGCATTGTCTTGCATCAAATATCCATAAAGTTTGGAAAAATATTTCACTCCAAAAGACTTATGTTTAAGTCATTTTCCTGAGGGTCAAAATCCCGTCGGCCTAGTCATTGCCCCATTTTAAACTAACCTTTTGGCATGTACATAAATCCCGCCCGTTGGATTTGAAGATAAGATCATGTCCATTGATCACACACCGTGCAAGCATTAAAGAATAGTTGTCAAAATATGTGCGAGGTATGCAATGGTTTGATGCATGTCCTTGCCATGGTCGGGCCTGATCCTTGTCCAAGCGCCTGGCAATCAATGATTAATAGATAGATGGTTGTTATGCAGAGTGAAACATGAATCTTGGTCGTCCATCGCACACCTCATGGAATTTGATTAATGCTCGCCGGAAGCTTGCGAGGTACGCGATTGAAGGATGTGTGAAATTCTTTGACCATTGTGAAGAGTGTGATAGAGCCCATGGACGAAATGACGTGGCTCCCAGTCAACAAATTTTTATTGGCCAGAAATTAGCAAGCCACCGTTTCAGGATTTCAAACCCGGTTTGACTTAATCTAGGTTGTCTAATCTTCCATCTCATATGGAGATCGATGACCAACATTTAAAAACTAGAAATAGACATGTGATAGTCATTTTGGCTTCACAAGGAGTATGCATTAATGGTGTGTGTTCTACAGGAGTGATCAATTTGATCCTAGTGCATGTGGGGAATTAATTTCTTGTCATCATTGAGAATGATACATAGATTTTCATGTACCTGGCTAATTAGCCGAAGAGATGTGGATGCCAGTGGGAAGTCGCTTGCTCGTTCATGTGACTTTCACCAAGCATTGATGATTAGCACACCTAATTTACTTATTAAATGAAGGTTGATGGCCTTTTTTTTCACCACTGTGATTGAGAGTGTGAATTTATGAATTCCAGAGGAGTACTTTGTGTTCATGAAGCTACATTTTTTAGGGAAGATGAATAAGCATGCTAATTTTGTGTTATCGGTGCAAAGGTCCCTAAGGTTCAACTCTGAAGGAAGAAGGCAAGGAGAAGGTCTATGGTGAGAAGTATACACCAGTTGCTGCCAGAAGCAGCCATAGGTTGAGAAGCTGAGTCATGACCGTAGAAACAATAGAGGCTAAAGGTAAGGAGCCTACAGGATTTGTACTAGGAATGCAAAGAAGGGTAAGATATGGCCGAGCTTCCTTTAGATGGAAAAATTCCCCCCATTGTCATTACCGATAGTTCCTCAGACAGTGAGATCAAAACAGATTTAGGTTACCAACGATACCTCATGGTCCTAAATCAATTGGCAGCCCCAGGGGAAGAAGTAATATCAGTTGCCCTAGTTTTTGTAAAGACTCCGAGCAGGCATGATTACTCTATGACTGGTAAGGATAAAGATGAAGAAGGGGCGGTTGTTTCTCCTCTTCCTTCTGCAAAAACACGAAGTGGATGGGTTTACCATGGCTCTGTTGGTTGGTGCTTGTTCTAGTTCTGGGTGACAGAGGTGGTGTTTGGGTCCTAATTTTTGTTGTGATGATGATATTGTTGTGGTGGCTTTTCTTGCGTTCTCTGTGTACATTGGTTTTTTGTCTTCATGCTGACTGTGGATGCTTGGAGCTAATATTGTGAAGACTTTTGTTCGACGCAGGTATGGAATGTAGTGCCTAGTTGGCGGTTAAAGGTAAATTTTGGCGGCATCAACTTGTCTCTTTTGGTGGTGGTTATGAATTTTGTTTCCCCAATTCGGCAAATGATTGCAAGCAACCATGTGGGGAATTTTTGAAAAGAAACTGAAATTTGGGTTGAAATGTAATTGTAATGAGCTTGATGCATGTTGCTCCCTTAGTCTATAAAAGGGATTTCAAGGCTCGCTACAGAGGGTTCAATTTTGTGTCCAGTACATGGTCTGGATAGAAGTTAAGTACAAAAAGGATATACTGTAGAAAGCTAATGAATAGAATAGTAGAATTGTCTTGGGTTTAAGTCTTATATGTAGTAGTCTTAAATTAGTTTTATACAAGTTATAGGTATCAAAACAAATCTTATCTCTGGAATGCATACTCTCCTTTTGTAAATTTCTGCAAGTCATAAATGAAAATATCAAGGATATTATCGTTTATCTTCAAGTGTTCAATTGAATGTGTGTCCTTATTTCTACTTTAACTCAAAGAGTTAATTAAATGCTTGAAGAGGGTCACAGATTTGTGAAAAATTGCATAGGATATAATAAGAAGTTATGTTTTAGCCACTATGAGTTTTTCAGATTGCAAGGCATTGTGAAAATAGTCCACCATTACCTAAGTTAAATAACTTGTGTATTATTGGTTATTGCATATTCGACTCCACTACCCAATTGATGAAGCATTGGTCTGTTTATTAGGATTTTTTGCAATTGAACGAGTTGATAATTTACCTAACCAAGGATTTAGAATAAGAACACAATTCACTTAAAATATTTCAATTATGAAGCAAGAATTTGAAATATCTCCTTGTTCCTAGTAAGTAGATAATAATTTACTTAAAGATCGGCCAAATCTTGAGTGAGTTACATTTATTTGCAAAAGGTAGGAACTAATCTATGCATAGAAGTGTTCTCCATCAAATAAATCATAATGAACACAATAAGGAACACCCTCCTAGGTCCCACAGAGCCTAAAGTGAAGGAGTAAAGACCCTAGAGTCCTTTACTCATTATGTTGGCCATTCATCTTAAGGATTCTTGATTATAGGGGTTGCATACTCTTTAGAGAATTCTAAGGATGTACTGGAAAAAATACCAACATAGTGAACATATTTCTGTGATCCCCACTCAACATGATGATACCGTTGTTATTACAAGATTCTCTTTCCACACAAAGGTATTCCCTCAAATTTTCCCTTAGTTGTTTGGATTTTTCCACTAGAGCAAGAATGATTTGATTTATGTGAGCAACAAGGATGCAACACATGTGTTATTACAAGTCTACCTCTTTCACTTTTGTGGCATGAGCAAATTAGAGTATCATAAAAATAGTCACCTCAAATATGGTATTGAAAGTTTGATGTTTATGCATTGAATTAGAGTTTTGTTAAGAGTGAAGAAGATCATTTGTTTATGCTATATTTTTTTATGATCAAATTCTAATTACTTTCTTGTATGTGGATTGAATGTTTTCCATTGTTAACAAGGGGATGATCAAGGAGGTAAAAATTAGCTTTCTAGTATGTTCAATATGAAGGATTTAGGGACATAAATATATTATTGGAATGAAGATCAATGAGAACCATGTACATAAAAATATTTAGTTAAGTTAGAGTAAGTGCATTGATACTATTTTTTAGAGATTTTCTATACAAGATTGTAAAACAATTAATATTTTGTTACTAGTTGGTGCTAAGATTTTTTTAGGTATGTGTCCTAAATCATATGCCAATTTTAAGGATATGTCTAACATGCCTTATGCTAGTGTTGTCGGTAGCCTAATGTATGCAATGGTTTGCACTAGATTGAATATTGTCCATATAGTGGGTGTTTTTAACATGTTTTCTAACCTTTAAGAAGCAATGAAATTATGTTAATAAGGTGTTTATATATTTTCTACTTCTAAGCATAATTTCATTTAGAAATAGGTCCAAACAATGTATAGTTGACATTTTATGCTCACTTGAGTCTTTCTAGTGGACTTTGGCTTGATTTTTCCTAGGTTTAATGTTGTAATGTGGTCAACACATTCACATTAGGTCTTGGACCCTTGTGAATCATTAAGACTTCTAGGTTGTCTTGTAAAGGTGTTGTGAAGTGTTGTAACCCACTTTCACACTTTTCTAGGACCCTTTCATCATAATTCACTTAAATAACCTCTTTTTATCACTTACCAAGTCTTATTTTAAAGTGTTGTGAAGTGTTGTAACTCACTTTCACATTTTTCTAGACTTGTCTTCACTAATTCAACCCTTTCTCATGTTTAAATGACCCCTTAATGCACTTTTCAGTCATTTTCAAGTGTGTTTTTGAGGATATCCCTATTGGACAACTTTTAATGCCCCGTAATTTCGAACACCCACTTAATTTGCTTAAGTGGGACTAATTCGCCAATAGGGGCGACTTAGTCCTTTTTGGCACAAAACTCAAAATAATTTTAAATTTCTAGCAGGAATTTGTCCTCTAAACCTTGAGGTCGGCCTGTGATGTGTTACTTTCAGGAAATTTTAGTAAAATCAGGTATAAATAAGGGTTTTTTCCCTCATTTTACATCTCCTACACTCTCCTAGTTCACAAGCAAATCAAGCATTATCAAGTCAATTCATTGGAGCACTTCATTGCATATCTTCAGATTTTGAACATCAAAGGTATGGTAAGTTTATGACATTTGCATGTTATCTATTTATCATTCTCTTTTCATTTCATTTCATTGTTTTGGGTTTGATTACCAAAGTGGGGTTTGACCAAGGCAAACCCCTATTATCTAACCCTCAACCATTTTCCCCCTTTTGCATGTGTGTTTGCAGACTTTTGTATTCAGATTTGTCAAGAAATAGGTGTTAAAAAGTGATCAAAAAGTCTACAAAGTCAATCAAGTCAACACAACCCTAGCTCAAGCTTGGAGAGGCTTTCTACCCCGTTTTTTGCAAAATTAAGTGCAGACACATGATAGAAAAGAAAGTGCAGACCTAAGACTTCAAGACTTTGTCCCGAATTTCCCAAGATTTGCAGGAGGAATAAGTCGCCACTACTGGCAGATTAGTCCCGCTTCCGGGCCTGAAAAGTAATTTTGACATTTTTGGATACCCATTTGGTAGATTCTCGTTCCGGCAAAGTTTCCTGAAACTAAGACTAAGTCGCCCAGCCTGGCATAAGTGTCCCAGTTAGCATTTTTTGCCAATTTTTTAAGATTCCAAAATCTCCCAACATCAAGCTTCATATTCCAGGTGCACCTCTTTCATTATGTTCTGTTATTTCATCATTTAGTTGCATTTTTAGGCATTTCTGCATATCACACTGTGTTTTCCAGCACTTTACATTTTCAAAGTTTTGCATCATTAGATCAAATAATTTTCAGATCAGAACATTATAACATCTTAATTAGGCATAATACATCTCATTTACATTGAATTTGAGTGTAAACCCTTGCATTTTGGGCCCCATCCAATCCCCTTTCTCCTTTTAGGTGAAAAACCTGAGGAGTAAAGCATTATGCGAGCAACCCAAAATCATCGTTTACAAGTGTTTATATAGTTTCTACTTCTAAGCATAATTTCATTTAGAAATAGTTCCAAATAGTAGGAAAACACATCTATAAGGCCACATCAATAAAAGACTAGGTTGCATCATATTGACTAGTTCACATGATGTGACTTAGTTTGAGACTCAATCTACGATGCAACCTTATTTGCAACAATAACTTTTGTTATACAAATCCTTCTTAATTGTTTCATCATAGATCCATAACTAGTTTCATGATTCCAATTCTTTATTGCAATGCATTTAGGCAACCAATAATAAAATAAAATCACCACCATAATAAAAATAGATAAATATATCATCCTTCTTCAATCACATCAATTAAACAAGTGCTTTGAAGAGCTCGAGTCCTTGCAGGAGAGAAAAAAATTTGTCTATGATATTTGAAGGTGTAATGATAGGTGCGGTTGAATGTGTTTGTCTAATGTTGAGCATTTATGAGGATGAAATAGCAAAAATCCTGATGGTACGATTTTGGAAAGCAAGTTTTTAATGTATGTATTTATATATATATATTTGCATGTAGATAGACATAGATATATAATGACAGATGCATACATATGTGCATATATATGTAAATCATGGAGGTAGAAATAGTAGATAAATCAAGAGATAGGTTTGGTTTTCAATAACAAAATAAAATATTAAGAACATTTGATGAAGGAGCAAGGGAAGACAAATAATGTATTATAGTATGAATAGGTAAACAGGGTTGTCCTAATCAGTTTCTCCATAGCATAAGTCAATGAGCAGATAATTTTTTTGTTAATATAGATCTCGACTATGCGTCTTTCTTGTTGGGAAGCCTGGCTCGTCATTTAGAATTGATCTTGTAATTGCAAGTATTGTGTAGGTAGATATTGTGGGTAGATGTATGACTCATTCTGTAACTTCTACATCTTGACCAACCATATTTAATTATGAAGTCGATAAAGAAAGAATTAATGATTTTGAAACAAATTGAGACATGTAGGTAATTTATTGTACATATGCATATTCAAATTTGCATTTATACATGTAAAATTCATTTATAGACGATAGTTATATATAAAATTGAAAATTTCATGTTCATATTTATTTCCTTATTTAACCGTAGCAAGCATACTATGTATCTTGCAAATAGGTGAAACTAAAAACGCTTGTAGAATGACTATTGGAAATATATTTTAAATAAATGCTCATTTGTTGTTTGACTAAATGTAAACTATTTATGTTGGTTTATACATTTGGATAACTTGTTCAAAGTATTTCTAAATTAGTCTAGTGAGTATAAATTGTCGTAGCAAAATGTTGAAAACATGTAAAAATTGTTTGCAAATTGGTCTTCAAAGTAGTTAGTAATTTTACCATGCATAATTTAAAAAATAAATTAACAATTATCTATGTATTGTGAAAGCAAGAAGCAAAAAACATTAATTAAGAATCTTCTTCAAAATAGAGTATAAGTCAATTCAATTTAGATGAAAGTGGAAGATTGAACAAGGCGAGGTGAAAGCCTATATATAGTTAAACTTAGTAAAAAAATTTGTTATTGTAGTCATATATATATTGATATATTGAAAGAATAATAATTAGACCAATACATGTAATGAAATAAGTGCTTAGATTTATATATATTCAATTTAAATTTGAAAATGCATTAGACAATATAAATTAATATTGAATTTAATTGAAAATTATAAATCGCACTTGTGGAAGAATTGAAATATTATATTTGTGTTTGGAATGCTGATACTAAATATGTGAATGTTGTGCTTATGAGAAAAATTATTGCAATTATTCTAAACATTTAATGTCTTTTTTTAGAAATATTTTAGTGTGCAAATAAAGTCTAATTTTTTAATAATTGTATATATTTTTAATTTAAAGTAAGGTAATGCACTCGATTATTGAGAAGATCTGGAAATTCATTGTTGGAAATATAATTTAACTATTATCAATTTTTTTAAATCTCATTTTGATTTAATAAATTCAAGCACAGTAATAGAAAAATGCTCAAGAAAAGAAATAAGATAAATGATAAATAGGTATAGCAGAACACAATACTGTACAATGTCAGTATGAAGAATGCATGGGAAGAGACAAGCACATCAACAACCCCAACGAATATTACGAATAGAAAAGCTCATTAGATTGAGTAATATTATTAAAACAAATCAGGAAAATAAGATAAGCATGAGGAAAATAGGATTACATCTAAAATGAAGAGCAACCTTTTTTCTTTCAAAAACCACATATATGTACACACATACATATATATATATATAGACATGTATATGTGTATAGACACCCGATTATATGTAGACACAGGTGTACATACATACATACACTTACACACACAAATATATATATATGTATATGTATATGTATATGTATATGTATATGTATATGTATATGTATATGTATATGTATATGTATATGTATATGTATATATATCATGTATATGTATATGTATATATATCATGTATATATACATGTACATGTATATTTATACATGTACATATATATATACATTTATATATACATGTACATATATATCTACATATATATCTACATATATCTCTACATATATATATATATATATATGTATATATACATATATATCAAGACTTACATACATGTAAGAACATATGCATTGACACATACATATACATGTATACATTTAAGTATGTACATATATATATATATACATATACATATATATATGCATAGACACATATATATGCATAAACAATTACAAAGGAAAATGTAAATATATATGTATGTATATACATTCATATACACATATGTAACTGTATGTGTTCAAAGTTATATATTTTCATATGCACATACATATAGACACATATATACATACATATACGCATAGCTTTATATATACATATCCACACATGCATATATATGTATGTGTCATTCTATAGTTTTTTACACGCTTGTATTTTATGGATTAATATCTACTGTTTGTTGTTGTTTGCATTTTGTGCACATAGGGCTTGAATCTAATAATTAACAATGAAAATTAGGTTGAAGCAATTGGGATATATATGGGTATAAAACCATTATATTTGACACCATTTCAGCCAAAGGTCTTGACAGTGCACAAAGATATATATCTATATGCACACACACACACATATATACACACATACAAATATATATATGTGTTTGTGTGTGTGTGTGTATACATATCTATATATATACTTGCATATATGTATGTCTATGTGTGCATATATCAAGGCATACACAAATGTAAGAACATATGCATCGACACATACATATACATGTATAGATTTACGTATGTACATATATGTATACAAACATATATATATATATATATATATATAAACATTTATGCTGGAAAAATGTAAATATATATGTATGTATATACATTCATATACACATATGTAACTGTATGTGTGCAAAGTTATATATGTGCATATGCACATACATATAGACACATATATACATGTATATACACATAGCTTTATATATACATATACATACATGCATATATATGTATGTGTCATTTTGTAGTTTTTTACACGCTTGTATTTTATGGGTTAATGTCTATTGTTTGTTGTTGTTTGCATTTTGTGCACATAGGCATTGCATTGTAATTGCATTTGAATCTAATAAATAGCAATGAAAATTAGGTTGAAGCAATTGGGATATATCTAGGTATAAAACCATTATATTTGACAACATTGCAGCAAGAGGTCTTGATAGTGCACAAAGATATATATCTATATGCACACACACACACATATATATACACACATACAAATACATATGCATATATATATATATGTATGTATGTATGTATGTATATATATGTATGTATTCATATCTATATATATACTTGCATATATGTATGTCTCTGTGTGAACATATGTACATACACACACACATACAAAAACACATATGTGTATGTATGCATATATATATATATATATTATAGATAAGACAGTGATAAGTATCTAGGTAAACAACATACAACAACCCATAAAAGCAGCCCATGATTGAGAAGGACTGAAGAAGAAAGGCTAACCCATATTTAAACTCACAGAAACGACCCGAGAAAATGGTCAAACAACAAAACGAATACTTTTCTCAACAAAATTTTAAACTTGAATACGGAGAAATATCGAAAACATTGACTATTCTCATCATTATCCAATAAATTGAAATGCAACTAACTACTCGGCAATAGACACAAACCCATAAAGAATAGAAAAGCATAGACATAAAGACACAAAAAACTAATAAAAGCTCTTTCATAAACCCTAGTTTTCCAAGAAAGCCTAACCTATATTCACATTCACAGACACAATTTGAGCAAGTTGACAAAGAGCACAAATAATACTTTCCTCAACATAATTAGAAGTTGAAAACCCAAAAATATTTAAAATACGAACTATTCTCATCTTCATCGGGTAAATTGAAATTCAATTAACTATTTAACTCGACACAAATCCATAAAGAATAGCGAAGAATAAACATGTATCAAAATCAAAATAAAAATGCCCACCTAATTACAGTGTGTAAGAAATGTCATATCCAATAGATTACGATGAACAATATAATGTATAATTGGTGTGAATCCAAATAGTTTTATGTGCATAGAGTCAATGAACTGAAAGTATGTGGAAACAATAGCTTCATTGTGATTATAGCTATGTGGATATCAATCAGCATCAACTGGGCCTCCTTATCAAACTTCACTAATATAGGTAACTGCATGAAGAGATTAAAGGTAGCAATTAGCTTATGCTATTAATAGTTGAAAGCATAAAACTTGCAAATATTAGAAAGAGAAATTGTTTCATATAAAAGACAGTGAAAATGGGAAAATCGGTACAAGTATGCTTTTGGCCGCTCCAGAGAGAACAACAAGGACAGGAGCTTGATACCAAAATCCATTGATGGGGAGTGTGTTTGAGTCCATTAGAAGAGTTGTTAGTTGTCTGCAACAAAGGAGCAAGCATTGATGAATTATGGTGTTAACTATGGAATTGAACAGGAAACTGTCAGTGATAGAGACAGTGAAAGAGGAAAAAGAAAAGAAAATGTAGAATACAACAGTGCAAATAATGTTAAAACTTAGAATGGCTTGTTTCTTGTTTTGAAAATGAAAGAAATTATGCCTGGCATGAAACACAGTTTTGATGTTGATTAGTTTTCCTGAGCAAATGAATATACAATGTAGAGAATGGGTGCAAACAAGATATAGAAACTTACAAACCATTTGTTTTTGCGCCTTGAATATGATCTATGTAAAGCTTCCCAATAGATATGGATTTTGTAGAGATATGAAGCAACAATAAGGTTTTTTTTTCCGTCGAATGTATAAGATGTAGATCCTATGAACACAGAGAGACGTGTCTGTCATCAAAGAATCCATGCAAGTCAATAAAGAACTTAATTTTTATAGCAAAATCCATTAAAAAGAGCTAAACTAGTGTCTATTGACATTAAACAGAATTGGCACAATTTGTATGCATAAGCATGATGTTAGAATGCTATTGATGCACAGAAAAAGAAAATGCGACAGGACAGGGAAATGAAAAAAGAGTAGAAGCCATGAAATATTTCCAATGTCTATAATTAATTTTTATTGTGTTGACTCATGCATTGCAACTGCACTTGAATTTATTGAATGAAAATGAAAATTAGATCAAAGAAAATGGGAGATGTTGTAAGGTTGTATATCTTTTAGAGTGTTGTTCTGTAGTGGTTTACATATTTGCATTGTATGGTTGAATGTGTATTGATTGTTGTTGTTTCCATCTTGTGTCTAAATGTGTATGCTTCACTATCCTTTATGGGCTAGTGTCTGTTGTGGAGTTAAATACTTAATTGCACTTGAACATATTGAATGAAAGTGGGGATAGTTCATGGTTTTAAGATTTGTTGATTTTCAAGTTTTAGTTGTGTTGAGCTAAGTATTCATTTTGTTGCAGGAACGATAGGAAGTAATGCATAAAATTCAAAAATGCAAAAAAATATAGAGTGACAATGAGAAGGATAGAGGAACTTACAGGTAGCTTGTTTTTCAGTTCAAGTAGAATGGGCATAGATCCTGTCAATAGAGGAAGGCTTTGCCTGTATTAAATATTGTAAAGAGATGAATAAGCACTACAAAAAATAATTAATTGAAATGTATTTGGCATTGTGAAAAGGTCTAGGAACTTACATTTGCTCAATGGCTCATTTGCAATACTGTAGAGATAAGATCCTGTGAAGAGAAACATATCTGATTAGCATTAAACAGTAAGAAGAAATGTGTGCAAAAGCAAAGGAAATGACAGGGTATTCGATATTGAAACTTATGGAAGCCTCATTCTTTGTGCGGAACCTAATCTGAACAGAGACTAACCCATAAACATATTCAAACAGAGAACCTCAACAAATGAGAGAACAATGCAAATAACACTTTGGTTGAGAGAATTTAAACTTCAACCCTAAGAAATTTTTCAAATACGAACAATTGTCATTTTCATCCAAATAAATTGAAGTGCATTTAGGTACTTTTATTCTTAATCATGAATGGCAAAGAAATTCACATTGACGAATCACAATGTCAATTATCTAACTCGAGAACAAATAGTAGTCAATAAAAGCAGTCACCGGACAAGAAAGGGCAACCCATTTACACTCATAGAAACAACCCAAGCAAATGGACAAAGAACACAAATAATACTTTGGTCAGCAAAATTTAAACTTGAAAATCAAGAAATATTGAAAACATGAACTATTCTCATCTTACTGCACTGAATTGATATGCAACTAACTATTTAACTCGACAGCAGACACTAATCCATAAAGAATAGCGAAGGATGGACATAGACATGCAAAATGCAAATGAGAGGAAGCAATAGACATTGACCTGTAATATGTAAATATGTAAACAATATAAAATGACAATGTCAAACACTATAAAGCCTTTCAACAGACACAGGTTGAATGATTTTATTTGGAGACATTTTCCATTTACTTACACGTAATTTTCATTTGCATTTAATAAACTCAACTGCAGTTCCAATGCATAACTGCATTGAATAGAAATTAACCATAAAATGTAGAAAGATTTAAGACTTAATAATAAAAGCCATAACTCAATTGCAATTGCATATAAACAAAATACATGATTATTAACAAATTCTAGTGTGAATAAAGAAGATTAACAATTGTTAAGCTCGAAGTAAGGACTTATGGGAATCGTTGGGTGGAGTTGCGGGGATACCTCCTGAGTAGCAAAAAAGAAGATGAACAATTGAGTACATGACACATAAGAATGAGAGTGTTGTAGATGTGAAAACCAACTGTAGATACAAAGCATGTAAGAATCAAGGAAAAGAAAATGAGCATCACATTTGAACAAGGAAGACAAATAATGTTGTTGTGAACATAGTGGACATTTCACATCATATCCTATTGAAGAATTGCAACATGTAAATTATAAAAGAGCATGGAAAAGGGTATGAGAGGATACACACATCTGCTTTTTTACCCAGTAGCAATCAATAAAAATAAGACACGAGGAAAGTTGCACCGTCTTTGAAGGGAAAAAGCATGTAATTGGATTTGTAAGTATAATCAATTGTGAAATAAGATAAACAGATTGAATGTGCAATATAAGTTTTTTGGATGTAATCTAAGTACTATTATTGTGTTGTGTAAATGCCTCTATCACTTTGTTGTTTTCTGTATTAACATCTATTTAAACAAAGATTCAGTTTTCCAAAAAGGCATTGCAAAGAACCCTACAAACTATTTCTTTAGATAGAAAACGCTTTGTAGAAACATCTAATGTTGATTCTATCTCGAAGCAGTTGCATAAATTTTTCAGAAGAGTACTAGAAAGAAGGACAAAATCATTTTTGTAGACAAGTATTTTGTCAAGAAAGAAAGCATTGTATCCAAAACGGGCAACTATTTTTTTCTAAATAATTTATATGTTGTATAAAAGCATTGTTCGACTAGTATAGTTATTTTTTATCACAAACATGCATTAGTACGATGTGCAGACAGCGAGAAGCATTACACATTATAGTCTACTTATAACTGTTGTTCAAACTACACAGACTCTAACTTATATGTATAGTATGTTGCATGGAAAAGAATGATAAACAAGTTTCAAGTAATGTGTTGCATAGGAGTGGTCAAAATAAAGTAAAACATAAATTGTAAGTGTCTTTGAAATTTAAAGCAAAGTTGTTCATATGCATAGTGTGTATGTTTGGAACAGAACAAAATATGAGTGTCAACTTGTTCAATGCTTAAAGGAATTGAAAATAAAGTGTCGAATTAGTTTCCATTAAGGATTTAACACATTTGTTTTCTTCTTGGTCGTGTCCAAAATATGTTAGGAGATTAAACTCCTAGACATTTTGCTTGTTGACATTTGTTGCATGCTAAAACATTACATTTCTTCAATCCTGGTTCACAATCAATAAGCATTGTATTGATGACATTGCAGTTTGCATGATTCAATATGAATGAATAAGAATTAAAAATAGAATGGTGCAATGCAAGTACCTGTGTGAAATTGCAAATGCATTTTCAAGTTACTGGAGATGCTTTTCTACTTGCTTCACCTACAATCTATATGCTGCAATTATCCATTGCAAGGGTGAATGTCCCTTGCAGTTGAAATTTTTGTAGGAAGAACATTACTGTGGACATGTCTCTCTTGTAGTCTTCAAATGAAATTGCAGCTAGCTTGGGGAAACTATTTCAGAGTTGTTGTTTGTGCATATAACAGTCCATAGCTCCCTCTATTGTGTGAACAATACATTATAGAAAGTGGGCATAGACAAATCTTGTGTCAACTCCACATGCAGTGCATCGTGCAGTATCATTTTTTGTTCTTTGTGTAAAGAAAACTCTTTGTCTACATGAAATGCAGATTGGTTCATATGGGGGAAAGTGTACATTTTTAGGTCTTAGTGTTCATGTCACCTACAGGGGTAGTGCAAATGCAATTAGCAACAAATCATAGCAATGCTCTGTTTACAAATATCGATATAGACAATCATATATGGCAAATGCTTTTGAACAAAAAACTACGTTATAATGCAAAAACTAAATGGTTGATGTGTATACTTCCATGTTTGAGGTCTTCAATGGTTCTAGAGATGCTTTTGTAGATGCGTCATTAAGTTCATCAATGAAACTTGACTATGTTGTTTTCATCAAATTTGTGCCTTTAGGCCTAGAACAAACAATATTTTTGAATAATATGAAAGGGACTTTTGATGATGACAAGATCAATTGAAGCCTTGCATACAACTTTGTGTGGATGATGGGAACTATAAGCTACAACATAGAGAATTTTCAAAATGCAAGATTGTAGATGAAACCAGTTTAAGAATTGAACGACATTGAAATAGTTATAATAGTAAACTATTCTATTAGCAATTTTATTGCTTGCAAAACAAGCTAAACAAACTCTTTAATAGATTCAAGAAAGCAAAGTGTTGAATTCTATATGCTATTGCCATGATTTGTGCAAGAAATCTTACACTTGCAAAATCATCTTGGTTCTCCCCATCTTTAACTTGAAACTCATACTGTGTTGGTGCTTGGAAATGGGTAGTAACAACAACACCAATTGATCCAATAGAGAAATTGTCATTTGATTGGATGAGTTGTGAAATTGTTGTGTTGGGAATCAATCTAATTTCTTGACTGACTTTCTCAATGGGCTCAATAGTGCTCCTAGCAGTCAAAACAAGGGAGTAATCAACATCTCCTCTTTCGTATTGTGTTTTTTTCTTAATCACAAAGTTCGTGAGGCAGACACTTATATTAGGTGATACAATGGCAGAAATGTGTCTATTAATTTGTTGTTGATATTTGCAGTGATTGTCATTTGACCATGACTATCAACCAAATCAACATGCACAATCGGTGCTTTTGGTGGTGTTCTAGGAGCTGTGGTAATTGCAAGCCCATAAACAGCCAAAACTTTGCCCTCAAATGCCAAAGTTGTTTGCTTCGTGCATATATCAAAGATGGTTGAAGGCTCTGCAGTTGTTGTTTTGAATCTGCATGTTGCAATATGAAGAATAAGTGAAAATAAATTTTTAATCAAGCATGTAAAAAGCAAAATCAATTATGGAACAAATAGAATAAGATACTTGCCTTTTTTCATCTTGTTTCTCAATTGTTTGAGCCATCTTTTTTTTTGCAAGAGAACAAGATCGTGTTTTCCAAGTGCCTCTGCAAATATATGAAATGAGATGTTTATGTCAAGCATGTAACAACAGAAACTGAAAGGAAGACATTAATAAGATTTGATATGTTTTTGAAATTTTTTCTTTCCAAATGTGTAGGACTTACCTATTTCTAGATGTTTTGAATGGTGTGTTAGAAGGTGGAAAATTATGATATCTATGTTCTACAAAAAAGCACAATATTTCCAATCTACAATTTGCAATTTATAAATTTGATATGTGTAAGAAAACTATTTCCAAGCCTCTGATAAAATGTGGTGATGTGTTGCATAATTTTTTTGGATTTTATAGTATCTTTGTAATTTAAAAATGTACCATGTGCTATTTTGTTTTTCAATATTTTGCATAACACCAAACTTGTTTTAAAACACCATCCAAAAATTTGCAGTATCACAAGCATGGAAGATAGATGCAACTGTATGATTTAGACTACTATTTTTTGAACAGTAGAGAGACCTAAAATTGACAAAATTACAAAACAGAACCAGTTATGTGAGTAGATTGTAGGAACAGGCTAGATAATATTAATAACAAATCGAATAAAAAATAGCAGAAACTTTAACATCAATCTAAAAGGTTCATGTCCATTAAGTAAATACTATGAGCATGCGGTTGTCGATGGTTGTACAATCCGAAAAAGACTTACTCTTGTAATCTTTTCCTAGTAAGGAATCATGTGGTATGGAAAACCCTAGCAATATTGTGTGCAATAACAAATCTATTTTAGAACAGATATATGCTGAGTCGCAAATGCATGGTCATATCAATGATTTGGAAGAGCATCACTGATGGTCCCCACCATGGACATTGCAAACCGAAGATCTGCATGGGCAGAGGTATGAACAAGCAATTAAATTGTGTAGAGACATGGACTGTTTGAACAAAGACTGATGCAACTATTCTTTTGCACCTACATAAGTCTGATGCTCATTGTGCATAGCAATGTGGGTCACTGATAATAGAAGAATGCATAAAGGATGGTAATTCGAGACAATTGCAGTTGCAAGGTTGGCCTCATCACTAGAATTGAAGGGATATTGCAAAATGTTCTTACCAATATGTATCTAGCACTCTGAATTTGACAATGTCAATTTTGGTGCTTTGTATCCAAAAGTGATCCAACAAAGTGCTAGAATGTGTTGTTGGCTTGTCAACGACCAGCGACAATTTGCATTGTTCCATAAATTCAATCAAAAGTGCTTTTGATCTTGTAGATTGTAACATGTCAATGTTGAAGTCTCCGACAATTACCAATTTCAAATTAGTTGGCAGTGAGGTTATAACAGTCTATAAAAATTTGAGAAGATCATGAACCAGTGTGTTCGGTCTTGCATATAGATTTATGATACGCATAACAATATGCATGTGCAATAGGTCAATAGTTATTGATTCTAGATGTCTTTTTGAAAAGTTTTGAAAGTATTGCACCAAAACTATTTTTCTTGAGCATGTTAGTAGCCCATGAATGCCAGTTGCTATATAGCAATTGTGTGTTTTGTCAAGGAAATCAATATGATCGAGCAAACTATGTTTCGTCTCTTGGAAGCAAAGGACAATTGCTTGTAGCAAATCATGGTTGTGTGCTATTTCTTGGGCATGTAGTGCAAAGCTGCATGTGTTCAAAGAGCATATGATAAAATGGTCTAGAGAGACAGACAAAAGGTTGTGTTGCAGTTTCCATTGTGCAGATGTCGCTAGGCATTTCATTTTGCTATTTACTTTTTCAGACACTCTAAAGTTTTGTTCTTGCAGTCTATGTGTTAGATACAGTGATTCAATGTTTCTTACATGTAACAAAGCAGTATAGACAAGGCCATGCTGATAGACTTTACATGGGTCAAAAGCAATTGCATCCATTGTCAAACCCTGTGCTCTATGGATAGTTCATACACATGCAAGTTGCAAAGGAAATTGTGCTCTGGTCATTATTTTTGTACCTATTTTTATTTTTCTAATTGTATATGTCTAAAAATGGTCAGGAATAATCAAACTTGTTAATTAATTAAATATAAATTATTTAATTAACCTTCTAAAGTCATCTACATATAAATAAATTTAATTATTTATTTATATTGTTCACTTTTATAATTCTTCTACCTTAATTAAATAAATAACTTTATTTAATTATTACCATCTTCCATATTCCTCTTAATTAAATTAAATAAATTTTATAATTTATTTATATTAATTATCATGTTATTCTAAATTTGAATATTTGAATTCAAATAATGGAATATTCCTCCAAACACCCGCTTCATCTCATAGTTAAATTAAATATCATAAATATTTAATTTAATATCTTTTCACTCCACACATAATTAAATATTTTAAATATTTAACATAATTAAATATTTTAAATATTTAATTACCTTCTAAATTCCTCTCTCACACATAATTAAATATTTTAAATATTTAATTACCTTCTAAATTCATCTCTCACACATAATTAAATATTACTTATTTAATTATGCAAACTTCTAAATTCATCCTCACATATAATTAAATAAGTTTATTTATTTAATTATGAAATTCATTTTCAACTCATTCTTCAAATGGCAACCTTCCTTCGGATCTAACTGAGAAAATTTGTGAAGGAGGAAACCTTCTATTTGTCTCACCTTTCAAAAATCTCTCACCGTTCATCCCAACTAGCTTGATCTGAACCGTTGATCACAACAGCCAATCAGTTTTTTTCAAAAACTCTTTAAATACATGTGCAAATCCAAGCATTGGTTACAAACACACACGGATGAACAAATATGCGCAATTACGCTTATGCATTTACATCTTTAGCATTTCAGCAATATTCATATCTTGGCAATAATAATCTAATTATAGTATGGAATAGTCTTGCATTTTAGCATAGTATGCATTTTAGTTTAAATCTCATTCTCCAGTAGTCCATTTCGTTGAGCTTGGCACACGAAATCTGAGAGCAACTTGAATCAACGAAACGCTGGAGATAGAGAGCAATAGAACGATTTCGAAGAAGCTGCCATAAAGAGTTTGTTTAATTTTCTTTTAGTTTCTTTGATATAATGTTTTATTAAATGTGTTTTGAATCCTTTATAACAGGCATATTTTCATACACACATAAAATGACACCCACCATGGGGCCCTGCCTCGATTTTGACCTTTTTCTGTAGAACATTCTAACAGGTTTTCGCGTTCTGGAGTTCGGCTTTCTGAAAAATTCCACGTTTTAGCACATCTGACACTTTTCTACAGCGCATCTAGGAATTTATTGTTTCTATTTTGCAGGAAATTTCAGCGCATCTGGGGACTGTTTCGGTGCTTATGAGGGTTAATTTAGTGCATCCGAGGGATAGAATAGCGCATATAGTCTCATTACATTTAGAGTTAAATTTGTACTTAATTAAAGTAGTGCATTTAATAACTATTTTAGTGTATATAGGAGTTAAGTTAGCGCATTTAAGGTAAATTTTAGAACATCCATGCTGCATTATTTATAGATTTAAATTGGCATTTAATTAAAGTGGTGCATTTAAGGACTGTTTTAGCGCATTTAGGGTCTGTTTCTGCGCATTGACTATCTGTTTCGGTGCATTTACTGTCTATTTTTGCGCATCTGAGGTCTGTTTCTGCACATATATTGTCTATTTCTACGCATTTACTGTCTGTTTCTATGCATCTGAGGTCTGTTTCTACGCATATACTGTTTGTTTCGGCACATATGTTGTTTGTTTATGCGCATCTGGGTTGTAACACAAAAATAGGATTCTGAGTCTGACGCATTCTGCAGACAGAATCCTTTCTAGTTTAAAATAAATCAATCTAGGATAGTCACCACACTTTGATCATGCAGTTAAAATGAACCCCATGTCAGTTGTGAAGCAATATCTTCACTTAGCTTAAATCATTGTGATTTGGTGCATTAAAATGAATATGTTTACTCTGCTTGATTGTGCTTGAAAGTGGTAGGTGATTATGCTCTCACCCTGTGCAAACTAGGTGATCAGAAAGCTAGACCCACTTTATCCCTGTGTAACCCTCACAATTTGGTATATCGGAGTATCCTCTCCCCTTGCGCATTCATGTGATCTTGGGTGTAAGAGAAACGGTTACTAACTCTAGAAATTTGGCCTGCCTAGGGATTTCATCACCCCAACGCGACTTAAATTGGAAATGGAGCTCAGGCCAAGCTACCCCCGACCGATATACAAATGTGAATCTTAAGGGAAAACCTAAGATTACGAGTGTGGATGTGTCATATAGGCAGAGTAGTACTCCCATAAACCCTGTTGAGCTTAACCTCTTCAGGCTGGAGTGCCACCTAAATTGGTGATTAATCTCTTGCCCCATGTATGGCCACTCGAACGGGGGTCTCGAATTAAACACCATTGTTTCATAAACCAAAAACCTTCTATTTGCTAGCGCAACACCGGTCGGTGTGAAGGCATCCACACTTCCACAGTCTGTAGTAGAGGTGATCAATCTACCATGGGAGTTTCATGGGGATTGGAAGCTTGGTTGGCCTGAGAAGAGAGTGCACTGTAAGGGGGAGCCCGTGCAGCCAGGCTTTTGAATTCACATGCTACCGATATGCGGTTGGGGAAACCTATGTGGAATCTAACGGATATTGTTCTGGCTTTACCATAGGATGTGCTTGCTTTATCTGTGTTTGGTTACATTCCATTTAATTCAGAGTGTTTGCTATGTTTTCATTCACATTAATTCAGATAAAAGATCATCTGAAATAAACATGAAAAACAACAACTGAAATCATTTACACACCTGACTTTCTGACATCTTTGGTCTAGTAAAATTTTGATAGCTCTCCCATGCTTAGAGAGTGGAAATCAACAAAATTTGTCAAGAAATCAGTTTCCAGTAGGATCAAGAAATCCAAGAAACCATTAGGGTACAAGAAAACATTACAAAGAACAAAAAAATTGTACAAAAGTCGACACGTCTTGCTTCATTACCGCGGATTTCTTCATAGATACCAAGACTTTGTTAGGGGATTCACTGACGAGTATGTTGTAGAACCTTTGGATTCTCGAGCTTATTATCAAATATTAGCTCTATCTCAATGGCATAATCTTAACCGACCTCTTGAGTTTGATAACATACCACAACCTTCCATTGAATATCCATCGCATCCTAGTCAAATCCTTCAGTGATTTTAAAACCCTTTTTTTTCAAAAACAAAGATCAAATCTTAAGAGTGCACCCTTCAAACAAATTTTTGATTATTGATTCAACTTCCCCAACAGGATTCTGACATCCTTCATCATTGGAAGCCACAATAAAAAAATTAGGAACATCTTTGATCATATCATAGGATTCACATCTTATCAGATCAAGATATCCTCATTATCGTACTTATCATAACGGTGATCTAAGTTTAGAAGAATTCTTCAAAATCATATGCCTATCTCTACAAGATCTCAGCACAATAAATTGAGGGACGAAATCCAACAAGAAGGTCATACCCAAAACATTCAAGAAGAAGGTGAAAGCAGTAATCCTCTTTACAGTGTAAGTCGTAATCCACTTTTCAACAACGACATGGATAACAGAGAAGAAAATCCATCCCACAACTACAAAGACATGAGCAAAAACCACATAGATAGTGATGAGGAACAAGATGAAGAACAAGATGAAGAATGTCTTAGAGAGGCTAAGCAAGATCCCAAATTTCACAAAGCCATAGAAAAGATCTTGCAATGCGATAAGGAAAAATAATTCCTCTATCTAGCTGACCAAGGAGCTAAATTGCCTCATGACTTTGATACCGAGAATTTGAAGAGCAAACCTGATGAAACACCCCTATCTGATCTTAGTGCTTTAACTCAACAAATTAAGGCACTTCAAGGACAAATTAAAGAGTTACAAGGGGGAGCTACAACAAATAAATATACTCTTGAGGAAATTTGTCCTTATCCTTTCGATCGAAGTCTCAACATGATTCCATTTCCCAAACATTGTCAAATTCCAAAATTTGATTGTTATAATGGGAAAGCAGATCCAATCAATCATGTCAGAGACTTCCTAAACATGACTTTAGAGTTCGCTCATGAGGACACTTACTTGATGCATTTGTTTCCTAGGAGTCTTGGAGCTCACTCTATGGAATGGCTATCAAAAATCACACCTCCTGTCAAGACATTTGAGGAATTAGTCAATCTATTTATATTACAATATTCCTACAACATCCAACACCAAATCACTATGATAGATCTCTGCAAAGTTGCACAAAAACCTGGTGAACCTTTTATTACTTTTCTTCAGAGATGGAGAAGAATGTTCACTAGATATCCATGTCTTGTTCCTGAAAAGGAAAAGATGGTCACCTTCATCAACAGCTTGAATTCAGAAATGAGCTATCGTTTGAATTTACATTGTCCTCCCTCTTTTGAGAAATTGATTGAAGATGCTATAACCATTGAAAGTGCTTTGGTCAAAAGGGGAATAATAAAACTTGACAAGGATAATCCAGCTCATTCAATCACCATAACAATCAGGACAAGTCTAAATTTTGGACTCGCAACAAGAACGTAGTGAATGATGGTGTTGTTGATGCGAATCATGTCTTGACTAAGCCATTTGTTCTTAGTACTCCAAGTGCTCCTCGCAACAACAATTATAACAATGTCAACTCGGTCACAAATCAAGGAAACAATCCTTCTCCTCCGAGAAACAATGTGAATCAACATTCTACTCCCAATCAAGGGACTTCCAACAATCAAGGATTCTAAGGAAACAATCACAATAACAACTCTTTAGGGAATACCTCGAATACGAATCCACAACGATTTTCATTCTTCTCTAGTAGAAGAACTTACACTCCATTGGGGAAATCTTTGGAATCTGCATTCAAAGAGTTGATGGCTAAAAATGTCATTACCTTTCCACCTCAACGAAACTATGAACCCAGTGTGAAACCTCCATCATGGAATGAGGCATACTATTGTGACTATCATCGGTGCAAAGGTCATCGCACAAATAACTGTCAAGCCTTGAATAATACCATTCAAGACTTAGTTGAAAATGGCACCATCACAATAGAAGGACATCAACAATCAAATGAATACCACCAAGCATTTCACAACCCTTTGCCCAACTATCAAAAAGGTGAGTCTTTGGGAAAAAGCATGAATCATATTGATGATCCGATAATTAATCATATCTACACTGACGACGAGCAGGTCAATGTTATAAAAGTCAAGGAAAAAATGGAATATAGGGAGGTTAATGCAACGACCAGGGAACAAGCTAAAGTTGTCTTAAAAGGTGCCTCTTCAAAATCCACTGGGCCTCCACCTCAACATCAATATGACTTAATCAATCAACTTCGAAAAACTCTTGCTCAAATTTCCATCCTAGAACTCTTGAAAATTTCCCCAGCACACAAGGAAATTCTAGAAAAGGCCCTTGTTGAAACAAATGTATCCACTGATCTGGATGTGGATCAATTTCAAGCCATGGTAGGACACTTGTCCTCACCCACATGCCTTTCATTTTCTGAAAAAGATGACGTTTCCATAACTCATTCTCACAATTGATCATTATACCTAGAAGTCATGGTTCACAAGTTTCGTGTCAGATGGGTTCTAATAGATGGAGGTGTTGGTTTGAACATATGTACCATGAAGTTAGTTCAGGCTTTAGGATTTTCTGAGGACTCCATTGATCCCAAAAGAAAGATTACTATTAAAGCCTACGATGATGAGGAAAGAGCATCCAAGGGTTTAATCATGCTACCAATCAGAGTGGGACCTGTTATCAAAAATACTTTTTGTCAAGTATTAGACCGTGATCTTGCATACAACATCTTCTTGGGTCATCCTTGGATCCACGAAATGCAAGCTGTCCCATCCACCTATCATCAATGTCTTAAGTTTCCTTATGATGGGAAGGAAATCACGATACCAGCTGATAAATCAAATGTCCAAACTTGTGCCAACATCAAAGCTAGTCAAGATACTTTGGTTCCTAACAATCGAGAAGCTCGTGCTAGTACTTCTCTCAAGATTGATACACAAATTAGTCAGTTAACCAATAGTTTTGACAAGAAATTGAAATTTAAGGACCATGGAGTAGGGGAGTACTCTCTCTGTCTTGCCAATTTACCTACATCACCTCGGTCACATGGACAACCTTCTATCACACAACATCAAATATCAGCAGCATCAACATCAACACAACCACCGACAGAGCCAAGCACAAAGTTTAATGGATGACTCATCAAAGAAAAATTCCCCATGGAAGATCCTGAGGATAGAGAAATTCTAAACTGGCTCTATAAAGATGAAGATGAAGCAGTTTTTAATGTCAAATTACCAACAGATATATATGGAAAAGGATATTCAATCATGCAGAAGATGGGATATGATAAGGGTCCTATCGGAAAAAGAAAAGGAGTAGTTGAGCCTATTCACCTTCGAGGACTTGCTGCAAAAGAGAAAACTGGATTAGGCTATGATGCTAACTCAAAAGAAGGAACATCTAAACAACCGCATGGTACTGTCTTCACATTGCAAGAAGGTTCATATTCAAGAGAAGCATGTTTGGCAACAATTCAAAATTACGTGGATAATCACTCTAACACAGACTCTGCTGAATATGAATGGGATACCATTTACAATGATGAGTTCTAGAGGGACAAAGAGGTTGATGTAATACACCAGTATGCCCCAATTCTAATCGAAGGTCAAGGTTCAGGGACCCAAACACAAGAATCTGAACTACAAGGTGACTATGATTCTAGTGATACTGAGTCAGATTTAAACGAACAAGATTATCATGAGAACAGTATCATCATTGATCCACCTCATACCTCGGATCCTACGGTCAACTCCATTATGACCATAACCATTGCCAATTTCACGCAACCCGACGACCCGTTATCTTTGATCCATCCTGATCTCATTGATTGGGATTCATCTGAACCTATCGATATACCTATGTTTCCAAGTGATGAATCTATCGTCAACTTCCTTTCCACAGATGACACAAATGATTGTTCCACCAGCGATTTTCGGCATAGAGTCTTTAATCAGGAGAGTGTCAATTCTCCTAGCTGCAAAAGTAAAAATAAAAAAGAAATATCTAATGGTGAAAACCAGAATCTGGCAGTATTAGATCAAGAAAAAGATAAAATAAAGAGCGTATCGGATGGTGAAAACCTTTTTAAGGTGCCAGATGATGGGAATCTTGACACTCTCCCGGAGCATTACCATGAGTGATCGCCTATTTTGATTGAGCCTACAAATGCTGTCAATCTTGAAACTTCAGACAAACCAAAGATTTTACAGTTAGTTGCATAAATGATAGAGGAAGAAATACCAGAATTCATGGAATTTCTAAGAGCAAATCAAGTCAACTTTGCTTGGTCTTATGCGGACATGCCAGGTCTTGATCCTGATCTTATCATGCATCACTTGTCTATCAAACCAGGGGTTAAGCCTGTGAAACAAAAACTCAGAAAGATGTACCCCCATGTTGCATTATTGGTTAAGGAAGAACTGAGAAAACTGCTCGATGTGGGCTTCATAAGATCAATCAACTACGCAGAATGGATCTCTAACATTGTTCCTATATCCAAGCCAGATAAAAGTGTCAGGGTGTGCACAGATTTCAGGGATCTTAATAAAGCATGTCCTAAGGATGACTTCCCACTTCCACACATCGACACTATAGTTGATCTGAGAGCTGGCCATGCCATGTATTCATTAATGGATGGTTTTTTTGGTTACAACCAAATCAAGATTGCACCTGAAGACCAGGAGAAAATAGCTTTCACATGTCCATGGGGAACTTACTGTTGGAACGTCATGCCTTTCGGTCTAAAGAATGCTAGGGCTACTTACCAAAGAGCCATGACTACAATATTTCATGACATGATGCACACATTCATGGAAAATTATGTAGATGACATATTGGAAAAATCATACACTAGAGAAGGACATCTGGAAATATTGTCCAAAATATTTACAAGATTGGAGAAATTTAAAGTTCGCCTCAATCCCAAGAAATGTGTCTTTGGGGTCACATCCGGAAAACTCTTAGGATACATAGTATCAGGAAAAGGAATTGAAGTAGATCCTGCCAAAGTACAGGCAATTATGGAAATGCCTCCCCCAAGGAACATCAGTCAATTGAGATCATTGCAAGGACGACTTCAATCTATACGAAGGTTCATTGCACAATTGGCCGACAAAAGTCTTCCTTTCACACATCTACTGCATAAGAATGTTCCTTTCAAGTGGGATGACAAGTGTGAATTGGCTTTTCAACAAATCAAATAGTACTTAATGACTCCACTAGTTTTAGTACCACCAAATCCAGACAAACCATAGATCTTGTATACTGCCACAACAGAGACATCCTTGGGTGAATTACTAGCGCAAGAAGACTCTTCAGGAAAGGAACGTGCAATCTATTATATCAGTCGCACATTGACAGGGCATGAACTCAACTACACTTTCATTGAGAAGGCTTGCCTAGTAGTGGTCTTTGCTTCACAAAAATTTTGGCATTACATGTTAACTCATACAATCAATCTTGTTTCAAAGATTGATCCACTCAAGTATATGTTAAGCAAAGCATCATTGACAACAAGGTTAGCAAAATGGGTAATGATTCTGAGTGAGTTTGATATCCATTGTGTTGATCGTAAGGAAATCAAAGGACAAGTTATCACTGATCAACTAGCTGAAGCACCACTGCAAGTAGATCATCCCCTGCACATTGAATTTACAAATGCTGATGTTTTTACTACAGAATTCAAACAACCATGGTCCTTATATTTTGATGGTTCTTTTACTCAACATGAATTGGGAGCAGGCATACTCTTCGTCACCCCCCAAGGACACACCATTCCTCGATCATATAGGCTAATGTTTCCGTGCACTAACAATATAGCCGAATATGAAGCATTAATCACTGGACTTAAAATAGCACTAGAATGGAGGATTACAGAACTACAAGTGTATGGCGACTCACAGTTAGTCATTAATCAGATCAATGATGATTATCAGACCAAAGATGACAAACTGTTGCCATATAAAAAGATGGTTGATGACTTCAAGAAGTACTTTGTGGACATCAAATTCACACAAATTCCAAGGCTTGATAACAAAGCAGTCAATGCCATGACTACGATCGCATCATTGTTACAACTCCCAGAAATTCAGGCTCGCTATGAATTTCTGGTGGAACAATCATTTGCACCTGCCTATGACACACCTGAAAGCCAAGTCATTTGCCACTTGGTGGGATCCGATTCACCTTGGTATGGCAAGATTTATGCCTACCTAAAAGATGATATTTTACCACCTGATTTATCCTGTAACCAAAGAAAAATTTCATCCATTAATCCTCTCACTACACCCTTATCGCCGACACCCTTTATCGCCGTGGTCTTGATGGTACTTTACTTCAATGTATTGAGCGATGAATCGACAAAGCTTTACAGAAGTTCATGGTGGTATTTGTGGTACTCATTCGAGTGGTGACCTTATCAGAAATTGATTAAAATGGGTTACTCTGGCTACAATGGAGAGGGAATCATTCACTTTTGTGAAAACGTGCTCAAAATGCCAGATTCATGGGAATCTCATTCACGCTCCTGCATAGGAACTTCAACCATTTACGCCAACCTGGCCATTCTCCCAATGGGGTTAGATCTAGTAGGAAAGATTCATCCTTATCATCGAACGGGCATAAGTTCATCATCACAGCCACAAGTATTTTACCAAGTGGATTGAGGCAGTACCTCTTAATAAAGTTACCGACAAACAGATATCATCGTTCATACTCAACTATATTATTTGTCGGTATGGCATTCCCAACTCCATTATTATAGATAATGGACGACCTTTCAAGAATCAAGATGTTGATGAACTTTGTGAGAGATTTAATATTCAACACAGATATTCAACACCTTACTATCCATAAGGGAATGGCCAAGCAGAGGCCTCAAATAAGAATATACTAAAAAATTTAAAGAAGACTGTGAATGATTCAGGGAAAGATTGGCATGTTCAACTCAATCTCGCCTTATGGGCCTACAGAACCAGTGTCCGCACGCCAACAGGAGCAATGCCATTTTCTCTTGTCTATGGAGCAGAGGCTATACTTCCTCTATAAGTTGAGATTCCCTCACTCAAAATCTCACTAAAAGGTCTAACAACAAATGATGAATACAGAGTGTTCCGACTCCAAGAATTGGAATTCCTAGATGAAAAGAGACAAAGAGCAGCTGACCATTTGAAAGCATACCAACAGATGATGTCACGTAGCTATAATCACAAAGTAAAGCCAAGTACCTTTTAGGTGGGTGATCTGGTTTTGAAAGAAAATCCACGAAATCAGCAAAACAGAGAAAAGAAAGGAAAGTTTGAACCAAATTGGCTAGGTCCTTATGTGGTTATCACAGTCTATAGTTCAGGAGCCTACAAACTATCAACACCAGAAGGGGACCTATTTGAAGAACCCATCAACAGCATGCACTTGAAGAAATATTATGTTTAAGTCAGTTATCATCATCCATAAATGTCCTGAAAAAATACAAAAACAACAAAAAAGGTCCTGAAGAAATACAAAAACAGCAGAAAAGGTCCCGAAAAAAAAATAAAAAAATAAGAAAAGTCCTAAAGAAATCCAAAAAAACAGCAAAAAAAGTCATGAAAAAATGGTTACCCTGGTGAAAACCTGGCAAACAGGCATCTCGGTAGTGCCAAAAAAAAAGAAGTCATAGGGTGAAAACCTGGCGACAGGCAGTCTATTGACAAGAAAAATGCAATAAAAACAAATAGTGAAAATCTGACAAACAGACGCTATTTGTAGCTCTCCATCTATTAGTTCAGGTTCTGCACTTGGCTTCCCAAATTTCATTTCATACATCTTTTCATCATCTTAGGGCCATACCAGCATCATGCTGTCATCATTTTTCCTAGAATGATAACGTCTCACCATGGCTTGATTATTGTACATATTCATTTCAACAAGTTGTGTCAATACTGGGGGCAAACGTTGACATACTAGGGGCAACCAACTTTCAGGTTTTACCGAAACAACTAGACAATGACATCAAATCCAATCATGCGAACAAACAACAAAATCAAATTTTATGAACAACTATCCAATCATTGATCCATATCACAACAATTTTCAAGCAAATACCATATCATGACTCATATCGGGATGATCTAAAATCTGAATAATGTTTGGAATAGCAGTATTATATTTTGAACAATGGTTGTTTCATTTTTGATATCATCTCTCTGGAGCACACTCGATGATGTACCGAACTAGAGTGGCGAGGAAAGAGAATGACTTTTCTTTGTCTGTTGTCTTGAGGTTAACTATCCATCTGATTGCCAATATGTCGCGGCACATGATTTCCAAAGCTTATCATTGACGACAGTTCCACATTTGCATCAGAAAGTGGTTAGTCTTTGTTTGTTTATGCAAGAAATGCTTAGGTCATCTTGGTTCAATTATACCTCGATGCTTGTGTTTGTTTGTTATATCAAAAATCATGAAAGTTGTACTCAGGTCATCATTGGTGTTAATTTCCCCTCTGATGCTTGTACATACTTCCAACATTTTAAAACGCTCTATGATGATTCAAGAAAGCTAACAAAAGGCTCAACGAATGGTTCATTTCATTTAGTTGCATTTCATTTTAGATCAGTGTATATATATCTGCATACTGGATTTGCATCAAAGTTTTTGAAAGGGCTAACCAAAAATATCAACGGCTGCCATGTCTCTTTGGACTATTTGTGGAGGACATTCGAATATTTGTCACCTTCCATCTTCATTTCATCTAGGTCATATCATTTTATCATTTTCATAATTCAATTCTTATCATTTCGTTTATCACTTATCATTTCGTTTATTATATCATTTCATTCATCATTTTCATTATCGCACATATCAATTTCATTTTACTTATCATTCATCATTTTCATTATCGCACATATCATTTCATTTCACTTATCATTCATCATTTTCATTATCTTACATTTCATTTCATATCACTTATCATTTTCATACATGTCATTATCATTGCATTTCATTTTATCATTTCACTTAATCATCATTACAAAACATTACATTTCATCACATATCATTTATCATCTTATCATACATCACATTATTATTAATCATTTCATTTCATATCATTTGTCACATTACATACATCTCATCTCGTTAATCATCCTATCATTTTCATATCATCTCGTCTCGTTAATCATCCTATCATTTTCATATCAATTCATATTACAAATTCATAATGCATATCATAAACACAACATTCATTTTCCATTATATTATCATTATTTACTTGCATTTGAAAATCTAAAAACAAACACTCCATACATGCATTTTTATATCATTTTCCAAACAACATTTTTCATAAAACATATCAAATATCCCATGACATATTTTCATAATCACATCGTAAGTCATCCACCTGCATAACATCATTAGTACGCATCATCAATCATTTTTCATCATCATTATAAACACATCAAATCATCCTGCATATCATGTTAGTCATCAAATCATTCAAATGCATATCAATATCCATAACATATAGAAATAAATTCATATCACATAATAAAAAATCATGATAGTCATCACATCATCAAAAATCATCGCTGTTGCATATCATCACTCATCATAAAGAAGGAAAATGTCCAATGTCCAAAGAAACTGAAAAGTCCAAAGAGAGATACATGGGATACGATCAAAAATCACATATACATGCTCCAAAAATGATATACATGTGTGAAATACATCTGCATCAGTTGGTCGATGCCCCCGATGGAGCTGGTCCGGAAGGAGGTGGCCTGCCACTGGTACCTGCGTTTGGATCTCGTCGAGGCCCAGTAATCCCCATGCTCTAAGTGGTTGTCCGCAACCTGCTCCTGGTCCTACTACGAGACTGTGGGAATGGCTCCCTGCGCTCAGGAGGACACAACTCCTCATATCTGACACAATAATACTCTGCCTCCCTCGCCATCTCCATGCCCTCTACAATGGCCTCTCGCAAAGATGCACTCACTACAGTGCCCCATGAGCCTCTGAGCGACGCCCTCAGCCTCCACTGCCCTTCGTCTCAATGCATCCCTCTCAGTGATCAACTGGGCTATCTGTGGGTCTGAGGCAAGCTAAGATACCTATGTTGGTGCTGGAGCCTGAGCCTGAGCCTGTGCCTATGCTAGCTGTGACTGTAACTGAGCTATCACACTCTGCGCCTGACCTAGCTAACCCTGAACAGTCTGCACCTGGGCCTGCAGAGTGGCTATCTGTGTCTGTTGTGAGGAGGAGGATACCCTGATACTAGTCTATGGTCTGCCACCAGATCTAGGCCGTCGTACAATCTAAGCACTGGCTAGACTGTCAAACCTCTGCCTCACTGCCCTCTCTGCCTCCCCTCCATCATCTCCCCCATCATTTGAGCTATTATCCTCCCTGCCACCAACCTCCTCATCTCCACTCTCCTCCCCCTCCTCTCCTCCACCCACCACCTTCTCTCCGCCAACCACCCCCTCTTGTCTCTCCACCCCTGGCTATTGTACTATTGCAATGGGCCCCGGCTCATCGAGGCATGTGAATCATGGGAAGCGATGTGTGTGGAAGTACACCAAGTACTCCTCTGACATCTCTGCATCTGTCACCTCTGGCTTGTATGCCCATACCTCAGGCTGTAAGCTCGAATACTCTGTATACGCCACCTGGTAAGTAATACAACGTCCCCATCCAGGATCATCCTTGCGCCGCTCATAGTGCGCAACGCCCTGTGGCATCCCCTACGTGAATCTATACTGCCTCTGAACCTGCAAGGCCAAAAATCTCTCAAGAATGTATGGGGTCCATCCTATTAGATATCGGGGCATACAGACAAATTGCATCTCCAAATGATCTATGTCCCAGGGGTCACAATCTGTGTACGACCTCCATATAACTGAATCCACATCATCCAGCATGTGCTGCCAGTACTTTAACTTGCCCAGCTTGGGCTGGACAAGTGCACCTGAATATGCCTCTACATACGACCTGCTTAGTGGCCTCACCCTAGCACACTCTGGCCTCGTAATCGCAATATGCTCCCATGCTCAAATCTGGAGCAGAGTCACACCACTGGCCAAACTCGTCGACCCTCAGTATACAACCTGATGTAGATCATGATACAAATGGGCCAAAATGCAGCTCCCCCAGGCATACCTCCGCGGCTGCATCACCATCCACTCCAGCATCCTACCCCACCCAACTGAAAATCCCTTCGACCGATGGTCTGATCCAAGGAAGCCTCCAATGAATGCAACCAACACAGCAACTAAGGTTGGATATCTACTGAAATCCACCCACGACACCCAATATCCTACTATAGACATATCACCGCAGATCCTCCTTAGTGCCTCAGTCCCTCCTATCTCCTTGTGGTCATAAACCAGAAGGGCACCTACCACAGGAATCCATAGAATCCTATACACATCCTCGGGTGTCACAGTCATCTCACCAGTCGGCAAATGAAATGTGTTATGATCGGAGTGTCACCTCTCTGCCAGTGCAGTCAACAGCCCCCTGTTGACTCGAATCCCTCGCGGGATAGTCAACAAAGGTCCCAACCCACAAGCACCTATTCACTATACCTTTGTTGGAGTCAACTCTCCTATCCGATTCCAACATATCAGGAACTGTTCTCTAATCTGGAGGTTGTCGAAAACCTCCTTTTTTTTTTTGGTCATCACATGGACAATTAATCAGACTCATACCAATGACTCATATCATGTGCTCTATCTATCAAGTGAACTATATCAGTGAACCATATCAAATTAATCAGAGAATCATATCAATGCATCATATCAGTGACCCATATCATACAATCAATCAGATCATGCAATCATTGCTACATCTATCTATCTGAATATCAAATCAAGCTACTCTATCATCATAGTACTATTTGTTTTCTTTTTCAGAAAAGCAAATTTATCAATGATCACATCATTTTCTTACTTGTACTTAAGTCATGAATGCAAATACATTTGAAAACCATCATCTACTATTTGGTTTCTATCACAGAAAACAAATTTATCAGAAGTCATATCAAGCATATACTCTTTGTTTCCTAAAAGCAAAGTTATCAAACAAATCAGTCAATCAATCTACTCGTTGTTTTTCATTTTTGAGAAACAAAGTTATTAGTTATCTACTCTTTGTTTTCTATTCGGGGAAGCAAAGTTATAAGTTAATCATCAAATCTTCTATCATTTCTATCCATATCAGCATGATGGCAAACTAATTTCTCTATCTATTGACCAAGGAAGCAATGTAGACCATAATTTTTCATCACAATGGCATTCTACCAAAATTTTCCCAGATGCGCTAATTTGCGCCTTTGATGCGCTGAAACTCATAAGCGCTACAGTTTACCTCGAAAGCGCTAAAACTCCGTATGCACGTTTTTGCACCCTAAAAGTGCTAAAGTTTTCCCTATAAGCGCTAAAACCCTATATGCGCTAAGATACCCTGCGGATGCATTACTTCATACCCTAGATGCGCTAATCCCTAAATGCACAATTATGTGCCCTAGATGCGCTAAAATTTTCTAGCTGGCTTCTATCCTATAAGCGCTAATCTACACTTCGTATGCGCTAGAAAACCTAAAATTTGCCCTACACCTATATGTGCTAAAGAACATCCTATATGCGCTACGGAAATTTTCTCGAATGCGCTAAAACAGACAGTCGTATGTGCTAAAACGACATTTTTAAACCTAAATCCGTGTGAAAAACGTAATAAAAATCGATCAAAATCACAAAATTTTGAATCATAAAGGGTTTAATCAACTCACCGGTGGTCCATACGCGGCTGGTCTCTGAAATCGACGGGCCCGCTCGAATCTATGCTTGTGAAATGGGATCACATCTCGCTATGTCACTGTCAGAGCATCCAAATCACTGTAGTAAAAAGGTGAACATGACTTCTACTTTTACCCCTTTTACCTTATATGGGTCAATTAAGGTGGGTTTTTTATGACATTTATTTTATTTTTCACCAGGGGCATCTTTTACACCAATTATCGGGAGCTAAATCACTGAATCACCAGCAGAATATCATCATCCAATCCAGTTTTTTCATCCTCTGTGATTTACCTCCCGAGAGGGCATCATCAGCATCAGCATCAAAAACATATCAGGGGCAAAAATTTTATTTTCTTTGAAGCAATGCGTTTCACACATCACTTCAAAGAGGGGCAAAATGTATATGTCTAAAAATGGTCAGCAAGCTTGTTAATTAATTAAATATAAATTATTTAATTAACCTCTAAAGTCATCTACATATAAATAAATTTAATTATTTATTTATATTGTTCACTTTTATAATTCTTCTACCTTAATTAAATAAATAACTTTATTTAATTATTACCATCTTCCATATTCCTCTTAATTAAATTAAATAAATTTTATAATTTATTTATATTAATTATCATGTTATTCTAAATTTAATATTTGAATTCAAATAATGGAATATTCCTCCAAACACCCGCTTCATCTCATAGTTAAATGAAATATCATAAATATTTAATTTAATATCTTTTCTCACTCCACACATAATTAAATATTTTAAATATTTAATTACCTTCTAAATTCCTCTCTCACACATAATTAAATATTTTAAATATTTAATTACTTTCTAAATTCCTCTCACACATAATTAAATATTTTAAATATTTAATTACCTTCTAAATTCATCTCACACATAATTAAATATTACTTATTTAATTATGTAAACTTCTAAATTCATCCTCACATATAATTAAATAAGTTTATTTATTTAATTATGAAATTCATTTTCAACTCATTCTTCAAATGGCAACCTTCCTTCGGATCTAACTGAGAAAATTTATGAAGGAGGAAACCTTCTAATTCTCTCTCACCTTTCAAAAATCTCTCACCGTTCATCCCAACTAGCTTGATCTGAATTGTTGATCACAACAACCAATCAGTTTTTTTCAAAAACTCTTTAAATACATGTGCAAATCCAAGCATTGGTTACGAACACACACAGACGAACAAATATACACAATTACGCTTACGCATTTGCATCTTTAGCATTTCAGCAATATTCATATCTTGGCAATAATAATCTAATCATAGTATGGCATAGTCTTGCATTTTAGCATAGTATGCATTTTAGTTTAAATCCCATTCTCCAGTAGTCCATTTCGTTGAGCTTGGCACACGAAATCTGAGAGCAACTTGAATCAATGAAACGCTGGAGATAGAGAGCAATAGAACGATTTTGAAGAAGTTGCCATAAAGAGTTTGTTTAATTTTTTTTTAGTTTATTTGATATAATGTTTTATTGAATGTGTTTTGAATCCTTTATAACAGGCATATTTTCATACACACACTAATGATTCTCATTATGGGTGTCCAAGAAGGCATAATAGTATTTGTGTATAGATTTTGCATCTTTTGTTGACACAATTTGCCAACAGTTGAATCATTGAATTGCACCCAAACAATGTCTTCTTGCTTGGTTGTATACAATTTGAAAATCCCATCTGCACCATTCACCAACCCATCCTTTGTATCAATGTTGGAAGCAATCAATTCAACCAAAATGTCTTACTTCAGCAGAATCGTAGCAGGCAACAATGATCTTGGAAGTTGACATTGACTAGTATCAATTGCAATGTCTTGTTTATCAATTGCATCTAGAACACAAAGCTTTGTCGGTAAACTGTCGAGCATTTTTTTGTTGTGCATTTCGACTGTTGTATTTCTATGAATAAATATGGAAATCGTGGATTATTTGAAGGTGCCTTATAGCACGTTGTATTCAAAAACTGGATGTCCCCGATTGTTTGTTGTCCATTTCTAGCATGATTAAGTATAGAAATCAAATGGTCATTTGTTTGTCTGACTACACTATGTAGCTCAAAGCATTTGACATTATCAGTCCAAAACATGTATGACATTTTTTCTTTATCTATTATTGGATCTTCAAATATCCAAGTATCACACACAAGTTGTGCTTGGTAAAACATCACCACAAAAAATGATATCTATGTTTCCAAAAGGTGTTGTCGGTGTGTGCTTGATTTGGCACAATCTTCTGTCAATGTTGTAAAGCATTTTCAAACTGATCAATGACACTTCATCAATAAGAAGTATTTGCATTTTCTCCAATTTCTTGCTGAGGGCATCAGCTGTGTTTGAATCCAAGGGTAGCATTTTTGAAGAATTACATGGTAATTGAAAGATTGAATGTGCAGTGATGCCACCTACATTGAATGTAGCTTTTCCTGTTGAAGCAATAATGATGCTCTTAGGCTTTAATGGATCACTATCCAGTTGTTTATCATAGTATCGAATCATTTCCTCAAAAACTATTTTTGTTGTATACATTTTCCCTGTGCCAGCTCCTCCTATCAAGAATAAGTAGAGTGCTTTTTTTGGAGCAATCCTTGTGTCATTAGTATGTCCTTTACTATTGATTGTTGTTCTCTGTTCAACTGCCTTCTCAATTTGTAGTATTCTTCGTTGCTTAAAAGAAGCAGGCGTGTGGTTTTTGAAAATATTTTTTTGCAAATAGAATCTCCAAGCTTTGTATTCCTGATATGCTTCAAGTCATTCATGATGTCATATTTGTGCATCTCATTTTCATTTGTATTTGCATTGAGCACATCTGCAATGTCAATTGTTGGGAGGTAATCATTTTTAGCCTTTTTGGAAGCTTCATCTATGTCACCCCATTTAGGGATGATTTGTGCGGTGAACATCTTTCTGATATTTGCAATTTTCTCTTTGTTTGCATTGAATGTTGCAGTCCATGTTTCATATCCAGCTAGAAGACTTTGTTCAATACATCTGAAAGGCACATATAGCGTAAGTTTTTCTTTGCAATAGTTTTCAGGATCAATGTGTGGATTGTATCTTATATAGCGTATGATTTGTGGTGTTGCTCTTCTTTGCATTTTTCCTGCTTTTCCAGAGTAGTGAGAAAAGTATTCAGCCAAAGATATATTGTCCAGAGCTTCAGGTTGTTGCATGTATTTTTCTACTATAGATGCACACGTGATATTTTTAGAATCATCTCACTCTTTCACCAATAGCTTAGGGTTTTTTAACATGTAGACTCAGTTTTCCATTGGCGATGTATTTATGAAAACATTATTCCTTGAGCATTTGCACAATGGAAACGATAGAATAATATGAACGACTTGACAACTAGAAATTTGTTGATAGTTGAGCAAAGAATTACCTAGTTTGCATATAAATTGCACTTTTCCATCGTATGCAACTGTGCATTCACGTCTCAATTTTTGAAATGAAAGAGACAATGTTCTATCTTGTTTCGTCATATATGAGCTACAGTAAGATGCAACAACATATGCGTCCAAAATAAATTGTGTATCTGTATTTGCATACCATAGGTTGGGCACTTTCTTTGCAAATGCATTTATCCAAATGTCAGATGGGTCTCTTTTTAGAATGACAATTTTGCGTGTCAATGTCAATCAGAGCATTGTAATATAGTCAATTTCATTCATTTCCAATTCATGCAAGAAACCTTTAAATGGAAATTCCTTTTTGTAATGTTTATTTTCCAAGTGTTAAAAAATGTTTTCGCCTTTTCCTTCATTGTTGCATCAGGCAGTGGGAGCGGTTCCAAAATAGTTGTTCTTCTCATTGGAGGCAAAGGGAACCTAAATCTGCAACTTGAATTTTTGAATCTCTTGCAAGTCTTTGTGTGATGATGCATTTGCATTTTGGCAAGATTTGTATCGAGCAATAGCAAGTCACATGAAATATACTTTTCCACAAAGCTTTGTATTTCAGAATTTGAGCATTTGCCATATACAGGTGCATCTTTTATCCATAGCACGAAATGAACATGTTCATTGCCTCGGTTTTGGAATTCTGTAACAAAAGAACAATTAGTGACTTGTCCGAATAGCTCATATTTTTTTAGCATCAATTTATGGAATGCATTGACTCTGTGATTAAAATAGCGGCTGCAAAGCACAAGATTTTTCCTTATTTTGAAATCCAAGTCTTTGTCTTCTATGGTTTCATTATATTTAGATTCCTGCAGGGCACATATTTCATGTAAAGCTTTGCACAATGGCTCCCAAAAATGCTCGGCACTTGTTAACGTCACAAAGAAGGTTGGAGGTCCCAATTGTCTTATCATTGCAAATATGTTTTTTTTTTTTGTGTTTTCCAAATAATCAGGAGAGGTTCTAATGCTTTTTAATGTTCTATAGCCCAATGGGGATTGTAATATTTTTTCAAGATTTGCTAGATTGCGTACATCTTTTGCAAGTAATTTCCCACCTTTCAATTCAGCCTTCCGTATGAAAACCCATGCTAGCGAGGAAACTTGGCGAATAATAATTTTCGTAGCCTTGAAAAAAATGTTTGTAATGTGTTGTGTAAAGTCATTGTCTTTATGCATGAGCTCCCATCTTGAATTTTTTTGGTATGTAAAATTTTTAGTTATGTCAGTTGGTCGTGCCGAACCATAGAACAAAGTCAGGAAATTCATTTCCTCTGCATACATGTCTTGGAAAATACCAAGAGTTTTGAACCCTTCTAATGGTGCAATTTCAATTATTGTTGTGTCAAGGTCTTTGACTGATTGTGCTTCATTAAACCAATATATCACTGATTCAGCTATTGGATCCTCATCATCTTTAGATGTGCCATCTTCCATAGCTTGTTTTGTTTATGAACTTGTCTCTATTGATTGTCTTTTTTGTCAGCAATTCATGTCATTCTTTATTTATAGATATGTTCTCTTTTTTGTATAGCGGTGTTTTGGATAGAGCGATCAAAGCATTCATAACTATGGTAGGTCTAACATTTCCTTGTGTATATGCATTATCATATTCTATCTTTCGCTTTAGCCTAACCGCTACTATTGTGGATTCATCCACTTGCCCAGGCAAGGCTTGTTGCACTCTATCAAAGTCTATAGGAACATTGATAATTATCCCGAGCAAGCCATATTGCACTCGTTTATACCCCAATTGCCTAATTTGTGCAAAATCCATGCGTAAAGACACAAGTATTTCTTCAAGACTAGTTAAACAATGCACAACATTTGTTTGTGCATTCCGTCTTATTCTTGAAGGTGTAGCAAAACATATAAATTTTTCGTCTAGTGTGGATTTTACACATTGTTTGCAAATGGATTGGCCTATCTCCATCTTCTTTTCATATGTCTGGTCGAAAGACAAAGAAAATGCGTCTATGAGTGCACTATCAATTTTATAGATGTTGCAATGGAAATTCAACATGTCACAAACAAAGCATGGTTGTATGGGAGTGTCATTTATCATTTGCAAGTACAAGCTAATAGATTTTTGGACTGTGTTGTTTTTTCTATGAGCATTTTTTCCTTTTTTTCGCTCATTACTGCCATTTTCTTTTTGCAACATTGAAAATCTATATGGTTTTGTGACTTTTTTTGCAAGGGAAAAGCACATTTGTGTTGCCCACTTCGTATTTTCCTCTTCAAAGTGTGTAATGATTGTCATTGTCTTGTATTTTTTGTGAGCTCGCAGTATTGAATTTTGCTACTTGCAGTGCTCTGTTGTGAAGCATTTGTAATGGGCGGGTGTGCATTGCGCATTTGCACTTTCAAGGAGCGCAATGTTTGATGCATTCTGAACTTTGTTGTATTAATTGTGTGTCTTGTTGTAATTGTTTGTTTTTTACAAGAACTGTTCACATTGTTCATTGTCTCCGCTACAAAAAAACTTGACATATCTTGAATAGAAACCAGATCGTTCATAGGGATGCTCTGTGTGAATTGTTCTTTTTCTTGAAGTAGTTCATAGTGACAATGACCTGACCTATTTTGGAAACAAATTAAGTTCAAATTTATTTTTGGGGTTATCGAATTAAAGTATGTTTTCCACTCGGGCAATGGAGATAATTGTCACATGTGTATTTTTGCATCAAAAATATGAGATAGCCATAGCAGGTAAAATTCAGTTCCTTCAAGCTGGCTTTTTACATATGGCATGCCAATTCTGGAAACCAAAGACTATAAATGCAGTAGACGATTATTGTTGTCTACACTACCTGTAGAAAAACTTTCAAAACAAACAATTGCATATTTGTTCTAAATTGACAATGCATTGGCCAATTTAGGCATAAAAAATATGAGATAGCCATAGCAGGAAAAAATCAATTCCTTCAAGCTGGATTTTTACATCTAGCACGCCAATTCTGGAAACCAAAGACTGTAAATGCAGTAGATGATTATTGTTGTCTACACTACCTGTAGCAAAACTTTCAAAACAAGCAATTGCATATTTGTTCTAAATTGACAATGCATTGGCCAATGATTGTGCCATGAATAATCGCAAAGCAATTGGATGAAATTGTTTAGGAAGCAAAAAAGCTATGGCAGCAAACATGCTTTCGCCACATGCACTACAAAATGTAGGCACCCTAGAAAGCCCAATTGTTTGAAACATATTTCCTATTGCATGCCAAATATTGTCGATATTGCAATTTGGCATTTGCAAATGTGGTTGGACATTTTCGATGCAAAAGTATGTGTTTAGTTGTGAGAAGATAGGCTCATAGTGGCCAACAACAAGAGTTATGCCATGGAAAATTATCGATATTGCAGGATTTGTTGCATGCTCATTGAAATGCAAATACATTGTTTTGTGCGTCAAAGACCAAATGTGTATTGGAATGTCTAGCCAATATGCCAACCATTTTAGACAGAATGTGTCACCCCATAGCCGAGTCTCACCATTGTTATTGATTTATGTTGCTGACAACCTCATTCTTTAAAGGTACGTGTTTCTGTCATGTACATTATGCAGAATGATTAGCATTGTTGGATGCAAATCAAGCTCATTAGAATTTAAAGCTATAGGACAAAGATTATGAAAATTGTTTAAAAAATGATTGACCAAACCATTGCGTAGCTGTTTTGATGTATACCGATAATGCACTAGGACATGTATTATATCAAATAAGCAATCACCAACTTTGTAATTGAAGGAGTCTATTCGAAAACAATGTGCATGGCGCAAAGCCTCATCAATATATGTATAAAATGCATTTACAGTTGGCTTGTAGGTTTCTACTATGATTGGCTCATGGGATAGTTTTTGTCTCTTCACACAACGGTTTGAAACCATATGTGCAAATTCAATTTCGAATACTTTTAGAAACAATTAATTGTATTGACAATTGTTTTTAAAGTAATTATTTGAATGTAATGTTTGATGTTTGAAACATTGAATACATACAATGGCAAAACGAACAAGCAAATACTTCCTGCAAGCAGGTGCAATACAAAGCTCCCACTTGCAAACCTACGATAGCAACTGCATGGCAAGCAAGGCAAAATGCAAATAACATATTTTAAGATCAAGTTGTGTAGTTGAAATACAATTTGTTTTAGAGCTAGTAAGCAACACAACAAACATCTGATAGCCACATCAAATAAAAATAAACATTGATATGTATTACTCACAAATCAATAGAAATTCAAGTTGTGACGATATATGGCAACAACAAAGAGCATATTCAGTGCACAATCTGCAAAAAAGGAACACAATATATTCAGCAGTGGCAATCTTGTTCCATAAAAAAGAAAATGGACCAAGCAAAACCAAAAAGGAAACAATGAAGTCTACTACCAACACTGTCAGGTTTTGCAACTTGATGCATCGTTATAACATTCACACATATATGTCTACCCATAGGCATATGCATATATATATACACAACAAAACATATATGTATAAGCGCAAATGCAATCTTGCGGCTTGAAAGCAAGCTCTGGACTGTGAATTTGTAAACACTCAAAGCTTTGTCTTGTAGGAGAATTTGTATGCTCTTTTCCTTACATTGAAAAGGCCAATGCAGAATGCACAACACAGAAGGAAAAAATAATACTATGTCGTATGCGTCTGCTATGAGAAAGGACATTGCAAAATGTAGTATGGAAAAAAAAATCTATGCTTTCAAGTCCTAGGGAGTGCCAGTCTTGGACTGCACACAACTATGCTTTATCGTTTTTTGCACTCTAATTATTTTTGTAAAGAATACAACTTTTTCTTCGCACGGCTTGAAATGCATAACTAGTTTTTCAACAAAACATTATTGATGGTTGGTCAGTACTAGTTGGAACATAACAGTAATGGCCAAAATCTATACATGGATAGCTAGGGAGTTTTGCAGTTCTATGAAGCTAGCTAGTTTGTATATTGTCTTCTTGTTGATCACAAGCATTATCTTGACAAGTGTTTCTTATTTTTTTGCATTTGATTTTTGTAATGGAACAAAGCCCATTACAAACACTTGCATATATATAACCTAGTACTAATATGTATAACTGCAAATATGAATAAAATTTTCATTTCAATACCTGTTCATCAATGTGAAGGAATATCATTGTTCAAGAGCATAATAATAATATAAAAGCAGAACATGACAATAATTCAACAATTGCAAATAAGAGCACAAGGAAAACAAACTTTGGACATGAATATAATTACAATTTAGTAGGCGTCCCAAATTTAAACAAAATATTTTTTCTTGCAAGTGGAATAGTATGCAAATATATAAACTAGGCATAAAAAAGAAAGTGAACTTACAAATTTACGCCATAGGATATTAGGCACTTGATCTCTTATGCTCTTACATATGCAACCAACGGTCTCAGTCACAGTTGCCACCTGTAAAAAACAAAGGACCTATCAACCTTAATAATAAATAGAAAATCTGTATAACTACCTATTTCAATTTCCAATGCTCAATAGTGGCAACAAATCTAGAGCAAGCAAGTCAAATACTATAATAATGCCACTTATGTACAAAGAGATATGCAGTGAAAACATATATATACTAAAAAACATTAGAAGGCTAAAAGCCTATCACAATTATGCACATGGCATTAATAATAATAATTATTGTAGGAAGCTTTGCTATTGGAAATATTTCATGAGTTTGTTGGTATAGTTGTGTCTTGCCATGGAGTCATCGTGGGTACGCGCGATGTCTTCAACACTACATTTGCATTTACTATTTGCAAGCTCTCATTTATTGCGAGTAGACTGAAGTGCACCCATTATTAATGACTTATGGTCTAAATTTTTAAACCTGTGAAACAAACTATTGTCTATGTTTTTTTCCATTTGCTCAGACCCATGCCAAATCAAATATATCTTGAGTAGGTAGACATCCTTCAATGTCTATCACTTTTTTCATGTGTACACAATAGATTTGAATTACACAAACATGGAAGAAAGGTAAAAAATATCAGGAACAAATTGCAAGTTTGCTAAAACAAAGATCCATCCATATGAACATTGATTGGTATAGAGCAACAAAGATTAAACAATTGCCAAAATATACATAGCAATTCAGACAATGAAATATGTGCTTGTTGAAAGGGTTTAAATCTATTGTATTGGAACCAAAAAATAAGCCACTTTGGTTTATGTATATGATTTTCATTCTAAAGGATGAAGCGTTTGTAAGTTCCTACATCTTTTACAATGTCATTTTATATTTTTTTGCATTTCTGCATTTTATCATTAATTTCTAGTGTGTGCACTCATTAAGCTCCTTTGTGTTGAAAGGGTTTGTATCTATTGTATGGGGGGTGAAAAACAAAGCCTTTGTAAGCTTGTATGTCTTCTATAGTCTTGTTTTATAGTGGTTTGCATATTTGCATTTCATGCGTGAATGTGTATTGCTAGTTGTTGTTTGCATTTTGTGTGTTTATGTCTATTCTTCACAATTCTTGACTGTTTTCGTCACCTAGTATCTATTCTTGACTTAAAAACGTAAGAATATAACTCATCAATGTCTTTTTTTTTTGCTAACTTCGGTTAAGTATAAAGCCTATGTAGGTACAATAATTCAATGTGTGTTGTTTTGACATGGACTTTTACCACTTCCTAGTCACTAATTCTCACGCATTGCAATTGGATTGAAATGTAGCTGACATTAATTGATCTCTTCACCAAATTTAAAGACTGTTGAGAAAAGCATTATTTGCATTGTCTAATCATCTTCACAAAGTATTCCTTGACAATAAAATCTGTTAAAAAAGCAGACATTTGTAATCTCACATATCCTTTACATTGTCTTTTTTGCATTGGCTAATTAATTGCTTGGATTGTTTGATGAGACCGAAATCCACTTCTCTTGAGTCTGAAACTTGCCATATCTTTTACATTTCTATTGGCTTTTTTCTTCTATATACTTTATAAATGTTGAGTTCTTTGTTGTTTACCATCCATAAAGCAACTAGTCTATTGTTTGCTACAGTAGCATGCCAACTACAGCGAAATCTCATAAACAAGCATTAGATCTAGGCAAATGTCAAAGCTCGTAGCATAAATTTTGTAATATTCCACAAACATGCAATGTTATGCATGCCAGCTACATTTCAATCAATTAGATGAGCATGCAAATTTTCCCTATTGGAAATATAGTAATGTGTTTGTATGAACCAAGAGATTTTGCTAGAAACCCTAGCCGATGTAAATTTTGAAAGCTTTTTAAGCTTAAATGGCGCAGTTATTTTTTCATAAATCTGGAAACTTATGGCTGCTGGAAACACTGTTTTTCTGATGGATTTTATTTCCTTGCTTGGCTGCCATAAAACTCTGAGCATTCCTTGTAAATCTGTTTCTTTGTAATGGCCGCCATTATTTTCTATATTTAAGCTTATTTCGAGAGCTCAAGAAAACTTTTGGTGGCTGCAAATCTCTGCTCTGTACATATTTTGGCCAGTTAATTTTCTTTCAAATTATACACTACAGTTTTGTTGTGCTGAATGGCAACCATATCTCTGGTATACGTCTTCATTTGAAAGTCTGAATCTTTAAAATATTAGAATTTTTCTATCCTATTTATAAAGACAGGATATAAGAAAAATCTGCTATGATACCAATATTATTCTTAAGAATTCAGTTGGGTTATTTTGGCCTCTATCATGACTGAAAACTTGAAAAACATGTGTACCCCTCTTTGAACTGTAAAGTATATCAGAACCAGAGACTAATATTCATTGGTGAATAAATAATATCTCTTTGTTGAAATTTTTCATAGCTGTCATAACCCTTGCTTTATGAAGAATGAAATCCTTTTTGCATTGTATCTGTATGATTGTTTTTTTTTAAATCTTTGTTCTGGATGCCTTGAGCACTATAAAATTCATTGATATCAGCTTATTAACTCTTGGGAATTAATAATTTGTTCTCTTCTTGGCATGAAGAAATCTGCAATAAAAGAGCTTATATATTTAAAAATACATAAAAGACATTGCATATAATGAAATAATGCAACAATCTCTTTTATATGAGGCTGCTCTCTGAATTTTTTTAAAAAAAAAACTGTATTGACGTCATGATGAATTTGTAGCACAATTTTCTAAATAAGCTGGGCTCCACCCTTGTGGGAGCCCATTTAACCCCACTCATATTGAAATTTGATGAATTCAGCAACATTACTTTTCCTGTTTCTGCACATGAAACAAACAAGTTAGTAAAAACATTGGATCGAATGATTCCTTGATGATTGAATCTGGCATTTTTTATTCTCTTAGAATTTGACTATATTGATTTGATTCAACAACAGATGCAAATTATATTTCGGTTGAACTTAGCATGTTTTGAATTTCGTGACCTGAGCTCTAACACCACTTTCTACCAATTGCAGATGCTGAATTCGAGAAGCTAAGGAGCTGAAGATCGAAGATGCTGAAGACCAAATAGAAGAATGATGAATCAAGTCTACACCAGCCCTCAAGGCAATGATGACATGATTTTCTTTTACATGTTTCACTTTACTTGTTCCTCAGTTGTATAGTTTGTATTTTTTGTTGAATTGAATCAACTTAGTCTACCCACGGCTTGTGTGGGATCACAAAACATATTTCTCTTAATAAATCATTTGTTCATGATATGAAATGTCTTATGATCAGCAATCTAAAAAAATTTCCGATTACATAATGAAACAATGATATTGTAATTGTTCTGAAAATATGTTTTGTAATCAAAATGAATGATTATCTGCACTCTAGCTCTTAAATCTGTAATGCTTTTCTGAAAAACAGCAGTAACAATCACTACATAATGTATCACTCAGCTTGAATGATGTTCTTCAAATGAAATTTGTTCAACGATTGCCTTGCCAAGATTGTCCAATCAGTTTAACTCAATTTGGTTGAATGATTTTGATAAAGCAATCCTAAAACATGCTTTTGAATTTGTAATTTTGAAAACAAAATTCACTGAACACCTTTGACAGAAAATTTTGAATACCCCAGCAAATAATTGCTGCCAAACTCTTACTAATTTATGCAAAATGCAAAAAATTAGTAACAATACTCCTCTCCTTCCCCTCCTTGGTAGTTTCAAGACTCATAATACATTAAATAATCTCAAAAGATGAACTCTTTGTAAAAATATATTGTTCTCCATTTTGATAGCAAAAAGTTGGCATTCTTCTTTCTTAGCCTTCTTTAGTTGAATGGTTGGCATTTTCCTTAACTTAACCTCACTAGTTGTACCTTGTAAATACACTTTATTCCCAAGGTTACCGAGTCATTTTGTCATTTTAGTGTAGTAGTCAAACTTGGCCTTATGACTCCATAACCATTTTAACCTCAGAATAACATAAAAAGATCCAAAAGGGCTACTGTTGATGGGTGTTTTAGCACTTCACAACATAGGTAATGCATAGGTGCATCACCTCTCTTGAAAGACAATTTCCTACAAGTAATTTGCAATTACCCTAAGGTTTTGAATGTCAGGTCATGGCAGTACTTGGAATGTCTCAATTTTCTCATGTGATTTGTTGGTAATCACAGGGAAGCCTTATGTATGTTAAGTTGAGGAGAATCGATTCTTTGAATGGAGTTTATAAAATTTTGAAGTTGTGTCCTATTGTTGCAAGTTCATAAGAGGAGTCTAAAACTCCACTTTTGTCATCAAATTTGGCTTTACAATGTGCAATGATGCTTGAACTTTTCTAAATTACTATTTGAAAGAAAATTCAAAAGGGCATGGAAGAGAGTAAGTTCCTAGACCTGAAACTACCAATGAACAGTGATAATGGAGGATGCTATAGTGGACAACCTTCCCAAAACTGAGTTCCACTTAACCAAATTGACTCACAGTCTCATGAAACTAGTGCAATCTTCTAAGGTCTGTAGATTTTTAACCATTCATTCACCATAAAGAATGAATTAAAGATAGAATTTGAGTGCAACATTCAATTGATGTTTAGACTAGCTTTACACTGCTATTTATCATCAATAAATAACAAAAAGCATGAATAAGAAGTGACAAATATGCATCCTAGGGCCCTTGCATGCTACTTTCGATCTTTGTTCACTTTTGCGCGTTGATCTAGGAGAACTTGTGTCCTTGTAATGAAACAATACTTTAAAGTATTTCTAAATATCATTAGTCTCTAGATCATCAAGAAGAGTAGGGCATACCTAAATCCATTAGGTGAGTAGAAGAGTATAACACCATTGTGTGTAGTTTCAAGTTTGAACTTAGAGGAAAAATTAGTGATTGTAATTTCATCCCAAATTTGTGAACTTTTCCTCTATCATAACATAGACACATTGTAGATTCAAAGATATTCCATTGACAAAAAATACATAATTTTTTGAGCGTATATCAATCAGATTCTAAAAGCTTTTCTAAAAAGACTCACTCTCAAATCATAGAACTAATTAACTTAATTGTTAAATTTACATTTCTTAAAATAATAAATACATTTATCAAATTATCAACATCCACTTATATTTAATTAATCTCATCTAATTAGACTTAATTATATAATTAACCTACGTTAACCCTAGGGAAACCTTATTTTCCTTTGGAAAACTACTTACATATAAGACATTTTATTTCTTGACAATCACGTTCTCGTCAACTAAATTCAATTAAATCTTTGGGCCAAAGACACCCGAGTGACCGTCAAATGAGGAAAACAAGGCATTTTAGAAAGCAGGAAAAGGAGGTTGCTGGTACCGCCACGTAGGATACAGCTTTCGGGGAAGGCAATTTATAGAAAAGTTGTTGACTGTACGCGGGTTTAGGAGTGGGTGAGGCCCGAGGGTCCCACGGGCCACGCTCCACCTCCAAGGCTTTCAGGCTCTCCTATTTGTATTCATGTCTTATGCCGGCCTGTTTGTGAATTCTGATTTGCAATGTCTGTCTTGAGGAAGTTGATGAATCTGAATAGGGCGGAGATGAGGACCAAGACTGATGCATTCTATCAAGTTCGGCCCGACTGTGACGACGTTCCCAACACTCGCTTCTCACCCAAGGTAAGGTTTTTTTTAACAAACAAATTCATAGCAAGGGTTATTTGATTGATTGATTGATCAAACCATCTCTCTGTCGTCCTCTACTAAATCGTTTAATTGGGCATAAAAAGCTGCATTGCTCTATGAATTGTAAGATCACTAGCATTAAAGAGACATTTTTTTAAATCTTCCATACGGTGGATCAAGATCATCAGTGTGATCGGAAAGTTAATGTAAAAAATCTTTCTACAATTTTATTCAAAAGCTTTTCAAATACAATCAAAGATATATGATTAATGCGCAGAGGCAATCGGGTTAATAGTTTTTTGAAGGAGAGCAATAATATAAGGCAACTAAAGGCTTAAAATTTCAGTATAGACAACTAAAGGCTCGAGCCAAATTATGAAATTAGGCACCACAATCTATGAGATGGAGCTAAACCCCCGTGATTCTGTGAAATGAGTAGATGGAGGATAGATTGGACGTAGGCGAAGAGTCGAATGGACCTTGGGTGCCCACACTTCAAATCATCAATATTTGACCTGGCTCTGAGCTGATCCCGCATCCATTCCCTTGTATGCTCATGGAAGATTCTTCATATCCTCGACATTGAAAATGTTATTACTTGACTGTTATATATCGTAATATACGTTAAGGAGTCTATTGCCTTGCAAAGATACCGATGTGAGTTAAATGTTAGAATTAGAATTAGACTATCCGATTCTAGTTTTGTTAGTGTGTGTTAGCTGTCCATTAAAGGAACGGTTTGTTCGTTGAACCAACTCAAACAGTTTTGTTTTTGTTATAAATAAATTCCTTTTGGGATCTGTAAGTTAATTCAATGCAATAAATATGTTTCTTTATCTTTGCCTTCTTCTCCATCATTTTGCTATCAGAGCCAGAAGAGGTGGATATCTGTATTCAAATCCTGATGGCAGTAGATCTGCACATTAGGCATCCGGTGCGGGGGTGTCCGAAACTCACGACTTATATCTATTGCTGTTACTATTACTTCTCTGCTGTATTAATTCTGTAATAATGCAAATTTTGATGATGACAGAAGCTTTGATGGGGTGATAGACAAGGAGGTCATCAAAGGTGAAGAGCACAAAAAGCTCTGCTGTCATATTGTTGCAGAAGAGGCACTGCTATTTGGTCCAATGTCTCACCAAAAACCTGTGCTCTATAAAGGATCTTGATTACCATTACTTGGAAGCTTGGAACTCTTAATCGACTTGCAAGGATTACTATCAAAGAAAATACTGTTGTTATTATTCTCGCCCTTATGTTCTGGTTGTCCTGAAAATGATACTAAAGTTCAACTATGAGCAGCTTATGGAAATATTGCAGGATGCAGCTATGAAGCACATATAGACACATTCGAGGCATTGTGGGGGTTTGCAGACAAGGATCCTACACAATGCAAATTGTTTGTGAGAAGGCCATGAGGATCAGGAAATCCATTAAGTTGTGGTGGATGGTGGTTCACTAGAGATTCAAACCCATCGAACATCTATTGCTCTGCTATATAAATTTCAGTTGAAACTCAAAAATTTAAAAAACCAGAAAGAATGTTCCAGCTCCTGTTCTTATTCATACAACTTCATTTGGGTATGGCATTTCTGCTAAAAAAAAATGCCACAGGGTGGGTCAATTATGAAGCTGCAGAAGATATACCGCCTCTGCCTCTGCCTCACCCCTTTCCCCCTCCACACACAGTAAAAGAAGTCTGCAAGCTATTATTTCTTGTCTCATTTTGTCACTCAACTAGCTGAAGAATAGCTCTCTTGCTAGTGTTCTGCACAAGGCCACTCTTTTGAGACAGAGAAGAAATTTGGAGGCAGGACACCGAATTTTTTTACTTCGTTTTTTGAAGTAATAGATTCTTCTAAGGCTAATTATGACTGTGAAAATGTAAAAGAGGTCACAGGCATAGGCAACCATGAGAATAGAATGTATATGCAACTGCAGATGAGAATCATGAGGCATAGTGTAATTTGGCTAGCAAACTGAGAGCTGGAGCATATAACAGAAGGTTATAAGTCTTCCAAAAAGAGATATTCCAGATTTGGAAATAAGAACTATAATTTGTGTTTTTTGAACACAAGAATAACATCAACAACTGTCTAGGCAAAATGACACTCATAATAGAAGAATTTTCCAAGCCATTTGTTAAATTTAGGCATCTCTTGGGTTGTATTGAATTACAAATTGATCCAGATACCTGATCCATGGACATCCTGTGGAGATTATATTTGTCAACTTTCCCATCCTCCCAAATCAAAGTGTTTTCCATAGCTAAGTAGTTTATGGAGGCTGAATCATAGTAAGACCAAAAGAGGCAAGGAAACATGGCTGAGGCCAAATTGATGCTTGGGAAAAACTGCTAGGTGAGTCGAATTACCTAGAATGGGAATGAAGATGAAGGAAACCCTAATGTTTTTGTTAAAATTCAGCACATGGCATGCATATTCTGCACTCTAGGGTTTGAAATGACTTGTGTTACTCCTTCAATCAAACCTGCAATTCTGAGTGCACCGACCTGTATACACAAACTTCTGAAAGTACAAACAATAAAACTGAAATTAGAATTCTGCAGTTGCTGAATATATTTAAAAAAGTTTTTTGGGAAAAAATTCCGAGTACAAAAAGATAGACACCTTAAAGTCATAAATAATCCATAAACTTGGCACTCTGAATCAGAAAAAAAGTGCCTTATTTTTAGTTTGCCTTTGATCACAAAGAAAACTTCTAAAAATATGCCAGCCCCCCAGAGTAAATACAATGAAAGTTTCACCTAAATATAATCCAAAAGCAGTGCCTAAAAGAAACTGATATTGGTGCCTAAATATAATCTAATATTGCGCCTAAACATCAACGGCTTTGACCACTAAAAATACTCCTCAAAACTGTTTCTATATTGAAGTCATAAAAGCACCAATTGAGGAGAGAAAAAAATCATTTAAAATAAAGTCTGATATTTTTAATTTGCTGCACCTAGCAACACCAAGTGGCAAAAACGTAACACTCCCTCTTTGCAAGGAAGGTGTTCTCCATCAACTCCAACTTCTCTATCTGGATTTCAAAATTACCTTTTGACAGGGGCTTTGTCATCATGTCTGCAGCTTTCTCATTTGAAGGAACATATTGAAGAATGACTGCTCTCTTTTGAACTTTGTCTCTGAGAAAACGCCGATGAATATTGATATGCTTGGAGCAATCACTAAACACTGGATTTTAGAGAGTTTGATGCAACTATAATTGTCATAGTACATTATTGTCAACTCCAACATCTGATTAGTAAGTTTTTCTATCAACTTGTGGATCTAGATAGCCTCACAACTAACAGAAGAAGCTGCTATATACTTTGCTTCAATTGAATTTAATGCTACTGCTGCCCATTTCTTGTTGAACTAGGCTATCATTACAAAACCTTGAAGTGCTCTTCTTGGCACAAGCATCGCCTACCCAGTTTGAATCTACAAAGCCATGTAACACTAACTCTTTGCCTCCAACATGCTTCAACCCATAATGAGCTGTGCATTTCAAGTATCAGAGCACATGTTTTCTAGTAGTCTAGTGAACTTGCCTTGGCTCAACCATAAATTGACTTAATGTGTTTGCTGCAAAACAAATAGCAGGTCTAATATTTACCAAGTATGTTAGAGAATGTATTACTTGCCTGATTCTAGATCTCTACTCAAGTTTAGAAATTGAATCATTGGAGTAGCAAGAGGCTCACAATACAACATCAGAATTTTTTGTAGAATTTCTATTGTGTACTTCCCTTGACTTAGGAAAAACTTCTCTTTGCCTTACCATACTTCAAGCCCCCCCCAAAAAATGCATAATGTTAATATCTTTCTTGTCAAATTTGGATGCCAACTTCCTTGTTAACCATACTATGAGCTTGTTGCTACTTCTTGTAAGAGTAAGATCATCCATGTACATAACTAAACTAGCAAATCAGATTTATCAAATAAATATTAAAGATTAGAATCTTTATTAGTTTTAATGAAGTTCAAACTCAATAAGTACTCATCAATCTAAGAGTACTTGAAAGTGAGAAGCATTAGGGTTCTTTGTAGTGAAGGCTTCTTTTGGAGTCTTGTCCTTCAACACTTACTAAGGACATTTTTTTAATATGTATGCCGTATAGCTGCATGCTTCGGTCCAAAGAAAATGGGTAGATCTAGGTCATGAGTCATAGACTTAGCAATCTTAGTGATGGACTTGCTCTTCCTCTCTACAACCTATTTTGTTGAGGGTTGTTAGGCATAGTCAACTCCCTCTTGATCCCTACATCTTTACAAAAAACATTGAAGCCCTAGGAGATATACTCACCTCCATTATTAGATCACAACAACTTAATCCTCCTTCTTGTTTGATTTTTCATAAGAGCTTTAAACTCTTGAAGTTTCCTAAAGACCTCATCTTTGCTCTTTTTGAAATTAATTTAGGCTTTTCTTGAAGAATCATCAATGAAGGAAACATAATAAACTAAGTTGTAGGGTATGCCTTTGGGTCTTGTTCCCACAATGAGAGTGGTAGAGCCATGCCATAGGTTCTCCCATGTGCACTTGCGCCACAATTCTGATTTAACAAAAAAAACATCCAAACCTAATTTTTAAAGCGTTTTTTTGACATTAAATCATAAACAAAAACCCAAAACTGACAACTTAGATAATACATATTTCCAGCCAATGAAACTGTTAACATAGGTCAATGCATCAGATCTAGAATTTCTTTTGATGTGTGCTCATTGCTCGAAAAAGTAGTCATGATGTCCTTGCCAAGTGCACATCCCTTGCGTGCACTAGTTTTTTCTACTTGAATTTAGGTAACCCATGCACCATATCCTTCAACAAAAAAGGTAAGAGTTTCATAATGTAAGTGGCCAAATCTCTCGTGCCAAAGCTCACACAATTTGTCACTATCATGTATCAAGGCTGCTTGCTTGATTGGGTCATCAATCATCTAGGAATATAAAGGACATCATGAAGGTCAACAATATTCCCAAAAAGCATGCAGAGAGAAATAATTCCTATCCCAGTAATTGGATATGTGGCATCATCACCAAGTTCTAATGTATATAGCTTTTTGCTCTTGAAGTATGTTGAAATCCTTCCTATCGAATGACATGTGTCTTGATACTTCATTGTCCACATACCACCTACACTAGAAATGGTGTTAGTGGATTAGCATGAAGCCATGAAGAAGGTAGTTTCAAGCTTGGATGGAAGCTCATCCATTGCTGTAGCTTCTATTCTCCTTGCAAACTACTTCTGTTGTTACCATTGCTTATCCTTCCCCTTTTTCTCAGAACATTATGAAGCATAGTGTCCAAATTTTTGGCACTTGAAGCACTTGGATATGGCTTAGATTGTTCTTACCTTTTTAGAATAATTTGTATGTTGGTGCTTTCCTTTTTGACCCTTCCTAGGTCCTTTCTTGCCACTTTTCTTCATCTTCCCAATGAGGTCTTGGTTTTGACTATCTTACAATCTAATTGAAGTGGCTTCAAGTTTGTAGTTTTCCTACATAAAATCATCTCAAAGATGCTCAAAGGTGGGAAGTTTCTCACAAGGACAAACACCTTTGAACAAAAGGGTCCTAGGATGGAGAAACCCATTTAAGGCAATGAGTACCATATCTTTGTTCTCCACCTTAAACTAGTTGTTGCAAGCTGGTCAAAAAGTTTTGCAATCTTTATTAGGAAGGTAGCTACCATGACTGTTTCATTCATGCATGTGGCATTGAGTTTGTTCTTCAACCATATCTTATGGGAGATGTTATACACCCTAATGAAGAGTGGTTAAGGCATCATACATCTTCTTTGCTAATTTCTTTTCAACAATGTGTTGAATCAAATGATCCTTCATAGAATTCAAGAAGATACACTTTGCCTTGGCCATCTTCTTGTTATGTTTAGCCAACTAAAAAGGATTGGCTGGAGGTGTTAACATGGCTTCCACATAGAACCAAAGATCAATTTCTTGCAACAACATTCACAACCTACACTTCCAAGCGAAGTTATCGGTTCGGGTTCGAGGGTTCATTTCACGAGTTTGGTCAAAATAATTTTTGGGGTTGGGTTCATTTTAGGTTTGTCCATACAAAAACATATAAAAATAAAAAATAATATACATATTTACAATAATAAATAAGTTCAAAATACCACACATAGCATCATATATTGTATAACAAACAAAACCACCATAAAAATATAAAAACATTAGAATGCCAATTAGTTAAACTCGAATATCATCACATATTATATATTAAAATTAACTACATTGCGGCATTTCTCCTTGTAGGTAAGCATCAGGGAAGATTGTCCAATTGGATGACGATATTATAGATGAAGACTTGTAGGAAAACTCAGAAACTTGGACTTGGAGAGTACATGGCAAATCAAATGAATTCAATAGGAGTTTGGGGGCAGTGCCCCTTGCAGGGGTTTGGGGGTAGCGCCCCTAGTAGGGTTGAGGGTCAGTGCCCCTCGGAGGGGTTTGGGGGCAATGCCCCCAACGGGGTCGAGGGGTAGCATTCCTCGTGGGGTTTTGGGGGCAACGCCCCTGGCGTGCTCCTTGTCGCAATATAGGGCAGGGTTGAGGGGCGGAGCCTCGACCGCCAAGCCCAAATTAAGACCTCCAAAACCACACAAACCTTCATGGCGTACATCATTTTGGATTCACAATAAGACCCAAATTAAGATCTTCAAATCCACACAAACCTTCATGGTAGACATCATTTTAGGGTTAGGGGGGCATATTGGACTTTTTAAGTTAAAAAAAGTAAAAAAAAAGGTTGAAAACACCCAAAGTCGGCGGGGATCTGCTTGGGTTCGGCAGGGCCGAACCCATAGTTTGTGGATAGGACCTTGTCCCAACCCACAGTGAATTGGACCCGGACCCCGAACCCGGGTTGAATTGGATTGGGACTGGCCTCCCCTCCTTGGGTGAATTGGTAACATAGCTTCCAAGAAGTTAAATTTGAAGCACCCTCTAGGTGGTCACCCTTTTTGAGACTGAGACTAGTCACGTTCACAGCTGTTGATACATGCTGAAACTGAACAAATCACAAGAAAATAAATTAGATCAACAACCTATCACAAGTGGAGATCAACACTCCAATCACTTGAGTAAATAGGACATCATACCCTACAAACTTTCATAGGTCCAAGATACTTCAGCCATTGAATTAAAGCACCAAAATATTCTTGCAGTTCCTATCACAAGTAGCAACAAATTCCATTCACAAACCTGGAAGATCTTAGTAACAATGCTTTGATACCATGTTAAAATTCAGCACATGGTATGCAGATTCTACACTCTAGAGTTTGAAACAATTGTCTAACTTACCTTTTGATCAAACCTGCAATTTTGAGTACACCAAGTTGCACACAAAATTTCAAAAGTACAAACAATAAAATTGGAATTAGAATCTGTAGTTACCGAAAAAAAATATTTTTTGTTTTTGGAAAAAAATTGAGTACAAAAGATGAATGCCTCAAGGTCATAAATCACCCAAAAACTTGGCACTCCAAATCAGAACAAAGCACCTTATTTTTAGTTTTCCTTTCATCACAAAAAGCACTTCAAAAATAATGCCAGCCACGCATAATAAAGACAATAAAATAGTGTTCCATGGGGTGCATCCACTAGACCTTTGCAGCTATCCTTGTCCTTGGGACATTTTGGGGATGCAAGGATGGCTAGGAAATGTACTTGGGGTTGTCTCTAATCATCAAAAAATTTGAGGACATTCTAGAAATGGCAGAAAAATTGCAGGGGATGGTAGGTTGTCCCTGGTACTGCTAGGGGATGGCTGACCATCCCCTATGACTCAGCAAAAAAAGAGTTAGAAATTGAAAAAAAAGAAAAGAAAGAAAAAGCAGTACCAAATTTTTTACCAGCACTGGTTGTTCCATGCTTGGCATACTAGATCTAAAAGTCAGGTCAAGGCTACTGCAATTATCTAATTTTTGGTGCTCAATTGTGTCGTTCAATTCATTATTAGTGTAAAGATGTATTAGAAAATAGAAAGTGTAGATATGCAATGATCAATAGTAGGTTTGACAAATGTCATTTTAAGTGGGTTGATGGGAATGTGGATCAAAAAATGAAATCTAAGCTCTGACCGATCTTTGTTATCACAAGTATCTGATGTTTGTAATTCTCTCCTTTATATAATATAAATATATATATTTAAAAAACAAAAGATGCAAGTCTGTGCCTAATGCTATGGAAATTTTGCCTTGGGTCTTTGAATAGATGTTCTAGATCCAAGTGTTTCAATATTTAGGACATGGTTTAATGAGACATGCTTGAAACATACATCATCTAATTAATTGAGACATCCTATATCAGTATTGCAAAGTAGGACTGATCTATAGTTATGTCACTTTCATACCTATCTTTTTTGGAAAACCAGATTTAAGTGTGAGCATAAACGTTAAATGTATTAAGGATATGCATTTGCCCCTATGATAATTGTAATTTGTATCCTTTGGGGATTTTATTGTAATCGTTATATAACGTGCACATTGACAATGAAAGCAATGAAATTTGTTAATTTATGTGTTGACTTTAATGTGAATTCTCAATTCAGCTCTAATGTTATGTAATATGGTTCAATAATGTATATGATGAATGCCTTATATATGACTAATTGAAATTTTCTCTTTTTTTTTCCCTATTTTAAATTGCCATCCCCTAAAAAGAGGCCTCCTATCCCCTACGGTCCCAGAATCACTTGCCACTGTCCCTGTCCCAGCAATAAAAGCAATGCCTAGATACAACTCAAAAGTAGTGCCTAGAAGAAAATAGTATTAGCACCTAAATATAATCTAATTCTGCACCTAACATCAGCAGCTTTGGTTACTAAAAATAGTCCTCAAATCTGTGCCCAACTTCTCATAAAAGTGCCCAGCTGAGGAGAAAAAAATACTTAAAATAAAGTCTTATTTTTCAAATATGCTGCGTCTAGCTGCACAAGTGACAAAAATCTAGCAGTTTGAGGGTGTTTGGAATGTGGTTGAGGTCAAAAAGCTGATTGATTGAGCCATTTAGAAGAAGAGCAGTAGGTCAAACAAAATTGTAAGGCCCTCGTGCTCATTATACTGTCATCTGAAGATAGGTTGCTTACCTGCATTGCAAATATGGAAAATGCTTGTGAGTCCTGGAAAAAAATGAAGATTGTGAAAACAAGGCACGGGTGTTATATGTCATAGGGAAGTTACACATGCTAAGATTATAGGATGATGAAAAACTCAAAGAAGTTCTAATGTGACTAATAACCATAAAAAAATCAATTATTGGAAGTGGAGAAACATCAATTTATGATTATCATACTCCATGTTCTGCCTTCATCATTCAAAGTGTTTATAGCCTCATTGAGCCTCACCAATCACCAAATTAACTATCAAGAGCTTGTTGGCTTGATTGAAGAATCAGAAGCACAAGATGCAGGGGACAATGATGATGAAAGAAAGGTTCTCTTCCAAACCAAAAGGAAAGGAGATCTTCTAGCCAAAGATAAACTTTTAGTGATGCACAGAATTTCAAGGAAAGGCAAAGAACTTAAAGGAAAGGAAAAGAACTGCAGTCAACAACTTTTCACATTTGCAGCAAGTTCTCCTATGACACCGAAAATTGTTGGTATAAAGGTTTCATACACAAAAATAGAGGAAATTGCCACCAACCCAAAAGATAGCAGAATCAGCAACATCAAAGTAATGTTTGTTTACTGCTAACTCTATTTGATTGATTATTACAGAGCAAACAGTAAAGTAGATACGAGAATAATTCAGAACAGCTATTCAGAAAGATATGTCATTATATTCATTCAAAGGCTTTTACAAAATGTTCTATGAATCCCATGCATGTGGTCCCCAATCATGTGTACAATGAGAAATATATAAGATGGTTGATGGTGGTCGAGGACTACCAATAGTCGGCAACTGTCAATGGTCGGGAACTAACTTTGCTGATTGCAATAAAACTATCATGATCATTTACGGACTACAATGTTCTCAAGAAAGACGATGGTGATGATATTGAGAATGATGATGTCACAAATTTTGAAAGTGATGATGATGTGATCCAAGTATTACCTAGTCACATAATTTGGTATATCGACTAGAATTTTACAAGGCATATGTTTGGGACGAAAGATTGATTCTTGCAGTTAAGCATAAAGAGATTGTCAGCCTTGGAGAGAACTTTAATTTGGAAATTAGAAGTAAAGGCATTGCTCCTCTCACTTCCAATAAAAAAAAATGTGAAGTCCAAGGTCTTGTTTACCCCTAAAATGAAGAAGAATCCATTGTGAGTGAGTCAGATGCTTGCAAGCAATTTGAAAGTTGAATTTAAAATGACAGGTCCAAAACTTTGTTTGATCAAAGACAAGTCCAAACACAATAAATTTGTGGTAGAAGGATTTGAGAGAGGAGGCATTTCTTCTTTGATGTCATACTTACTTAAAGACACCTCGCTCTTTTTGTTTCTAGTGAAGAACTGTAACATACCCAATGTTTACTCTCCTGTTTTCACCTAAGATTTAACTTATGAAGCGGATAATTCAAGTTTCCAAAAAAACAGGGAAATGAAAATTTTCCTTTTTCAATAACATAATTGCATGCTGCATAAATAATTTCACATGACATTGCATAAATGAAATAACATAACATAATTCCAAGTAAATGAAACTCATCTTTTCAAATACAGATTACAATAGATTCATGATCATATATTCAAATTCATAACTTACAAAAGTTCAAGGTCAAGGTATCCTTATCTAGATTACACTTCTTCTCACATTCTCACGAACGCTCTATGCTCAGATTATCAAAATGAATGAACGGCCAAATGATGAGCAGCTGCTCTAATTTATATTGAAAATTGGATAGAAATCAATCGCTAAAAGGAAGCCCAACCTGTTCAAATGATGCCACCTCTCCAAGTTCTGCCAGTCATGGGAGGTCTATTTAGTCGACTCAGCCCCATTTGAAAGCCACGACTTGCATTTTGAATTAGTTGATGCCACCACTGAAAATGCAGTTGCAAAGTGTTTTAAATTTCTGTTTGAAACAGTCCACAAAACTAGTTGAACTTCTCCACTAATTGCCATGACTAGCTGGTCTCAATAATGCTTGAGATGTAATGCAGCTACAAGTAATGCAAATTCAGTTTGAATTAATCTTTAAAATCAAATCAGATTCTTCCTCACATGTTAAAAGTGGCGATTTCACCACTATATAAAAACAATGGGGAAGATGAAGAGTTTTGACTTTTCAATTGCTTCTCTAAGAATTGATCTTCCTTTTCTTGCCATTTTTTTGAAATTGCACAATTTTTTGAGAGGAATCCAAATATGCAAAAAAATTTCACTTTTTGGTGCCACTCAAATATTATTTTGCCCCTGCAACGCAACTGCATTTATGAGGCCAATGATGACCAAAACCTATAGTAGAATCACATTCTTTTTGCCATTGACTTGACAACTCCTGACCCCCAATCGTCCAGTATAATTGGTCCAACTTTCATATCATACCTCCCCTAATAGCAGGCTTTTGGTCCCCAAAACTCAACACTTAGCAAATTGAGGAATCCTCTTGCCAACCTCGCCATGGGATTCCACTTGACTTCATTTCTAGGCAACAACACCTTCAATCCAATTTGTTCTTCAATCTGGCATTTGTCCTCTTTACTGGTCCAATCAAGTCGTCAAAAGAATGAACAGGCACATAACTCCAATATGTCCTTCAAGGTGTCACTTGAGCTCCATACCTGTTATCTCTACAAAAAAGTACCTTAGGCTCATGAAACAGCCCTGAGCGTTTGTGGACTTTCTTCTCCTCCTTTTGCTGCTCCTTAAGTGATTGTAGGCTCTTGAACATATCTTCTTCTTGTCTTTCAAACTGACCTCTCTTCTCACTATGAGTGTTAGGTTTATTACTTTACCCTCCTTCCTTGTAGAGGTCTTAGGATTCTCGAAACCTTTTTCCAATACATAGCTTCATAATGATTTCTTAGACCACAATTTTTCAAAAATTTACTTCCCAATGATGCATAGCAATACATCTTCTCTTGTGGCAAAAAAGGCCCTCAATGAAAGACTTCATTGTTACATACTTTGTCTTCTTTCTTGGCATCATCTTGCTGTCCACTCCTTGGCATCATCTCGCTCTTACCTAAATGGTATGGAACCTCTTGTAATCTTCTCCATGTTGGAGCTGCTGTTTCATCTTCTTTGGAGCCTCAGATTCTCTTCTCCGGGTATCACAACCTTCTTAGGAACCTGCTCAAAAATCTAAGGCTTTGAATCCTCTTTAACTTGAGCAAAAGGTATCACAAGTTTACCTTGGAAGGTCTCTTTATTCAACTTTGATGACTTAGGTTCTTTGTCCATGCATACTCTCTCGGAACAGTCTCCAACCTCTTGAATGCTACCCATAAGTCCCAAATGACCATCTCGAGGCCTTTGCACAACCTCAATGGGATAGACCATTCTTTCCAAGCCCCTTTCCATCATGCCCATCTTTGAGCTGCTGTTTCATCTTCTTTGGAGCTTCAGATTCTCTTCTCGAGGTATCACAACCTTCTTAGGAACCTGCTCAAAAATCTAAGGCTTTGAATCCTCTTTAACTTGAGCAAAAGGTATTGCAAATTTACCTTGGAAGGTCTCTTTATTCAACTTTGATGACTTAGGTTCTTTGTCTATGCATACTCTCTCGGAACACTCTCCAACCTCTTGAATGCTACCCATAAGTCCCAAATGACCATCTTGAGGCCTTTGCGCAACCTCAATGGGATAGACTATTCTTTCCAAGCCCCTTTCCATCATGCCCATCTTGGACAACATCCTTGAACTGAGTCCCTTAGTGTAACTTTCATAACCACCAAAAGATTCTTGAGAGGAAGGAATAAATTTGGAGGAGTCTCTACAATGCATACCTTTTTTTGGGTCTGTTCACCTTTCATGGAGGATTGTCTTTTCCTCCCCGCTCCATCAACACGATGCAACTTTTCCAATGGCCATGCTTGGCTTGTAATTCTTTATGTAACTTTTCCAAAGTGCACACTAGGAAGTCTCCATGGCTCTCTAACTAGACTTGGAATTCCTCATTTTTTGTGTAAGGATTGCACCGACTTCATCAAACTTGGGTTCTCCTCTCGAATGAGTTGATATTTCCTTCCAACTCTACAAGTTTGTTCTTTAGGCTTTTCCCATGGCCATGCCTTACAAGCCACAAAACCCTACACTTTCATAAATTGTAGAACAACTACATAAGGCTGTTGCAGAATTCCAAGCACAAGGAAAGACTGCTCTGATACCACTTGATTTGTAAACAATGGTAGATATTCCACATGCAGAATTCCAAGCACAAGGAAAGACTGCTCTAATACCACTTGATTCTTAAACAATGGTAGATATTCCACACAACTCTCATCAACAATGGATACTCACAAATGAACATGTTGAGAACCTCCTGGTTCTACATACCCGATGGCTATGACAGCAACATAAGATGTTCATACATGTCCAAACATCAACAAGAGAGAAAATATTGTAATCACAATGCAAGAAAAGCTTTCAAACACAAATGCAACACAAAGCATATAGCTGGAGAAACCCTAAATTAGGGAGAAAACTCTAGCAAGAGTGAGCAATACTCCTAATGCCACCAAGTCACAGTCTTTATAGATGTTTCACTAGCCGTCTTGGCCTTATTGAGGTATCCACGAAGCTCCAAGACACCTACAATGACTTTGCCTTCATTAAGATAACCTGCAACAACCCTTGTTACAATAAGAAGATGGACATATACCACCTTGAGAGTGTGAGATAGACTCAAAAGCAACATACTCCAATGAATGATGGACTCCAAAACTGCCACAAACTAAGAATGATCCCTCCAAAACTTGCTTACAATAAGCATATGGCTTTCCAAAGACTTTCCAGTACTAAGAAAATGAAGATTGAATGTTGGAGAAGCAATTGAAAAGTCAAAAACTCTTCACATCCCATATTTTTGTTTGCATAGTGGCGAAATTGCCACTTCTGATAGATTGTTGAGAGTGTTTTTTCCCTAATGATTGCATAATCTACCTGGTTATTCTCACAATGATTGCACAATATCCTCTGCAAATACATAATCTGTAATGCCCCCTTTTTAGCCCTATGCTTTTCAGTGGCCGATAGCCCATTTTCAGAGTCCTGTGGGCTAGTCGGAGGCAGAATTAGGGTTTCCTATTTTCTAGGAGTTATCTTTTTGAGTTTTCAGGGGGATGCATGCAGGAGTTTGCCAGTATGTCTTTTGGGTCTTTCTGGGTTTTTAGAGAGCTTCAGGGGGGTGTCACATGCATTTTGTTCAGTGACCATTTCCGAACTTACTATTTTTAGTAAGTTATGACGGCTACCTAGAATGTGCTCAAATGGTGTTTGGAGTCACTTTTTTTAGTAGTATGCTATTTTTAGTAAATGCTATTTTTGGCAGTGTGGTTTGATAGCAGTTTAGTACTCAGTTACTATTTCTGGTAGTGCAGGCTTGGCAGAGGCTTCTCCAGCTTTCTTGAAGTTAGAAAAGGAAAGTTGATAACTTAAGTCATTATATTTTATTGTTGCTTTTGGCCCCCCTTGACTAGGTGTTATGACTTACGTTGATTTTAAAAGGTGGGCTTCATTTTTGGATGCCCAAGTTGGAGAAAAAATAAGTTATATTTTATGCCAAGATAAAGTGGACGCCAAAATGCACAAGAAAATGAGTTATAATAAATATTATTTTATTCCTCATATTTGGGCATCCCATTCTAGAGGGAAAAGGAGTTTTGAATTTTTGGGTTTGGAGCCTTTAAATATGCCTCTCTACCTCCTCATTTTGCATCTCATTTTCATTATAATGAAGTGTTGCTGAAATCTTTTTAGGCTTTTGCTTCGAGGTTGGTACACCTCCTAGTTCTCCAGTTTCGAGTTTGAAAGATAACTCCTAGCTGAACATTTAGGTGCTTCTTCATTCAGAGGTCGTAGTTGAGCTTCAATGGTAATGGATACTTTTAGGTTTTTTGATCTCGTGGGTTTGATGTTTTCTGATGTTTTGGTGTGGGTTTGAGTTAGTTTTAGTTTTGGAGTTATTTTTGGAGTGTTTATATCAGTTTTATGTTGCTAGTTTATCTATGGCTGATTCATGTTATTGCTCACTCTGATCGGAGAAGGTGAGATCTTATTGTGGGTATTGGTTTAATAGAATCCTCATGCTAGGGCGCCCATTCTTGCCAAGTTTTATGATTTTAGATGGAGAATCCAAATTTTAAGAGCAGGTCGCTCTCCTTGGGGGCCATACATCTTGGCTGGGAGTGCATTGGGAAGCATGTTGGAGTTTTTGAGGTGGTTTTAGGGTGTTTGGTTGCTAGGACTTGGACCCCTAGCTCTTTGGCATCATTTGCAACAAGTTTGAGGTGTGGTTGGAGAGATATGAGTGTTTGATGGTGTGCGGGATGGTATATCAGGTTTGCTGATCAGAAAATCAGACTGCTGTAGCAGCGTATCAGATCTGGTATTTCATTGCTTTCTCTGATTTCCATGATGCCTAATCATTGTAATATCATAGGGATGTTTATATGATACTTGGGCTTTCATATAGCTTTGATTCTCACATGATATATTGTAATAATCTATCATCTTGTAATGCTGATATAGTAGTACTAATCAACTCTCCATTTTGTAGTTATTAATATTACACTCCCATTGAATAAGTGGTTGAGTTTGCTTTACTTTTGTTACCTGTTGAAAGGTGGAAGTGGTTGGCTATGCCACCAAGTACTTTGCTTTACTTTATTTTCCTGTAGCCCGCTGAAAAGTGGAAGTGGCTGGCTTTGCCGTCAAGTGTTTTCTTTCTCTATTGGCTGGCTTGCCACCAATTAGATTACTTGTACTTTCAGCAATGATATTATATTTAAATCCCCTTGCACCGTATGCTCTCACCTTGCCCATTTTGGGATCTGGGTGATCAAAAAGTGAAGGGTTGCTTTCAGTTTGTTTATTATTGCATTGGGCTAACGCTAACAGGTGAAAGTTTGTGTGAGAAAATTTGGAAAAAACTAAGGGGGATATTTCAATGGTATTAGAGCTAAAGTTCGTGCCGGCCATTTGGAAGATCAGTAAAATTCAGAGTTATGACAGTGGATTTTGGCAGAGTTGTTGAATAGATCAAGAGGCAGTATGAACAAGAGGCTCCCCAATTATTTGAAGAGTATCAAGGCAAGTTAGATGGGTTTAAAACACAGTTTCTTTTGACTCTTTCTTGAGTTGTGTTGTAATATTGAAACTTGGTAAAATGGGCTTGGTGAAGTACATCAAAAGAACAATGAAAGAGAAATCAGAACTTGCCGTTGAAGAAGGGTTAAAAATGAAAGAGAAATAAGAACTTGCCATTGATGAAGGGTCAGAGAAAGAAGTGCTTGTTTGTGATTTTCAGCCTAGAAGTAAGCATGAAGAAGACAAAAATTAGTCAACAAGCATTGATGATGGGACTCTACATCTTAGAGGAAATGATGGCACAGGCAAGGAGCACATGACATTTCAAGATGACCGTGAGATAGAAGAAGAGTCAACTATCAAAACTGCGAATGAAGAACACTTGAAGTTTGAGGAAGATACTGCCATGGTATTTGACAAACCATCCATGATGGACCAGCTTCAAGGAGATACAAGTTCGTTGGTTATTCCTCTAGGGGAGCCTAGTATTGTTTCATCACCCTTACCTTGTCATGGCAAGGAATCAAGTGGTGGCTTGGATGACGTTAAGTGGGATGTTGTTCATACATATGATGATAGCCTAAAAAGCCCAGTATGTGGTGGACAAAGTGGTTCGGTTAGGACTGATTTGATATTGCCAGATATGGAGATGAATGACTATCATGATGCTAGGACTAGGGAGTTGAAGAGTGATTCAGTCATAGGGGCATCCAATCATTAAGAGCACAGTGATCACATATACCTTGAGCTGAGCAATCAGCCCCTTAGCACATGGGACCCGAGTGTGTTAGCACCTAAGCACAATGAAGATCCTATGTGGGATGAATTCCCCTTTGGCCCGGATGATGTTCGAAACTCAGAACACAATGTAAGCTATGAGATTGCCGATGAAGAAGATGTCTTTTATGGAGAAACTTGTATGGCAAAGCTCCAAAATGATTCTCTTGACGAGATTGCAGCTACTAATGAAGAATTTGCTGCTCTTCAAATTTTCAAAACAGCTAGCACTGATGATTCTTTACCTCATTACAGTGATCGTGACATGGGTGGTTTTGGGTTTGATTACTAGACTAAGCCTTTGGAGAGAGATACTTATGTTGATATCAATAATAGTGAGTCGGGAAGTGACTTATTCAGAGAGACAACACCCCAAGAGGAGTACAATGAGCACCTTTCTTTTGAACAGAGCAATCAGCTTTTCCATACTTGGGATCTAGGTGTGATGGCACCTACATATGATAAGGATCCTACATGGGACAAATTTCCCTTTGATCCTGATGATGTTCCAATTTCAAAGGACAATGGAAACCTTGAGGATGCTGCTGAAGGAGCTAATCTTGAGGAGTTTAAAGGTACAAATCTGATTTAATAATGCATGGAGCCGATTACAAGCAAAGGCTTAGCAAGCTTGTTGAGTCTGATTCTCATCTTGGTGTTGAGCAATGTCATCAAGTGGGTGATGAGGGACAAGAGTCTAGGAGCAACCAAGGAGTCATTGATGGTAAGAATGAAAGTTCTGATTTTGACATGCAACCTATCAGCAGTTCACCATCTTTGCATACTTATGAGTGGAAAGGTCAATTCATAGTGTCTGTTGAAAGTGAAGTGCAAGCTCTAGCCAGATTTGACCACACACACAATTTGACTGAAGAACTCTATTGGAAGGCTCAAGGTTGAAGAGAGACGGGAAGGAGTTAGAGATGGAGTCACTCTCCCTAATCTGCAACTTATCAAAGACTCTTTAGGGACAAATTGAAAATGAGTATTTACACTTGATCAGAGATCGAGATTATGCCCTTGAATTTGCAAAGAAGACCATTAGTGCATTCCAAGGTAAAGAGAGGAAGGTTGATGAGCTTACTCTTGAGCCTGAATTGACAAAAGATATGTTAGAAGATATTCAGTTGGCACTAATGGAGGTAGAAGATCAACTAGCTAATTCCAAACGTCTTAGGGAGCAAGAGAATGAACAAAGAGCTAAAGAAATCAAGCAAGTGATTGATGAGCTTGATAGTCTTCAAGAGGAGGTTGACTTAGAGTACTTCCCAAAAAAATCAGAAGTTGCAAGTGCAGATTTGGATCATCAAGTTGGATTGGAGCAAGAGAAAAGAAATGATTTTCAAATTCTTGATAATTCTTTCTTTGAAGTGGGTGCAGAGGCAACTTATGATAACCCCCTCTTTGTGCTGGAAGATGAAACATGTGGTGAAGTGTCTGAGCATGAGACCGAGTACGGTTTTCAGCTTATTGACAATTTGATATTGTGATGTCACAAAATTGCACCCAGGGGCAATTCCACATTTTAGCACTTTGCCTAACATTTATGACGCCTAAGTGCATTAATGACAAAAATCCCATGGGTCGGAATTTCATAATTCTAGCTCCATGTGGATCAGTGGCGAAGCAACAACAACCTAATGACACGTTTCCCGAAAATTGATGCCTTGGACGCTTGCACGACGTGCGGACCTCTGCGCGGTGCGCTAGCGTCTTGTCGGTTTTTCGAGTTTGAAATGAAGAATCTTGAATCTTGACTCTTGACACATGTCCTAGCAGTCAGATTTTCGGGTGTAACGACTCTTTTCCGCTCTTGCATGCAACAAAACCCCTCATTTGCTCTCATTTTGGGGGTTCAATTCATTCGACCAAGCTCTCTCTTCAACTTCATTCTTGAATCTCTTCCATTCTTGACAAGCAATACTTCTACAAGCGAAGCTCTGCTGGACTGAGGTCCCTCCAACAACAAAAGCTGTCTAGCAAGCATTCAATGGTGCGTTCGTGTGCTCCAGAGGGGGCTAAGGCCTGTGGGTAACGCTCTCTCTCACTCTTTCCTATTTGTATCTCTTGTTCATTTACTACTTGGTGGTGCGGGTTCTACTGCTGAAGCGGGTTTTGCTTTCACCACCCCCTTTGTCCATTTCGGTTACACTCTCTTTCTATCTGGCTATTCGTGTAGGTGGGAACACCAAAGCGGGGGTCTGACTGCGGCAGGCCCCTATACAGTCCCAACATTTTCCCCTTGTTTGTTTTGTGTGTAGTTTGCAAAGCGGAGCTTGGAGTGAAGACTCGAACGCCAGTTGAGGGTAAGTTTTCTCCAAGTTCTTGTACTTTTCTCATATTTGTTATTCTCTGCTTTATTGTTCTATTTTGCAGACCTCAAATCTGAGTTAGGAAATGAGACCCAATTTCTCTCGCTTGAGTTCCTGAGCTCTTTGTTGCTCAGGGCACCAGTGTGCCATTTGGACAACAGCGCGCCGCGCTAGTGTCCTGAATCCGCACTGTCGTCCTTTGGCCGAGAGCTCCTCTGTCAGAGGTAGAAATCTAGAGGTTTCACTCTCTCGGGATCTGAAGCAGTTCTCTTTGAAAGTTAACGTGCATACACTTCCTTCGCAATTTCTTCATTCAGCGTATGTTGAGGTGGATAAGGGCAGTTCGTTCCCTGGGATTCTTTTGAGAACAAAGAGCCTCGTGTGCAGCGAATCCCCCTTATCTCACATTTTTGGTGAACCCGACATGAAGATGTCAGATCTATTTTTACAATGTTTTTATGTCTACGATAATGCTTTCTCTAAGGAAGATCTCAATATGTTGGATGATGCTCTAGAGGATTTCTTAGAAGCGTCTTCCCCTATCTATAAATCTCTTGAGCAAACTTCTTCGCAAGCTGATGAGTCGGTAAATGTTGTGGTTGTAATGTCGCTTACTTGTCCTATTCGAAAGTTGTTTGGAGGTTGAAGGATTTGGGGTCTCTATTCCCACCCAATGGCCTTCTTGAAGTAACTCCTGCATTCACCATAGACATATATGTCTACATATCCATATGTTAGCTTGAATATCTAGCATCAAAATTAGACATAATCATTATTGCAGTATAGCAAACATGAGAGGAGTGCCATGGGTTTTTAGGCACCACTCTACTCATGGTTCACCCTCCCTAATAGAGTTACAAGCACGAAGAAGACAATCTTTGTACAGTCTCATATGCATGTATTATTGATCTCTATTCATTATGCTTTATGAGTATGAGCATGAGCATACAAACAAATGAGCTATATTATGGAAAATGTATTATAATGCAAAAGTGCATGTAGGCATGTTAATACATCAATTCTTATCATATTATGTCTTATTAATGATAATGCATTCTATCCAATAAAATGTCTAGTATTGATGGAGTCTACATGTAGTATTATCATATTCTAGTCTACCCATGATAGTGCATTTCTATGATGTATGAAATCCATGATATTGCATCCTATGTAATCTACCATTAATTCAAATGCAAGTGCAGTAGAATTCATCCCAAGGGTAATAACGATGCAATGAGATAATGATTGAAGAAACTATTATTGGTAATTCTATCCTATGGCCGATCAAGGGACACTCAACCACCATTATGATGTAGAGTTCATAGTCTTTCTTTCCCAGGGACTATCGGTTATGGAGGACTGATCTCAGAAATTAATCATACAGGGGTCAACATGGACAAATCAGCGGGTATGGAACAAAAAATATAATGTACAGGTCGAAATCATTAATCAATAGAGTTTGTGTAACATCAATGAATCATATAGTACACAGATTGAATATGTTCACCACAACGTTCTGCAAACATCATTGACTCCCAATAATATACAGATCGAATACAGTCATCAACAAAGTTTTGCAAGCACTATATCTGATTTAGAAGTGTTAGATTATCAAGCTAAGTGAGTGTTCACCTGCGATTTGCTGCCTTATCGATTTTATCCTGTTCTCTTTCTTGTCCGTCTGTTGTCCCTTCTCTCCTTTGCTGCTCCTCCCTTATTTCTATCTTGAGGGAGAGGAAGGAGTGTCCCTTCAATGGGATGTGTCTGAAGAGTGGATCGCACCTCTAGAGAGGGGCATCATTTGAGTGCTTAAGGATTAGTTTAGTCTTACATGTTTTGTGATTTATATGATGTGAAATTATACATATAGTTTTTAATGCTTGTTTTTGTGTAATTAATGTGTGTTCTTTGTAAGTGAAAATGTATTATATATTTATATATATAAAAAATAAGATGATGTTAATGTATTTAAAAATGTCATTCTTTGGGGTTATGATAGTGGTGGTCTCCATGGCTCCTCCAAGCCCCAAGAAACCCGTCATTTACTTGACCCAAGCTAGCCCTTCTCCAAGGAAGGATCATTCTATCTATGGGATTTCTTATCGAGATGATTCACCAGATTTGTACTCAAGGTTCGTAAAAGCTACAGACTCTACTTCCTACGATGCTGTCAGGCATACATACAATACAAGAAGAAATAAACAGAATTTGGATCAACAACCTTCTATTCCTACACCACAATCTACTCAAGTTCCTACTTCTTTATTGCCTTCTCAACCAAGTCTTCCTTCAGCACCTAAACTTGCGACTAAAGCACCATGTGATTATGATCTTGTTGAGCAACTCCGCGTTACTTCGGCTAAGATCTCACTTTGGGATTTGCTTCAGACCACTCCGGTTTATCAGGAAATGCTTTAGGAAGCCTTGTAGAAGATCCTCTTGCCTCCGCTAGGCCTACTAATGTTAATGTGCTGTTGGCTCATATTCGTGCGGATTCGCCAAATATTACGTTCCATCCGCAAGAACTCCCACCTCCGGATGTGCCGAAACAAGCAAACCCTTTAATGATTATAATTAATGTTAATAATATTGGCATTAGGCGTACCCTCGTTGACACTGGTTTGGCTCTCAACGTTTGCGGTATCGATCTATTGCCTAAGATTAAAGTTGATTCGTCTTCTCTAGCTGCTTCTTCTTTGTACATTCGTGGGTTCGATAATGTTGGTCGCCAAGCTCTAGGCACAATAATACTGCCTTTGCAGCTAGGCCCCGTTACCTTACCTACTTTGGTTTAAGTGATGCCTGGCCCTTTACCTTACAATCTTCTTTTGGGGAGACCCTGGATCCATGCTATGGGTGCCGTAACTTCTACTTTACATCCTTCTTTAAAGTTTGTTGCAAATAATCGGGTGGTCACAGTTAAAGCTGACCTAGAAGCTATTCACCTTTGTGATAGCGACTGCTGGTCGGGCTTCGGTTGTCTCCACTCTTAAGAATTGTCTTCCATCTTTAATTGCTGATGCTATGATGTGTTCCTTGGCTATACCCTCTGTGAAGTTGTCCCCGAAGTGAACGCCGCCAAAGACGAGTCACCTAAAGCAGAAAGTCCTAAGTCCTCCCCGTCTACTTCTTCTAAATCAAATGCTCTCCTTGGTGATGACTGGGGATCCTTAGAATTCCTCGAGTTCTTTGTTGGAGAATACAAGGTGAGTCCCACTCGCCTAAAGCTCCCGAATGCCTCTGACGAAAGAGTGGACAATGCTCCCGTTGAGGAAGGGAACTGTGATCCTATCCAGGAGATTAGTCCTTCCCCTATTGAGGAGGGTAGTCCCACTCTTGCAAAAGAGGTTAATGTTTGTGAATCGAGTAAAGGAGACAGTTGTTCCCTTGTAGATGTGTTTGACATTCATTGGTGGAACGAAGCCCTCTATGTAGGGCCATCGCCTCCCAAGGTCTTACAAACTCGCTATGGTTTTGGATATCAACTCGCTTCTCGGTATGGCTATGGGAAAAAAGGCCTAGGGCATATTGAGCAAGGAATCCAAGTCCCCATTCAGTTTAAGCTGCAAAAGCGCTATCTGGGTTTGGGTGTTCTGTTGAATAATCTAAGTAGAAACCTTGGTGGAGTGTTAATATGATTTCGGTTGAACCACTTAGTTTGGTACACGCTCAACTAATAGAGGATGGGGTACAGGTCGAGAAAGTCCCCTTAGATGTTTTCTCTTTGGATGAAGCACTTGAGGAATTCTTAGGAGCCTACTCCCCTTTGCCTCCCTTTCACCACAAAAGACGATTCCTATATTGCCTGCATAAACGAGCATATTTTGGAGAATCTGTCTTGAGCGTTGATGAGAGGAACCTCTATCTAATGTTAGTGATGATGTTCCGATAATGCATCCTGGAGATTGTAGTTCCCTCCTCAAAGGGGACACTACTGAAATCTCTATGCATCCTAAGTCTTCTGAAAAGGTAATTAAGATTGGGAAGTGTCTTTCTTCAAAAGAAGCAGACGAACATTCTGATCTCCTACATTCTCATCCTGATATCTTTGCTTGGATGTATGAGGACATGCTTGGCATTGATGAGTATATAGTAGTACATAATATCGTCCTATGTCTCAACGCCAAGCCAGTTAAGCAGAAAATCCGAAAGGTCAATCCCAGGGTGGCGTTGATGGTTAAGATTGAGATAGAGAAGTTGTTGAAAGCAGGCTTTATCCGTCCAATCGACTACTCCCCTTGGATCTCGAATATTGTCACTGTTAGTAAACCTGATGGCCGCATTCGTATATGCATTGACTTTCGTGATCTTAATAAAGCTTCTCTTAAGGATGATTTTCCGTTACCTAATATAGATATGATTGTGGACTCGACTGCTGGCCATGCCTTATTGTCTTTCATGTATGGCTTCTCGGGTTACAATTAGATTCGTATTAATCCGGAGGATCAGTACAAGACAGCCTTCACTACCCCTTGGGGTACTTTCTGTTATGTGGTTATGCCCTTTGGATTAAAGAATGCGGGAGCTACTTATCAACGGGCAATGACCCTAATATTTCACGATTTCATTCATAAAATTTTGAAAGATTATGTTGACGATATCTTGGCGAAATCTATTTCCCGTCAGGATCATGTGAAGAACCTTCGTCTTATTTTTGAGAGGCTTCGACTCTATAAGATGAGACTTAATCCCCTTAAGTGTGTCTTCGGTGTAGACGCAAGCAAACTTTTGGGATTTATAGTCTCTCACTGTGGATTCGAGGTCAACACAAATAAGATCGACGCTATTGTTAACATGCCTCCACCCAGAAACATCATTGAGTTACAGAGTTTACAAGGGAAGATTCAGGCAATTCGAGGATTCATATCTCAATTGGCTGATCGTACCCTTCATTTCACTCATTTGTTGAGGAAAGATGTTCACTTTATATGGGATGAAGAGTGCCAGAAAGCTTTTGAGTCAATCAAAGCCTATTTGGCCAATCCTGCTGTACTAATGCCGGCTATGCAGGATAGACCCTTTTTGCTTTACCTCGTAGCATCACCGTATGCTTTGGCAGCTTTGCTGGCTCAATATGATGATGTTGGGAAAGAGAGAGCGGTCTACTACATCAGCCATGTCTTGGTTGATTATGAAACTTGTTACTCCTCCATGGAAAAGCAATGCCTTGCTTTTGTCTTTACTACGCAGAAGCTGAAGCACTATCTTCTCCATGCTGAAATGCATGTCATTGTAAAAAGTAACCTTCTAAAGCATTTGTTCTCTAGTACCGACCTTGCTGGGAGGTTAGCGAAATGAGTGATGTTACTCTCTGAGTTTGACATAAAGTTTATTACTCAGAAGTCAATAAAGGGTCAAGCGGTTGCCGATCAATTGGCAGATGCTCCCTCATCTCGCTCCTTCTTGGGTTTAGATTTGTTTCCTGATGAGAACATTCTTGCAATCAATTATGCCCTTGAATGGAAAATGTACTTCGATGGGTCGAGATGCTAGACTGGCTCCAAAGTGGGTGTGGTCCTAATATCACCTGAAGGTAAGCTTGTCCCTCTCTCCTTTCAATTGGAATTTTCTTGCACTAATAACATCATTGAGTATGAAGCCCTCATTGTTGGCTTGTGTGCTGCGATTGCACTAAAAATAAGACATCTCCGTATACTGGGTGATTATGAGCTTATTGTGAACTAGATTATGGGAACCTACCAGGCTAAGCAAAGTAAGTTGTCTCTATATCGAGACCTCGCTTTGCCCTTGCTTAGGCAGTTCTCCTCTTTCACAATAGACAGTGTCCCTAGGAGGGAGAATAGACATGCATATGCCATGGCAAGCGTTGCTTCCCTAGTACCTTCAGACGAGGATACAAAAGAATATCACTTCGTGGTTCAGGTCCTTCGGATCCCAGTTGTTTCCGATCAACCTGAATCCGATGCATTTGTGTCTTCTCACGTAGACTCGGGAGAATGGTTTTCTAATATTTACAGCTACCTAAAGACTGGAGACTTTCCCGATGATGTGACGAAAATCGATCGCACGTATACGAAAGCTTTCAGCCCGTTATGTTATCTTGTCTGATGTCCTTTATCGAATCTTATAACGACTTGTTATGTTATCTTGTCTGATGTCTCACTAGAGTAGAAATACCCCTTGCCCTTAAAGAAGCCCATTCAAGCTTTGGGGATGGACACTTTGGTGGTAAATCCCTGGAGAGGAAATTGATACACATCGGGTACTTTTGGCAAATGGAGCAAGATTCCTTTGATTTTGTTAAGAAGTGCCCGCAATGTTAGCAACATAGTTGTCTTATTCATGCACCTGCACAAGAGTTACAAAACCAGGCCTCTCCTTGGCTGTTTGCAAAATGGGGGTTGGATATTATTGGAAAAATATCATCTCCTTCTAAGGGACATACCTTTATCATTACTGCTACAGATTACTTTACGAAGTGGGTCGAAGCTATCCCGCTTCGCTCTACGATCGTTGAAGCTATTTGTAGTTTTCTTTTGAATAACATTATTTTTCATTTTGGATTGCCTTCTACACTTGTTTCTAACAATGGTATGCCATTCAAGAACAAAGAAGTAAAGCAATTCTTAGAGAAATTTCGCATTCAACATAGATTTTCTACACCTTATTATTCTCAATCTAATGGTCAAGTAGAAGCGTCTAATAAGACTCTTGAGCTAATTCTTTGTAAAACAATTAATAAACGTGGTAAGGATTGGCATATTCAATTAACATACGCTTTGTGGGCCTATCGCACGAGCGTTCGTACGGCGACATGAACGATGCCTTACAACCTCGTGTATGGTGCCGAAGCTATCATGCCTTTAGAGTTGGAAATTCCATCTTTATGGGTTTCCCTTAAAGGGTTAATTGACGACGAGACTTACTGAGCTAATTGTTTGCATCAGTTAGAGATGCTCGACAAATGTCGATTGCAGGCCCTCGATCATCGTAAAGCTTATCAACGATTGTTATCAAGACAATATAATCAAAGTGTGCTTCCCAGAACTTTTAAGGTGGATGACTTGGTTCTCTATGAGAATCAGAGAAATGTAAATGCACCACATGATCAAAGGGGGAAATTTAGTCCTAACTGGTTAGGCCCTTACATTGTCATCTCTGTGTATGGTTCAGGTGCCTATGGATTATCGTCTATGAATGGAATGCCTCTAAAAGAACCCGTTAATGCGATGCATCTTCATCGATACTATGCGTAGTGTCTAATGTGTCATGTGTGTGGTGTTCACTCTTTAAGGTTAGTAGCATTGCATATGTTGGCATTATTCATTAACACATTATGAAATTTTTTTTTGTTATGATGTGACCGTGTGTGTGTGTGAGAAATATACATACATGTGTTTTACTACGCTATGTATCCATGCACTACATTACATCTTTTAAGGTAGTTAGATCATCATTGTAATTAATTAACATACATCCGTGTGTGTTCATTAAATTATGATAGCATCTAATGTAAACATACATCCATATACATACATAACATCCATGGCATCAACATACATGAAAATAAAGAAGCATACACCTCGAAATACAAAATGCCATAATGTCAGAACCACTATCTCGTATATATATATATATATATATATATCAAATGTCATATACATGTATCGGGCCACTGTTGTAAAAAATGAGTGGCTATTGAATATGTGTATCAGTGTATATACAAAAAAGATCTACAAAACATATATATCTCGTGGCTACAAAATTGATGTACAAAATAGGAGCTCTTTATGGTTGGGGCATATGGCTCCCTGAGCCCTCCGACTCTGGCTGTGACTGTGGTCTGGGAAGGGGCTGCACAGTGGAGATAGACCTAGAATAGTGTGAGTGTGACGCGGACATGGTTGCGCGCATCCCCCTAATCTCTCCCTGAAGGGAGCATATCTACATACGGGCCTGCATTAGCTCTTGCTGTAGCTGCTGATCACCTGTCAGGATCACAACTGCCAACTGGCTTGCGAGGTCATCAAGGCGGCTTTGAAGGGCATCGTGCCCTTGCTCGGTGACCTCCATCCTCATCATGGCTGCATCTCGCTCTGTGAGTGTCGTCCGTAGCTCCCCTAATAGCTGGTCATGTTGCCCCTGGAGTGTGGTAGCGTCTGTAGCCCCCTGCACGATCTTTGCCCCCCGCTCCTCATAAGCGGTCCTCAGACGCGCTACTGGCTCGAACAAGTGGGCATGTCGCCCTGCAAAAACTAGCTGGTATGCCTTGAGGACCGCCCTTTTGGATGGGCACGTTAGGGGACACCTCTGATATGCACTGGGCTATCAACCTAGTCCATCCCTGTACATCCTCTACAACCATAGAAAGAAAGAATAGGATCAGTATCGCATGGCATATCTGTGTAATCATCAATAAAGAAAACTAAAGGTACCAAAATATAAATAACATGTTCAGTATACGTGGGTCCCCTAGTTGCCAAGCAAGGTCAGGGTGAGGAGCAATGCTAGGACCTGTGCCGCCAGTATCGGCGACCGCTCCTGGTGTTGCTAAAGTCGCCATTGTTGTGATGGTAGGTGCTGTTGGTGGTGCCGACGAGACGAGGGTAGTTGGTGGAGGAGATGACCTTTGCCACTGCCTCGACCTCGATGACGTTACTGACTGCTCCTCCTCACCTTGCTCCCGCTTGCCTCCTCGGCCTCTCCTCCTGTCTTATGGTGCTTGTGTTGGTATGTCCCCTTATGGGCCAGGATCCCCTCCGGGGGCATCCTCTGAGAACACTGGACGAGGACGGTGCTTGTCCCACCGTCCTCTAAAATCTGCAGCTATACTAACGTTATTTGCTACAGCTATTGGTGGAAGATCTCAGTCAGACCCATCATCATCATCTAACAGAACAATGTCTGTGATAGAGGGGCGGGGAATATCTTTGGATCTCGTAGCACTCCTCACTGCCCGTGTATACGTGGGGGCTGCAAGAGGGATGGTCTGTACATAGCTGTGTTGCCGCATGACCCGACTCCAGTAATAAGGCATGATAATGTGGTCGCGGCGACCTAGGAGAAAAAACGGTTCCGCTGTAGGTTCCTAAGGTACTTGCTGTCATCCACCACCTGAAAAAACGGTAGGGTCTCCATCTCACCCGATCAGACTGAAGGGTATCAAACTGTAAGCGCCAAAACTATAGGTCACCGTGCGTCCACTACCCCGTCACCTCGTACCTATGGGCCATGGGGACAGTGTACGGTTGTGTCTGTGGGAACCCGACTGACCTTGTGCACATGATGTGGGCGAAAGCCCACACTTGCAGCAGTGTGCATGCTGTAAGGCTGCGGTACTCATAGTGAACGTACCGCCCCAGCTTTTGGTACAGGTGCGCTAGCATGTTGCGCCCTCAGGAAGAGACTGTCCTGTGCTCAACCATCTCATGTATGGTATGGACGAAGCCCCCATGTAGTTGAGAGCCTTGCCCATCTATGGTGACCCGGAAGGCCATAGTCACAACTATCACGCGACACAACAAGTGTTCGGTAGTCCGCTCCTGATCGTTCCAATGTGTATAAATGTGCCCTGTGCCGTAATCGCTGTCGGTCTACCCCGAGCAGTAGAGGACACTGTCCGATTGCTCCCGTGCTGACCAAGTGTCGTCTATTGCCACTCGCTGTTCATGGATAGGGAGTTCGAGAATCCGATAAACATCCTCTAATGTGATAGTCATCTCTCCAGTAGGCAACTGGAAAGATGATGTGGTGGCATCCCACCGCTCCATCAAGGCTGTCAGCATCCACTCATGATATCACATCTCTGGCATAGTGAATGCATGCCAGAGATCGACTTGCTGTAGGCGGGTGATCTCCTCCTCGTTGAGGTGATCCCTCTGCTCGCGAACTAGTCGGTATGCTCGCCCACCGGGATGCTCTCGGATCTTAGGATAGTTGCGAGAAGTGAAAAAAATTTAAATCAAAATGTCGGATTTTGAAAAAACCTGAAAGCAAAATTCACTGTAGACTTTTGCGCGTCGTGCAGATGTCTGTGTGCCACGCATTTGTCCTGTTCCGCCATCGAAGCCTTGAGGACGCCAGCATGTATCTTAGACGCCAGCACGAAATCGGGACGACGGCGAAAGAACGGGACGCTGACACATCTCAAATGCCAGCATGGAAAGCAGACGCATGCACAACTTTACAAGAATAAACCTCCTAAAAACATGCTTAAACGTATTATAAGTGAGGTTTCAAGACCTATCTGATCCACCTGGTGGCCCTCGGCGATATCCTCCCTCAATTGCTCTAGCCTTGGCGCCTCATACTCCCTTCGGATTGGCATTTTGCTGACTTTTCTCTCACAAAAGTCAACAATTTCCTCACAATGAATAGTGAAAATGACCCTTCTTGGGGCCGACCTAGGTATATATAGGCCCCCCTGAGGCCCATTTTTCGTAGAGTTTGTGGCTCCCTGATTTATCCTGAATTTACCCCACTTAGCTAGGGGCAAACTCAGGAGGGGGCATATAGTCACCTTTTTATCATATTTTTCTTCCCAATCATTGAATTTTTTTGGACCATTCTTCTCGCCGTTGTAGCTTCTTCCGATTTTCAAAATTGACTTAAATTTGAGTTTTGCAGATTATAATTTTGTGCGACTTTTCACAACTGGTCTCGCACTGTTTGTCGAGCTCAGTTGTTGGGGGGCACCTTCGGTACCGGCTAGCTCGACCTCGGTGACCTTTGAGGCACCTTTTTCTTGGCACACAAATTCGTAAAATTTCAAAGTTTGGGTAAAATTTTTCTTCTCTACTTTAGTATGGCTGATTTTTCCCATAATCTAACCCACTAAAGTGAGGGAAAAATGTGATGTCGCAGAATTGCACCTAGGGGAAATTCCACATTTTAGCACTTTGCCTAGCATTTATGACACTAAGCACATTAATGACAAAAATCCCATGGGTCAGAATTTTGTAATTCTAGCTCCATGTGGATTAGTGGCGAAGCAACACTAGCTTGATGACACGTTTCCCGAAAATTGATGCCTTGGACGTTTACGCGATGCTCTAGCGTCCTGTCGATTTTTTGAGTTTGAAACGAAGAATCTCAAATTTTGACTCTCGACATGTGTCCTAGCAGTTAGATTTTTAGGTGTAATGACTCTTTGCCGCCCTTGCATGCAACAAAACCCCTCATTTGCTCTCATTTTGGGGGTTCAATTCATTCGACCAAGCTCTCTCTTCAACTTCATTCTTGAATCTCTTCCATTCTTGACAAGTAATACTTCTACAAGCGAAGCTCTGCTGGACTGAGGTCCCTCCAACAACAAAAGCTCTATAGCAAGCATTCAACGGTGTGGCCGTGTGCTCCAAAGGGGGCTAAGGCCTGTGGGTAACGCTCTCTCTAACTCTTTCCTATTTGTATCTCTTGTTCATTTACTATTTGGTGGTGCGGGTTCTACTCTTGATGCGGATTTTGCTTTCACCACCCCCTTTGTCCATTTCGGTTACACTCTTTTTCTATCTGGCTATTCATGGAGGTGGGAACACCAAAGCGGGGGTTTGACTGCGGCAGACTCCTATATAGCCCCAACATTTTCCCCTTGTTCGTTTTGTGTGTAGTTTGCAAAGCGGAGCTTGGAGTGAAGACTCGAACGTCCAGTTGAGGGTAAGTTTTCTCCAAATTCTCCTTGTACTTTTCTCATATTTGTTGTTCTCTGCTTTATTGTTCTGTTTAGTAGACTTTAGATCTGAGTTAGGAAGTGATACCGAGTTTCTCCCGCCTGAGTTCCTAAGCTCCCTATTGCTCAGGACGCCAACGCACCATTTGGACGACAACACGCTGCACTGGCGTCATGAATCTGCACTGCCGTTCTTTGGCCGAGAGCTGCTCTGTTGGAAGCAGAAATTTGGAGGTTTCACTATCTCGAGATCTGAAGCAGTTCTCTTTGAAAGTTAACATGCATACATTTCCTTCGCAATTTCTTCATTTAGCTTATGTTGAGGTGGATAAGGGCAGTTTGTTCCCTGGGATTCTCTTGAGAATGAAGAGACTCGTGTGCAGCGAATCCCTCTTATCTCACATATATCAAACCATGAGGACATGTCAAGCTTTCTGATTGGTAATCTTCCAAGGTTGTTTGATAATGAATGCATAAGTAGGGTTGAGAATGTAGTTTCCACATGGGAAGTGTTGGATCATGGTGACTTCCACATCTTTGACATCAAGGTGTTAACAAAACTTGTTTTGGTAGCTGCTGGAAATTTCATTACAACAGCAAGGAAAGGAGATATAAGGCTTGTTACTTATGAAGTGTGGGAGAAGGGACCAAAGTAGGATGTCTATTTGTTTGAAAATCCATCCCTTAGGTTGAGTGATGCTTTAGTTTATACTAATCCTTTGGGGGGATTGGGTTTGAAGACAACAATTGTTCCATGCTCCATAGTTGTTGAAGCTCTCATGGATGGGTTACAGGGGTTTACCAAAGAAGTCACCAATTTCTTGAGCATGCATTTGGTTCTAATTGGCAATTGGAGATGTGTTGTGTACTTTTTCCGGTGTGTTGGAGATCATTCTTGGTTTGGTATCCATGTTTGGGATCCTCAACATCATTTGACGAAGCTTATTGGGTATGGTAAGAAGGATCTTAGGAGGGATAAGGATCAAAATTTCAGAATTTATGGTGTTGTCCCCTTCCTTACCAGCCATTTGGTATTTCCATTTGTTCATCAACAAATGGATTGGAGAGAAATTTTAATAAGGGTTGGAGAAATGAATGGATGGTTACACTTGGGAGTGTTCCTTGGCATAGATAGGGGCAGATTTTGCGTCTTGAACTTGCTGATTGGATGCAAACCAGCCGCCTTACATTGGGAGTTTCTCTCATTTAGGAGAGTTGGCTCATTATTTCTTGTCAAGGAGGTGAAAGGTTTCAATTGAAGATTGCTTTGGAGTATTTTCCAGCCACTTATGAGTTGTTTGGGTGCAACACAATTCTCATTTCACATACTCATACTTGGGAGTTCCTTTGGCATTGCTGTTATCCCTTTAGTAGAATGCATAAATCTGATTGTACCTTGCTGACCCCAGCTTTGAACAACGGTGATTATTTGTTTTTTCAAACCTTTCAAACTTGCAAAGTTCATCTCATGAAGGCTTTTGAAACAAATTTTGATAGTTTACTCATAGTGTTGATTCAGGACAATGAACCTCCACATGCTTTGGTTCATCATTCTGAGACTCTTGGAGTTGGAATAGTCGGAGTTTTCAGAAGTCTTCATGGTTGTGTGTGGTATTATGATAATGAGTTGGTTGAACTCTTGCTAAGAATGGTTTTCCTTTTAGCAAGAAGATTGGAGGGAGTCACTTTTGCAGCCATGGCTTTGCTTGACACCATGAGGAGATATGTTGAGGAGTACGGTTATGAGTTGAGTAGACTTTCCCTCCCATTGCCTAGGATCGTGTTAGGTAGTGGCATTGCAAACATAGGCTTCTTAGAGATGTTTGGGCAAGAGATGTTGCATGGTGTTGATTTTAGGACTTCCAGGTGTTTCAGATTGAGACTTGGGGATGGTATCATTTCAGAGTTATAGGAGAGGATAGTGCAAATTTGGCACAATGGTTCCACAGTTGTGATCAGAGTGGTGCATCGTCGGCATGGTGGGTCCTCTCTGAGATGGATGTGGGATCCTGGGATCTTGTTTTTATGTGGATTGGTCTATTATTTTTGGATTTGTGGTGGCATTGCTTGAGGACAAGCAATCTTTGGGAAGGGAGGACTGTAATGTCCCCTTTTTAGCCCTATGCTTTTTAGTGGTCGATAGCCCATTTCCGGAGTCCCATGGGCTAGTTGGAGGTAGAATTAGGGTTTCCTATTTTCTAGGAGTTATCTTTCTTATTTTTCAGAGGATGCATGTAGGAGTTTGCCAGTATGTCTTCTGAGTCTTTCTGGGTTTTCAGAGAGCTTCAAGGGGGTGTCACATGCATTTTGATTAGTGACCATTTTTGGACTTACTATTTTTAGTAAGTTACGATGGCTACTTGAAATGTGCTCAAACAATGTTTGGAGTCACTTACTATTTTTAGCAGTATGCTATTTTTAGTAAGTGCTATTTTTGGCAGTGTGGTTTGACAGTAGTTCAATACTCAGTTACTATTTCTGGTAGTGCAGGCTTGGCAGAGGGTTCTCCAGTTTTCTTGGAGTGAGAAAAGGAAAGTTGATAACTTAAGTCATTATATTTTATTGTTGCTTTTGGCCCCCCTTGACTAGGTGTTATGACTTAAGTTGATTTTAAAAGGTGGGCTTCATTTTTGGATGCCCAAGTTGGAGAAAAATACTTTTTAAATTATATTTTATGCCAAGGTAAAGTGGATGCCAAAATACACAACCAAATGAATTTTAATAAATATTATTTTATTCCTCATATTTGGGTGTCTCATTCTGGAGGGAAAAAGAGTTCTGAATTTTTGGGTTTGGAGCCTTTAAATATGCCTCTCTACCTCCTCATTTTCATTATAACAAAGTGCTGCTGAAATCATTTCAGACTCTTGCTTCGAGGTTGGTACACCTAGTTCTTCTTTAGTTTCGAGTTTGAAAGATAAATCCTAGTTGAACATTTAGGTGCTTCTTCATTCAGAGGTTGCAATTGAGTTTCAATGGTGATGGCTACTTTTAGGTTTTCTGATCTTGTGGGTTTTGATGCTTTTTGATGTTTTGGTGTGGGTGTGAGTTAGTTTTAGTTTTGGAGTTCTTTTTGGAGTGTTTTTGATAAAAGTTAAAACAGGTTTTGAAGGGACCCGAAACCCTTTACAAACAAGAGCACGACTGCAAAAAAGACAGCTTGCAGCCAGCCAAAAAACCAGCTCCAAAACAAGACTCTTTAGGATTTACATTTAGCATTTGTCTTGTGGGAGCAGAGAGTCATATCAAAAGAAGGCCTAGAGATTTTAGCTTTCTTGCCCGTTACAGTAATCCAGCCTTCCTCAACTTGCAGTGCCTTGTCAAGCCAGGCTAGCTCACAATTATCTTGAAGATGAATGCTCGATGCCAAAGTCTTAGAGATTTCATCATTTTTCCTTTATGTAGGAAAAGACTTATCTGAAGAGCCACCAGACATGGAAGCTGTGGCGCTATCACCAGGACTGGCCACCTGAGACCTAGTCACCTGTTCAATAGGGGAAGCCATAGCCGCCTCGCCAATTGAGGTAGCCGGAGGGGATGCCTCAAGATCCTGAGATTCAGAAGCAACCACCTCTGAAAAACTCCTAAATTGATTAGATCCCTTCTCAACTGTATAATGTTGTTGTGAAGCACCATTCCACCAAGTAGCCTTCTTAGTTTTTTTCTCAAATCTGCAATGTGCCGCAACATGTCCTGTTTTAAAACAGCTTCTGCATCGGAAGGGAATTCCTTCATAATCTAAAGATTGGATCCAAGAACCCTTTGAAGAATTGAGTAAAACCTCAGCAGGTAGTCCTTTTGAAACATCAATTTCAACTAGAATACGGGCAAAGGTGGAATGATAAATATCAGAAGATTCCTCATCCACCAACAAGAAATCACCAAGGGCTTCACCCACATCCTCCAGAAGAGAATCACTCCAAAGGTGGAGGGGAAGATTAGGCAACCGAACCCATATCGGAATCTTAAAAGTTTTAGACTTAGGGTTGAAATCTGAGTGCCATGGCTTAATCATTAGCAAGTATTTGTCCTCCCAACTAAAAAAGTTGTCACATAATATTATATTCCTGTCCTGAGCATTATCAAACTTGGCTACAAAAAACCCCTTAGCCATGGGGAAAATCTGCACTTTACCAGAAATCAAAGGCTCCCAATCGGATGTGATCCAGGAATGCAGCTGAGGAAGACTTGGCCAAAATCCCCTAAAACGGCAAATCACCCGAGTAGAAAGCTCAGCAGTATTATCGTTTATTTCATCTTCTGTCTCCTCCTTAAGCTTCACGGATATGTCGTTGGTTAGTATTGTTTATATCAGTTTTATGTTGCTGGTTTATCTATGGTTGATTCATGTTATTGCTCACTTTGACCGGAGAAGGCGAGATCTTTTTGTGGGTATTGGTTTAACAGATTCCTCATGCTAGGGTACCCATTCTTGCCAAGTTTTATGGTTTTAGACAAAGAATCCGAATTTTAAGAGCAGGTCGCCCTCCTTGGGGGCCATACATCTTGGTTGGGAGTGCATTGGGAAGCGTGTTGGAGTTTCCGAGGCGGTTTCAGGGTGTTTAGTTGCTAGACCTTGGATGCCTAGCTCTTTGGCATCATTTGCAACGAGTTTGAGGTGATTCAGAGGTGTGGTTGGAGAGATATGAGTGTTTTATGGTGTGCGGGATGGTATATCAGGTTTGCTGATCAGAAAATCAGACTGCTGTAGCTGCGTATCAGATCTGGTATTTCATTGCTTTCTCTCATTTCCATGATGCCTAATCATTGTAATATCATAGGGATGGTTATCTGATACTTGGGCTTTCATATAGCTTTGATTCTCACATGATATATTGTAATAATCTATCATCTTGTAACACTGATATAGTAGTACTAATCAGATCTCCATTTTTAGTTATTAGTATTTACACTCCCATTGAATAAGTGGTCGAGTTTGCTTTACTTTTGTTACCTGTTGAAAAGTGGAAGTGGCTGGCTATGCCGCCAAGTACTTTGCTTTACTTTATTTTTCTGTAGCCCGCTGAAAAGTGGAAGTGGCTAGCTTTGCCGCCAAGTGTTTTATTTCTCTATTGGCTGGCTTTCCACCAATTAGATTACTTGTACTTTTAGCAGTGATATTATATTTAGATCCCCTTACACCGTATGCTCTCACCTTGCCCATTTCGAGATCTGGGTGATCAGAAAGTGAAGGGTTGCTTTTAGTTTGCTTATTATTACATTGGGCTAACACTAATGGGTGAAAGTTTGTGTGAGAAAATTTGGAAAAAACTAGAGGGATATTTCATAATCTCCCCTTCTTACATTTCTTCATCTTTTGGAAGTCAACTTTTTATAGACTCAAAATGAAGTATCTTTTTTTTTGAAAATGCACAACTTTTTGAGAGGAATCCAAATATGTGATTATATTCCACTTTTGATGTTAACAAGTATTGTTTTTTCCCTTGCAACACAACTGCATTTATGAAGCCAACAATGACCAAAACTTATCATGGAGTCACATTCTTTTTGCCATTCACTTGACAACTCTTAACCCCCAATGATCCAGCATAACTGATTTTGTTTTTGGATCAAACATATGGAGCCATTGACAATTCTTCATGAAGAAGGTGACCAACAAAATAATAATAGGGATTTGAAAGAAAAAAATGAGTAAGAAGGGGAAATGGGAAGATTGATTCAAATAACCAAATAATTTAAATGAAGGAGTTCTTAGAATAAACACAACCTATTGAACTCTTTTAACTAGCTGCTTTACATGAGCACGACAACCAACTTGGAAGGTGGAAAATTTAGAGAAGTAAAAAATATATCCCAAGAAGTAAATTTGGCATTGACAAGTACAAAGGTTCATTCCTTAGAGCTGATTTTCATCAACAAGGATTATTAGTTGAAAGGATGGATTGAAGCACTGCAAGTAGAATATGATGTACTTGTGTTGTTAAACTTAGGAGACTGTTGATCTGCCAAATAAATGAAACCCCATTTGATGGAAATGAGCGTTTTAAATAAAATAGAAAGTGAATGGTACTGTTGACAAACACAAAGCTTATTTGGTTGCAAATGGTTATTCTCAAATAGAAGGAATTGAATATGAGACTATTGCATCAACAACAAAGATGAAAACCATTAGATTTGTGTTCTTTCTTGTGGCACAATTTGGATGGTTTATTCAAGTGGATATGAAAAGTGCATCTTTGAATGGGAATATCTGGCTGGAAGTGTACATAAAACATGCCAAAGGACTCAAAATTTGAGGGAAAGAAATAAAGTGTGTTAATTGATAAAGTGATTGCATGGGTTGAAGCAAGCTCCATGTGCGGTACATCAAAGTTGATGAACACTTTCTCACACATGGTTTTTATCTAAGCCTTTTAGATTATAACTTGTTCTTCTAAACGGAACATGAAAAGATTGTCATCCTAATAGTGTATTTTGGTGATCTTGTAATCATTGAGAATAGTGAAACATTCATTCTAGTGGTGAAGAAGGATTTGCATATCTTCCAAAATGACAAATCTCTATTTTCTGTACTTTTGCCTCGGTTTGGAGGTATGATAAACAAAGAGTCATGTTATGTTTCTCAAACAAAGTATGCAAAGGAGTTGATTGTGAAACATTTGTGACATCCCTAGAACCTTAATTACAACTTTCCATACATGATACATTATAAAAATTAAAAAAGGTAAAGAAATCCCGCTATGGGTAATTGATTGAGAGCCTCATTTAACTTACAAATACTAGATAGATCTGGAATATTTTGTGAAATATCTCTCCAGGTTTTTGATAGAGCCTAGACAAACACATTGGATGTTGCAACAAGGTTTTGAGATATGCGCTTGATAGTTTGAACTTTGGACTATAGTATAGGAAGATTGAAAGCTCTTACTTGACTGATTACTCAAAAGCTGATTGGCCAGGCTCCATTGATGATCAAAAGCTTGGAAATTGGTTACGTTTTCAACATGTGCTTAGGGCTAGTCTCCTAGGTAAGTAAGAAGTACACGATTATCAACATATCTTGTATTGAAGTAGAGTGCAAGATATGATGTGATAGCATCATAGGTGTAAGAGCAATCTTGAATCAACTGAAAATATTTCTTTTATGTTTGTTTATCTTTTGTAGCTTTCTTGAGTTGTCATAGTAATTCAATTCTTTTCGTAGACGTTAATTCTTACAATATTCATCATTTTGAACACAAAGTTGTAGATATTGTTTCTACTGTGCAGTACCACATATTCACCACAAAACCTTCAAATTGATATCAGAGCATCTTAAGGGTGTCCTAAACAATTCCACTTCTTTGTTGAGTGTATACTGTGGATTAATGGAATGTGACTTGTTACACCTACTTAAGGAAGGCCCAATTAAGCTATGCACCATACATTTGAGTCTTATGCCTACTAAATAATGTCATACATGAGATGTTTGGTTGGTGCAATGATTCTATATCTTGACTTTCAATAAAAAGAATCAACATTCAAATGAAGAGAGGGAGTCTAGTTAGAAAAGTTTAGTATGAGGAAAGAAAGTTTAGAAGATTATAGAGAGCACCATATTGCATATCAGCTCATATTATAGTGTTTTGAGAAGCTGTGCACTTGTTTGTGCTTGTATTTTGTTGTAATTCATAATGGAGGTCCAATTCTGACGGAAAGCCTTGCTGGCTAAGATTGTTGATGTATTTTAGACTATGAATCAGCAAAATCATTGTTCTACATATTTCTTGTGCATTTGTGTTGCACTATGAGAGAGTTGTGAGTGTTTTAAATTAGGTTGCATGGCTAGATAGTCCTTGATTGGTTCCTACCTTCATGACTACATCAAGTGGTATTGGAGAAGTTTTTGAATCTTGAAGAGTGAAGGGAAGTGGTATATTATGTCTTCCAATATTGAGTGTTAGGTGGAAGGTACCAAAGGAGTTTACTTGTAAACAAATTGCTGAATTGTGAGGTAATTTACCTCAAATGCAAGTTAGTGTGCCTCCACAAAGAGTGGGTAGAGGTCAAGGTGTTGTTAACATTGCAGGATGAATGGAAGAAATGTTTGAGATCATGAGAAATGTCCTCCTTTGATTGGATTTTCTTGAAGAAGATAAAAAGTCATAACCCTAGAGATGATGATAAAGTGGTTGAAAGAGGAAATAGACAAGCCACTGAACCAATCATAGAAGAAGAAGAATAAGAAGATTGAGCTAAAATGAAGATGTTGAAGGCTATTTCAAGTATTGGTAAGAGATGTGGAATTGATGTTCCTAGTTATGATGGTAGTTTAAATCTTGATGAGCTAATAGATTGGGTAATTGAAATAGAAGAATACTTTGAGTATGAGAAAAATTTAGAACTTGAAATAGTTAAGTATGCTAAGACAAGATTGAAAGGACATGTTGCATTATGGCAGAAAGAAGTACAATTAGAGAGGAATAGAAGAGAAAAAGAAAATATTGAAAAATGCGATACGATGGTGGCATAATTGAAAGCTAGGTTTATTGTAGTAGATTACTAGTTAGGTCTATTGAAGAAATTGCTGAATTTGAAACAAAGATTTGAATGTGAAAGATTATACCAAAGAATTTTACAAGTTGACAATTATGATTGGTCATCATGAAGGTTCTAGGAAGAGGTGGCAATATATTAATGGTTTGGGAGGATCTATTCAAGAGGAGTTAGGCATGATGATGATGCAATTAGTTAAAGAAGCATATCGGTTTTCCTTGAAAGTACAAGAGAAGTTGATGAAAAGATTTTGGATGAAGCAAAGTAGGCAAAGAAGAAGAGGTAATAGATTCAAGAGAGGAGTTTTGGTAGACGACAAAGTCATGAAGATGCTTAAGCAAAAGAAAGTCATAATTCTTATTGTAGTGATAGATTAGATGGATATTAGTGATTTAGAGGTAGATTCTAAAGAGGAAGTGGTAGATCATTACATGGATTGCCTAGAAGCATAGTTTCTGATAGGGATACCAAATTTTTTGGGTATTTTTGAAGGACATTATGGAAGAGGATGGAAACATTTTCGAAGTTTGGTTTAGTATATCTCTCATAAATTGATGGACAAACAAAAGTAGTAAACACGAGTTTGGGAAATTTGTTGGGATGTTTAGTAGGTGAAAAGACGAGAAATTTGGATATGGTGTTAGTGTAGTAGAATTTGTGTACAATAATTTGGTAAATAGGAGTATAGGGAAAACACTATTTTAGGTTGTATATAGTTAGACTACCATAAATGTATTAGAATTGAGGGATATCAAGAATGAATGGATAAGAAGTGCTGAAGTAGAAGATTTTGTATATCATATGAAAGGATTGCATGAGGAAATAATAGAATACTTGGAAAAAATGAATGCTAAGTATAAAGAGAAGGCTGATATGAAAGGATACATAAGAAGTATGAAGTTGGGGATGAAACGATGGTATATCTAAGGAAACAAAGATTTCCACAAGGGACATATAGCAGGTTGAAGATGAAGAAGTTTTAGACCTTGGAAGATAATAAGGAAATTCGGTTTTGGTAATGCATATGAAGTTGAGTTGGTTGAAAGATTTTGCATATCACCAGTGTTTAATGTTGCTAATTTGTATGAGTATCATGAAGGAACAACAAAAGGAGGAAGTGAGATGAATTGGATGAAACAAATGCTAGAACAACAAGCTAAAGAGATTGAAGAGATTTTGGACAACAAAATTGAAAAGACAATAAGGAACAAAAAGTATAAATAATACTTAGAAAAATGGAAAGGTAGATCTATTGAGGATTCTACATGGATGCCAATATTTGAGGTGAACCATTATGGTTTTCCTTTAATTGACAACCTTACAATAATGTATTTCTTTTATGCTTGTTTTCTTTTTGTAGGTTTTCTAACAGTCATTCTATTCTTGTTGGAGAGGTTAATTCTTAGAGAAATCATAATTTTGACCATGAAGTTGTAGAGAATGCTTCTAATATGTGGTGCCATGTATTCACCACAAAGCCTTCAAATTGATTTCAGAGCATCTTAAGGGTGTTGTAAATAATTCCATTTCTTTGTTTTGTTAATTGTGGATTAATGTAATGTGACTTCTTACACCTACTTAAGGAAGGCCAAATTAAGTTATACACCACACATTTGAAGCTTGTGTCAATTAATAATGTCATACATGAGATGATGGGTCCTAAGGAAGGCTTGTGGTTAAGGCTGCATTAAGTTTCAACATATCTTTCTACACTCATTAAAGAAGGGTCTTTCTACTCATTTCACAAGCAAGTGTCCAGTCTCAAGGAGTAATTTATGTAGCAAGCATCCGATAATGGACCCATGATCCTTATCACATGTGCACAAAGCAATGTACTATGTTTTTGGTTGACACAAGGATACTACATCTTAATGATCTATAGAAAGGATCAATATTCATATGAAGAGTAAACTCTAGTTAGAAGATTTGGGTAGTAGGAGAGAAAGTTCAAAAGATTATAGAGAGCACTAGATTGCAAATCAACTCATATTTTAGTGTTTTGAGAAGTCACACAATTGTGCTTGTTTTTCATTGTAATTCAAGATTGAGGTCTAATTTTGATTGTAAGCCCTAGATGTAAAGAATATTGATGTATTTCAAATTGTTAAAATTATTGTTCTACATATTTCTTCTACATTTGCATTCCACTATGTGAGAATTGTGAGTGTTTTGTGTTAGGTTGCATAATCCTTAATTGGATCCTTTGTCCATGATTGCACCAAGGTAGTGCAAGGAGTTGAATGCAAAGCAATTTGGTTTTGTAGAATTTTGGGTGATATGGGTATCCCCTTCAAGAAACCAATAACAATGTACTATGTCTCCTAGGTAAGTAAGAAGTAGATTATTGTCAACATATCACACAAGGTGTTGAATGTGAAGCAATTTGGTTTTGTAGAATTGTGGGTGATATGGGTATCCCCATCAAGCAACCAATAACAATGTATTATGTCTCCTAGGTAAGTAAGAAGCAGATGATTGTCAACATATCCTGTACTAAAGCAAAGTACAAGGTCGCACAAGGTGTTGAATGTGAAGCAATTTGGTTTTGTAGAATTGTGGGTGATATCGGTGTCCCCTTCAAGCAACCCCTAACAATGTACTCTGATAATCAAAGTGTTTTATAAGGATCTTGAAGAATCTTGTTATCTTGAGTGATCCAAACCCATTGAGGTACATTGCCACTTCTTTATAGAGGTGCAAGGTAAAAAAATATGAATGTAGCTCATTCACACTTAGGATCAACTTGTGGATGGTTTTACAAAGTCATTGTCACCTTTATAATTTGTGTAGTTCCAAATTGAGCTCTTTGTAATGGGAAACACACCTAGATTAGATATTTGTTGTACCCCTAGTGAAGTAGCTACATTCACTCTTGTCATTAGCACCATTTTACCCTATTATAGTTGTTTAGGATCTCATTTGTATTGTTTTATGACCCAAATGTTTAAATCTGGTTAGATGCTTAAAATCTCTTCATTATCATTAAAATCTAGGTACATATTGAGAGCAAAAGAATATAGAGGAGCTTTGAGATCAAAGAATGAAAGTGTACTAAAGTGTTGAAATCTCCACTAGGCATGCTAAAAGGTGAATAAATCAACTATTTTGGATTTCGATGAAAATTTATGAGTGAGATGGTTTATTGATTTGAGTTTGCTAGTGCAATTGAATTTTGGAAAAAGTCACAGTGACTCAAAGTTCACAGTGACTCAAAGTGCTAAATGGTCCATCTGGTTGCCAAATAGTGAAGGAAAATGAAAAGAGTCACTTTTTGGCACAAATGGTATAAAAGTATACAAAAAGTGCCAAAAGTTCTACTTGGTCCACTTCGTGACCAACATTTAAAGTTTGTTGGAATGTTTTATTTTTCCAAGTTGAATGCATTGGTGTAATCAAATTTCAAATAGATACACAATACTCAAAGTGTAAAAATGCTCCATCGATGGCATAGGGTCAAGTAAAAAACCAAAATAAAAATTAAAAAAAAAAGAAAAGAAAAAAAGAAAAGAAAAAAAAGATAAAGAAAAAAGAAGTTACTTTGGTGGAAAAAATGCACCAAATGGCACTTTTGACAAAACACATTAAAAAGAGTTCAAAAATAAAAGAATGCCGTAGGCACACCCTATTGGCATTTTGGCACATAGTGTGAAAGGTGCCAAAAAGTGTTTTGCATGTGCCTTTTGGCCCTCTAAGCACATAAACAAAAACGCAAACACTCATTCAAAGCATTGATTAGCCTTGCCATCACACTTGGGGGAAGAAAATTTAGGTGTTCAAGGATTGAATTTTCATCATTTTCATCCATTTGAAACTCAAAATATCAGAATTTTTTTAGGCATTGCATTTCCAATCACATTTGACAACCAAATAACTTAATTGAAAGGTGATTAAAGGCTGATTTAATTGCTGTTTTCAAACTTGGTAGGAAGGAAGAGGTGTATGCGCAAGGGTATTTATATAGGAATACTTTGAGGAGATCTCTTTCCTTTTGGTGCATTTACCTTCATATTTGATATTTTTGCCTCTTCATTGTATTAAGTTATTTTTATCCAAATTTGTTCTCTATTTTTGGGTTTTTGAATTGTAAAACCCTTGATTGCAAAAGGGAAGGGTTTTACTTGTTATTTTGCCAAAAAAATATTGTTAGAGGCTATTATATAACTAACAAAATGGTACTCCCTAAGGCTACCAAAATGAAATATCTATACCATGGTATTGTTTCCCCTATTTTCCTTTACAGTGATTTAGCAAACCTTAGGGACAATGAAATAGGGCATGTTGATTTGCAATTCATTTGATAGCAAAAGTCCATAAACGAGATATACTAGTGAATTTGTTTTAGGGATATTTGGGATCTCTCTTTCCTTTTGTTGCATTTACCTTTAGATTTGATATTCTTGCCTCTTCATTGTATTAAGTCATTGTTACATAGATTCCTACTCTTTTGGGTTTTTGAATCTTAAAACTCTAGTTTTCTAAAGAGAAGGGTATACTTGTTATTTTGCTAAAAAAATCTAGGTGTAGGCTATTATATAGATAACTAACAAAATGGTACTCCCTAAGGCTACCAAAATGAAATATCTATACTATGGCCCACCACCATTGGACATTATTTTAGCAAGACAAGTTAGAATGCCAAGAATGTTGATAAAGAAATTGCTATTTATAACTTTAGGGTGTTTGAAGGTAGGCCATCATTTGATCCAAGGGGTTTACATGGAAGAAAAATGGGGAAAAAGTATGCTCATGTGCCTCATTTAGAAGATTTTTGGGTAAAATCTTCCAATGAATCTCAAGGTAAAGGATGCTATTGCCAGTCAACATTGACTCAAGCAAAAGCATACTATTTTCTTAAGTGACTTGAGTAGATTGTAGAGGGTGATGAATAACCTACTTATGATCATAAAATGTTAGCCACAACTTAATTTCCAATAATTAAACTTCACTAATCCTTCCATTATTTCCTTACAACATAGAAGAGGGAAAATGATCTAGAGAATTTCTAACTTGATACAAATGAAGACAACAAAGATTAAGGAGAAAAAGATCACAAGTGTATCTTCCTCTAGGGTTCCAAAACCCTCTAAATTCATCTACATCAACAAAAGTGGTATAATAGGTACACGGTATGGACTGATCTTCAACCCCATATGTCCTTTCAAATGGATTAGAGGAGAGAGATACTAGTAGGATTACTATAGAGGTAAGGGTGATGTGCACTCTAGGAAAGAATCAAGATTATTGCAAAGAAGAGGGTAAAATCTCCACATATGAGACTTGCTACCCCTACAACAAATGCGCTAGAAACAAATACTCTAAAAGGACCAATTAAGGGTAGTAGATTAGGGTTTCCTGTCATCTCTTAGAAAGAGAGGAGAAGTTTCCTTCACCCACATCAAACTCTACCTTCCCACCCATCCCTTTATTTGAGGTTTCACCCACTCCTATGCCTTCTCTTCATTCACCTTTGACTCTGCTTCCATTGCAACCACCTACCTCCTCAAAAACTACTATTCCTATTCTTGCTCACCTTTTTATTTTGCCTCCATTGGTACTTTCCTCTCCAGATCCATCTAAATCGTTGCTCTTCCTATGGAGCAACCTTCTATAGATTCAAAGAAGGGAAAAACAAAAGACACCCAACAACAAGATCTTGAGTGGATATCTAAGATAATGAGCAAAAAGAGGAAAATAGTGGAAATGGTGTTGATAAACATCAAAGCAATATCATCTTTTCTCAAAGGTTCTCTTGCAAAAGAAGGAAAAAAACCAAACTCTGTTAAAGAGAGATGATTAGAGAAATATCTTTGCCCAAACAACCATGCTTCTATCTGATATGAACATCTAGGGTGTGCAACCAATATGATACAAAATGGATGGAAGGACAAGGTTGAGTTGAATGAATAGAATTTAGACAATTGAGAACCTATATTGAGTGCTTGGTCAATCCAATCCCTAACGCTTCTTTAGTCTCACTAGGCATGAAAGATTCTATGGCAGGTTGATAAGATTGCATCATATGGTAGAACAAGGGAGTCTTGGATTGGAAAGTTGTTACTAAGGGTGCTGAAATTATTTGATAATTCAATGAAGCTGTGTAGTAGGTTTGACACCCAAATGGAGATGATCGATTAATCAACAAAAGAGATGGAGGAAGACTATAAAGAATGGGAAAAGGATATTCGTGAATTAAAAAACATGGCCGAAGCTAATTTTTAATTTTAAAGCCTTGGCATTTTTCCCACTTGCCAAGAAAATTGTTCTTTTGACAGGCTTGAATACACTAGGTTCTTTGTAGAAATCACATGGGTTGCTGCTATTTATTTCAAATAGACGATCAATATATTGGATGAAATGAAGCATGAAATTAATTCATTCCTTGATTCTATATCTTGTTCTCCAAGGTGCACAAAAGGCAACATGGGGGAGAAAGGTGAGTGTAATGTCCCCACTCTAGTCAGTGTTCAGGTGCAGTGGAGTTAGCCTATTTCTTGGACCCTCGTGGGCTGATAGGACTTGGTTAGAGGGTCAGTGTTCGTTTTGGTGGGTATTGCCATTCCCACCTCTTTCACCTCAGTATTGGTAATAGTGCAGGCAGATGGAGTTCAGTGTTCGTCAGCTTCTGACGACACGACATTATACTGAGTTTGGAGGAAGTTATGAGTATTTCAGTGGTTAAGCTATGTATTTAACTTAAATGATTAAATATAAAGTCAAATTGACTTTATAAGGAAAAACGCCACTTGAATATAATATAAAGTAATAAAAGATTACTTTATAAAGTGATATTAAAATCACTTAAAGACCCAGGAAAGCGCGCCGAAGTATTTTTGGGGAAACTATTGAAAATAAGTCAAAATACATTTAAATGTATTTTAATGAGGAAATCGTACTTTTTGGAATTCGTGCCTTTTTGTGAGTATAAGGCAATGCATTGCAAGTCGACCTAATAGCTGATTATCATTTGACATTGCAATTTCTTATTTTCTCTGTCATTTGTCTGAGGGCAAGAGTTACAAGGAAACTTCATTGAAGAACGAGAAATCTTCATTGGATTTGTGATTGTGAGGCTGTGAGACACCAGCCGAATGGTTGCCATTGATGAGAGCTTCAATCAGAAGTTCTTCTGTGCTTAATCAGGGCATGTTTGATCAGTTATTCAGTATACATCTGTAGGAGAGGGCTTACACCTGGATTGCCTTTATCTTCTGCCATATTTGCTTTAGTATTTAGTAGTAGCCAGAGGCCGTACACTTCCTTGCTTTGGCGTGTTCCTTGAGAAGAGGCGTGGCAATTCTTGAGGCAAAATGCCTCCCTTTTGGTTTGTTTCTCAGCCAGATCCTTGGCATCCCACCTTCTCAGCTCTTATTCTTCAGTTACACTGTGGGAGAACACAGATCTGAGACCCTGGCGTGCTTTCAGGTCATTTCCAGCCATTGTTGCCTGGCAAGCTTGATAATTTCTTATTTAAATAATCTGGAGGACTACGGGTACGTTTCTTGTTTGTAAATTCATTGTATGTACTGCCATACTTAATTTACAGTACCAGTTGAGCAATAAATCATCGCATTTTACTTTTATCTGCAATTTTATGCTGTACGCCCCTTCTACTTCTGTCTAGAATTTCTCTAAAAAACTTAAAAAACACAAACAGATAAGCAGAAAACTACAGGGGTTAAGTTGGAGCCAGTTGGGCTCATCTTAGTGGTATCAGAGCTCATAATCTTGCCAGCCTGTAGGGGTTAATATCATATGCGTCCTTATCAAGGTAGATATAACAGGTACTATTCACGCAGGAGGCTTGGTAGTCAGAGAAATCAGTTTGAGGATTATCCTTTTGACAATCCATTCGAAGAAATGGGTGATAGAGAAGAGACTGGGGAACCTCACAACCGAGCTCAGAGTGAGGACAGGGAGGCCCAAGACATTCTGAGAGGTCTAGTAGCAGGACAAGAATAGGTGGCTAACGCACTTGCAACATGACAGGAATAGGTGGCTAATACATTGCAGCAGTTAAGCACAACAGTGCAACATTTGTCTGTCCAGAGGAGACCACAGGAACAGGAGGAAGATTGCAGTGTGCATGGAATTCCACGCCAAAGAGTTACTCCTACGTGTACCTATAAGAGACCCACACGTCCTATCTTTTCCAGGCGTGATCCAGTTGATGGCAACATGGAGGAGGGAGAAGGTAACGTGGTCTTCACAGATAACATCATGACATTATATGATGAATGGGAAGCTTTACCCCAACGAGTTCAGGATCACCTAAACTTTGATCGATTTATGAGTCAAAAGAGAGAACATGGTAGGAATCGAGTTGACAGGAGGCCTTGGGATAACAGAAACAATGATTTGAGACAGGCGACTAATAAACTCACTCTTCCTACTTTTGATGGCAGCGATAGAGTCACTGCTAGAGCTTGGATTAGCAAGCTTGATACCTTCCTGACTTTACGTCTGATGGCGGGGGATGATGCCATTAAATTCTCAGCATTACATTAAATGGTGTAGCCCATGATTGGTGGCACCACGGAATGGTTACTCTACAACATGACCAGATTACTAGTTATCAAGAATTCACAGATAGACTGGTGGAAAGATTTGACAGAAAAGACCCCGAATTGTATTTCAGAGACTTAGCATAGCTCAAACAGTTAGGCAGCTTGGAAGCCTATATTAGTGAATTTCAGAGGATCTCCGTTATGGTCACAGGAATCTTAGAGAGAAGGCTGGTTATTTTCTTTGTAGAGGGGTTTTTGAGCCAATGAAGGGCTAGATCAAAGTTTTTTATCCCCCCACTTTACAGGAAGCTATGAGGAAAGCTCGTAGCATGGAGCTTACTACTCCACGAAATAAGTTCAACTCCAATCCATCCACTTCAAATAAGGACAACAAACCTGATTTTAAGAAAACAAATAATCTTGATCAAAAGAAAAAGTTTGCAGCACCTTTGGATCGTGAAACACTTAATGATTTACGAAGGAGAAAGCTTTGCTTTTATTGCAATGGGCCCTATGACATAAACCATGACTGTCCTCTCAAGCCAAAGGGACAAAATAGACAGTTGGAATGGTTTTATGATGATGAATTAAATTCTGATTTTTCTGACCAGCAAGTTGATGGAGATGAATTAGAAGAAAACTCAGAAATTTCAGTGGAAAAGGAAGTGGAAACTGAATTGCATGAGGCTCACATGTCAAGTATGCAAAGGGAAGGTTCATTTCGTTTGCGAGGGACCTTGGCTGGTCAAAGAGTCATCTCACTACTTGACATGGGTGCAACACACAATTTTATTGATGCACGTTTAGTGGAGAAAAGAGTGATCCAAACTCAGTAGTTTGAGGGTATCAAAGTAAAGGTTGCTGATGGTTATACTCTCAAGTGTGAGAGGATGATTCCGGATCTGCCCATGAAGCTCAACAATTACGAGTTCAAGGCAGATTTTTATGTGGTTACAATGGGTGACACTGGTGTGGTTCTTGGCATGAAGTGGCTTCATGTGATCGGTGAGTTTGCTCTCAACCTTAGAGAGATGGAGATGAAGTTTAAGATTGATGGAACAAACCACGTACTAAAAGCCCTCAAGGACAACAGCTTGAAGGTTATTACACTCAGGAGAATGCAAAGATTAATTCAGCATGACATGGTTGAGTGGGCAGCAGCATGTCAGTTACAACCATCTTATGAGGAGCAGCATAAAATGCCTTATCATCCCGATGTACAGGAGCTTCAGATGAAGCATTCTAAGGTGTTTAGTGATATACCTCATGGTAAACCTCCAGAACAGGGGCATTGAGCATATTATTGAGTTGGAGGAGGGCACCAAGCCCGTTATGATCACTCCTTACCGACATCCTAAGCGATTGAAAGATGAAATAGAGAAAACCATCAAGGAGTTGCTCGCTATGGGACACATCAGGTCGAGTAAGTCTCCATTTGCTTCTTCAGTTGTATTGGCGAAGAGGAAGGATAGTACACTCATAATGTGTATCAATTACAGGATGTTGAATAGGAAAACCATCAAGAACAGGTATCCCATTCCACGTATTGATGAGTTGATAGACGAGCTTCATGGGGCTTGCTACTTCTCAAAGATTGATTTGAGGACAGGGTACCATCAGATTAGAGTCCGAGAGGAAGACATTGAGAAGACCGCCTTCAGATGTCACTGTGGGAATTATGAATTTTTGGTTATGCCTTTCGGGTTAACCAACGCTCCAGCCACTTTTCAGTCCACAATGAACATGGTCTTCCAGCGTTAGTTGAGGAAGTTCATTTTGGTGTTCTTCGATGACATATTGGTCTACAACCATACTTGGGAGGAGCATCTAGCTCACTTGGATACGGTGCTGAGCATACTTGACAGGGAGTCCTTGTACGCCAAGGAGTCCAAATGTGCATTGGGCATGGCAGAGTTGCTCTATCTTGGTCACATCATTAGTGGAGAGGGTGTCAGCATGGATCCTGACAAGGTTCGTGCCATAGTTGATTGGCCTATTCCAGAGACCTTGACGTAGCTCAGGGGATTTGTGGGTTTGTGTGCTTTCTACCGTCGATTTGTTAGCGGGTTTTCGCGACATGCAACACCACTTACAGATTTGACGAAGAAGGGAGCCTTCGTTTGGACACCTCAAGCACATGAGTGTTTTGAGAAGTTCAAACATTTGATGACGACATGCCCAGTGTTGGCGTTGCCAGACTTCACCAAATTGTTTGAGCTTCACTATGATGCTTGGTGCAGTAATCATGCAAGACCGTCATCCGATAACTTTCGAGAGCAGGAAGCTAAGGGGTCCTGAGAGGAGCTTTAGTATTTATGACAAGGATGTTGGCTATCATGCACACTATGGCCAAATTCAGGCAATATCTGGTTGGCAGCAAATTTGTGTCAAGATGAATCATAACAGCTTGAAGCATTTCCTTGGGCAGCGAGACCTGAACGAGAGACAACAAAAGTGGGTTAGCAAACTGCAGTCATATGATTTTGACATTGCCTATGTCAAAGGCACACATAACGTAGTTGTTGATGCATTATCTCGCCGACTGCACTTGAGCTCCATTGCAGTGATTTCAAAGGATTGGAGTCACATGATATTAGCAGAGTATGCCAAGAACCCGTGGGCTTCTGGCATCATTGATGGGACTATATAGGATAGCAGGTACTCTCTAGTGAATGATCTTATCATTTACAAAGGGAGAATATTTTTAGTCCCAAGTTCTAAGGTGAAGAACAAGGTTTTGAAGACTCTTCATGATTCACCCATGGCTGGTCATCCCGGGTACTTTAAGACCTACAGGCAAGTACGGGAGAGATTCACGTGGAAGGGTCTCAAATCAGACGTTCTTCAGTATGTCAGGGAGTGCTCTGTTTGTCAGTAGAACAAACAAGAGCATACTTACCCTGCTGGGTTACTACAGTCGCTTCCTATTCCTGAGGGGAAATGGAAATGCTTGTCGATGTACTTGATTACGGGCTTGCCGAAAGCTCAAGGTAGAGACAACATTTTTGTGGTAGTTGATCAATTGATGAAGTATGCACATTTCTTCCCGATCACTACTACTTACTCAACCATATAGGTGGTAGATTTGTTCTTTCGAGAGGTATTCAGGTTACATGGGTTACCTTGGAGTATTGTTAGCGATAGAGACAGCAGGTTCATGGGTAATTTCTGGCAGGAGTTATTCAGACTTTGTGGGACTGAATTGACTCCGAGTACTAGCTACCACCCCTAGACAGATGGGCATTTGAGATCGTCAATAAATGGGTGGAGGGATACCTACGGAATTATATCTCTGGACAACAGAAGGCTTGGGTGAAGTGGTTATATCTTTGTGAGTACTGCTACAATTCCACTCACCACATGTCCATCCAGATGTCACCTTTCCGAGCATTATATGCTTATGATGCTCCTAGTTTCATTGATTTGCTGCTGAGCGACTACAGAGTACCAAGTGCTGGTGATCTGTTATAGGAAAACCAGGCTATAATGAGAGCTCTTAGGGAGAATATTCAGAGGGCTTAGAATCAGCATAAGCAGTATGCGGATCAGAGGAGGGTTGAGCGGTCTTTTGAGGTTGGTGATTTGGTGTACCTCATGCTACAACCCTACAGGTAGTCCACTCTTAGGAAGAGGGGCTCTGAGAAACTCAAGCCACGCTACTACGGGCCATTTACCATTGTCAGGCGAGTTGGCGAGGTGGCTTATGAGTTACTGTTACCGGCAGACAGGAAGGGAGATAATGTGTTTCATGTATCACGCCTCAAAAAGGCGTTGAGATAACACATAGTTCCTTCTGCAGACCTACCACCCTTGGATGATGAGGGGAGGTTGATTTTGGTACCTGAGGCCATTCTGGAGTTCAGAGAGCGTCCTCTACGAGGGCGGGTTCTTGGGGAGTATTTGGTTGAGTGGAAAGATCTGCTGGTAGAGGATGCTACTTGGGAGAGTGACAGTATTTTATAGCATCTAGCTTTGAGTTTGCTTGAGGACAAGCAAATTTGGGGAGGGGTGAGTGTAATGTCCCCACTCTAGTCAGTGTTCAGGTGCAGTGGAGTTAGCCTATTTCTTGGACCCTCGTGGGCTGATAGGACTTCGTTAGAGGGTCAGTGTTCGTTTTGGTGGGTATTGCCATTCCCACCTCTTTCACCTCAGTATTGGTACTAGTGCAGGCAGATAGAGTTCAGTGTTCGTCAGCTTCTTACGGCACGGCGTTATACTGAGTTTGGAAGAAGTTATGAGTATTTCAGTGGTTAAGTTATGTATTTAACTTAAATGATTAAATATAAAGTCAAATTGACTTTATAAGGAAAAACGCCGCTTGAATATAATATAAAGTAATAAAAGATTACTTTATAAAGTGATATTAAAATCACTTAAAGACCCAGGAAAGTGCACCGAAGTATTTTTGGGGAAACTATTGAAAAAACGTCAAAATACATTTAAATGTATTTTAATGAGGAAATCGTACTTTTTGGAATTCGTGCTTTTTTGTGAGTATAAGGCAATGCATTGCAAGTCGACCTAATAGCTGATTATCATTTGACATTGCAATTTCTTATTTTCTTTGTCATTTGTTTGAGGGCAAGGGTTACAAGGAAACTTCATTGAAGAACGAGAAATCTTCATTGGATCTGTGATTGTGAGGCTGTGAGACACCAGCCGAATGGTTGCCATTGATGAGAGCTTCAATCAGAAGTTCTTCTGTGCTTAATCAGTATATGTTTGATCAGTTATTCAGTATACATCTGTAGGAGAGGGCTTACACTTGGATTGCCTTTATCTTCTGCCATATTTGCTTTAGTATTTAGTAGTAGCCAGAGGCCGTACACTTCCTTGCTTTGGCGTGTTCCCTGAGAAGAGGCGTGGCAATTCTTGAGGCAAAATGCCTCCCTTTTGGTCTGTTTCTCAGCTGGATCCTTGGTGTCTCACCTTCTCAGCTCTTATTCTTCAGTTACACTGTGGGAGAACACAGATCTGAGACCTTGGCGTGCTTTCAGGTCATTTCCAGCCATTGTTGCTTGGCAAGCTTGATAATTTCTTATTTAAATAATCTGGAGGACTACGGGTACGCTTCTTGTTTGTAAATTCATTGTATGTACTGCCATACTTAATTTACAGTACCAGTTGAGCAATAAATCATCGCATTTTACTTTTATCTGCAATTTTATGCTGTACGCCCCTTCTACTTCTGTCTAGAATTTCTCTAAAAAACTTAAAAAACACAAAAAGATAAGCAAAAAACTACAAGGGTTAAGTTGGAGCCAGTTGGGCTCATCTCAGTGAGCTAGAAAGGGACTTCATAAAGCATGTGAAGGAAGGCCTGACAAGCTGTGGATTTTAGTGAAGAGAAAGTGGGGGAGCTGATGGTATTAATGAAAATCATTGAGTTTGAAGAGCAGGGGAAACATAAATATGAGAAGTTAATTATTGACTATGACAAAGTGAAAGTTCTGGTCAAAGTGTTGAAAGAGTACATATGCATGAAAGGAAGCGATTAATAGGAATTCACTTTGCCACTAGATAAACCAACATAATTCTCAGAGTGATTACTATTTTGGAAGGTGTGTAGACTGCTGGTTTTAGATCTGGTTTAAAAATAGAATCAACTTTATTTAGAGCAAAGTTATATTAGATATTTCTAGATGAATTTATTTTTGATTTTGGTTTAACTGATTTTTGGAGAATAAGTGCTATCTAGTGGATGAGCTTTATCCAAAACTTTTGAAAAATTTCATGCAATTTTATACTTAGAAGACATGCAAGTGTGCATACTGGTACTTTCAAACCCTATATATATAAGTTTAGTACTTGAGACAAGCTAATGGTAAATTTTGCTCTGTGCAAAAGTTTAATGTTCAAGCTCTCTTTGTGTGTGTGATGAAATGGTTATGTTTTATGTGATTTTGTCATTTACATTCTTAGTCCATACCATCTTGTGTAAGTGATTTCACTTTTTGAATACACATTATTAATAATTGCAAACCTAGTTTTGTGATTGTTGTTAGTTTGAGTGTTCGTATCTTTGCATGATAGTACTGGGGTACTTTGATTTGTGAAGTCTCGTCTTGTGTGATTTAAATCTCCAATTCAACTCTTGTGTGCACACACTTTCTAGTTTTTGCAATTTAGCTATAAAGTGTTTGAATTTCTGTGGTAATAGACTAGTTTATTTGCAATCACAAAAGATAATAAATTTCTCACCTTCATGTATGTGAACAGATAAGTTTTGTGTTCATACCTATAAAACAAAAGTAAATGTGACAAATTAGTTTATTTTCTATTACATGTTGAAACTCCCAAAGCAAACTTTGTAAATGTTGTGAAAATTGTATTTTCTGTCCATAAACTCCATTTTTTGTTGCCTTAAAAGAACAAATTAAAGCACTCACAATATTTGGGGGTGGTAGAATTAGAAATAGAATATCTAATTTGTAGTTTGTTAGTGTTAGTTAGGAAAACAGGTTATTGTTTCAATCGACCCAATCAATTTTGATTATCATAAAAAAATGCTTTCGGGATCTATAAGTTAATGCAATGCAATACTAGTTTTCTTTATCTTTTCCTTCTTCTCCATCATTAAATCTAGGTTTGATGAATGTATATTGGTAGCTTTATTAATTCCTTCTTAAACAAGCCAAGTAGATGAGGTGATGTCTCTTAAATGCTTCCTTTGAAGGAATGACATTAACATTTTGTTTTGAGGCTTTGCGGCTACCATATACTTGTGTGTCATGTTGGAATCTCTTAATCATATATAATATGGCAAAGATTATGCTTAACTTGAGAGTCACATTAATAATGATACGCCTTATTTGAAATTGATATTTTTATTAATGTATTAATGGTATTTTAAAATTTTCCATATCTTTTTATCAAATTAGTCATTAGGTAGATTTGGATGGCAAGTGAGAAATTAGTCTAGTTGGCAGAGAAAATTGATATAATTCCTATTGCTTACTGTTATCTATGTTACACTTCCCTTAGGTGGAGTGCTTTCTTTGGCAATATATAAGATACTTTCTTTGGGAAGGGATGTGGGAAGTGAGAAATTGTATACTTTTTGCTGACCTGTTGATGGATGGACTATGTAGGCGGGCAGAACACTTAGTGAACGGAGGTGGCGTTCTGCATTTAGTGAAGAAGGTTACCTTGATATTGCAAAAGTCTTGAGTCGGGTTCAGCGAGGGGTAAGATGGGTTACTCATCAATAGCTTGTAAATGAATTAAAGCTTTTCCTTTGCATAATTGTGACCCTCAATGTATAGCTAAGCATGATTATTGGTCAATTACTGTTTTCCAAGCTATGCGATTTTTGAATTCTTTTTACTGTTTTCCAAGCTATGTGATTTTTGAATTCTTTTTTTAGTTAAGGTCCAATCTTGAATAGATATAAAATGCTAAACATACAAAGAATGTTGGCAGCACTAATGAACATGTTTGAAGTAGCACTAGTACTCAAGTATTGTATTCATCATGATCATATATACGTCTTTGCATACAAGTGAAGAATGCATTGTGAAGAACATGACAATAGTGATCCTTAGATTTGTGTTGCAAGATAGAGAAATTTAATTCCCAAAACCTAATTACTGTCTTAAAAATGGAAACTTGAGAATGGTTTATGCACTCTAGAAATCTACAAAGTTGCCCTTGTTAGTGTTTTATTTTTCCCCTTTCAGAACAACGCAAACGAAACGGTGAAGCCTTTCTTCAAATTAGAAGGGGAAGCTCCCTTGTAACTAAAACCTACACTAAACCCTAGAACTTAAGGAAATGACCTTTAGCTTTCTATAGTATGCACAAAGTATCTTTGGAGTTTTGGGTATATAATACAAACAAACCAAGAAAATACCTATTTTTGTTCTTGGGTATGGGCAAGAGGATATAACAACTCTTCCACACAAAAACTAGAGATTTTATAATCTTTTGACTAACATGAATGACCCAATCTATGGCAACTAAACACACACACACACACAATTTTTGGATTAAAGCAGCCACCAAAAAGAGTGCACACACAAGAATTGGAATTGTAAACAAAGATGAGATTCTACAATTCAAATAAAGGAAGTTGCATGCAAAGCTACAATAACCACTTCAATGAAAACTGCGCACAAAGTCTACAATATTCACTAATAGCTATTTGATTTACCAAATCAAATTACCCAAGATAATACAAAGCAAATTGAGCAGCAAGTAGGCATAAACTCACTATTGGCTCAAGTCTAAGTGCCTATGGCACTTATACAAGTTGTTACAAAAGTTTGCATGCTCTTGCAATCAATCAGTTGTATTTTTGGCAATGCAGTTCATTGATGTTACATACAAAATAAACTAACTAAAGCTTTTGTCCAAAATAGATTGCTTGAAAACGAAATAATCTCTAAATAACAAAGAGGTTAAAAAATAAATTGTGTGAAGTTTCTAGATTTCTTCTATTAATAGTGGCTTGCCTAAGATAGTAAACTAATAACTAATAATACTAGTAGCAAAATGCTTGGTTTGTCAGTGGAACAAACGTGAGATTGTGAAGATTTCTCGTCTTCTACAAATCTTGTCCATTCCTAGTCGGTGCTAGGAGGAGGTTTCCATGGACTTCATCATAGAGATGGCAAAATTAGAAGAGAAGAATGCTGTTATGGTTATGGTGGATGTACTCACCAAATACGTCCATTTTGTGCAACAACATTCAAGTTGACAATCCAGAAGTTGCCCGATACTCCAAAAATTAGAGTAACTGACTAGGACCCTATATTTACTAATTACTTAAGTACTGATTTCTTCTCTTTCTTGGTTATTCAACTAGCTCATAGCTCCTTGTACAACCCACACTATGCTGGACAAATGGAGGTAATTTTTAAATGTTTGGAGGATATCTTCATTGTTTTGTATCAGATAAACAATCACATTGTGTTTATTGGCTACCACTAGTAGAGTGGTGGTATAACACTTACTTTATGCTACCACCAAGAAGCCACCATTCATGGCATTCCATGCCCTCCTATCACATCATTAGTGAGATTACAACCTAGGGTTATGCAATGGAGGAACAAATTTAGCATTATTGAGTTTTGTGGAGTCTCAAAGACAAGTTATCATTCATACAAAAAAATGATGAAATAATAGGAGGATCAACATAGAAATGAAAGGCATTTTGATGTGGGCTGGAACACAGGAGTAAGAAAAGAAATAAAAAAAAATGTTATTGTCCATGAATAACCAAGAATAGTTCAATGGGATTGGAACATACAACTATAACAATAGTGAAGTACTAGGGAAACAAAGGCCCTAGACTCGAAACTAACAAAATAAAGTGAAGGAAATGAAGAAAATACTGAAATATATAAGAAATGGTAATCCCTAAACAAGTACAAGTATAGATGGCTATGCGAGGGGAGGACCCTTGAATGAGGTGGGTGTTGATGAAGACCAAAGCTAGCAACCAAGGTTGGAAGTAAATACCATCAGGTGTATGTACCTTCACATGCATTAGAAGAGCCAACGACATTACCATCTATCATTGTGGGAATGCCTATCTAGGATTTAAAAATGCTTGTTGGAGAGTGTCCAAGACTAAGGGGGCTAGGTTAGACAATCCTAGGATGAGGTCAATTTCCCCTAGACTAGTGGTAGAGAAGAAACTGGTAATGTGAGCTTTCCCCTAAGACTTGTATTATGAGTGAGGAGTACTAGAGGGCCTTGATGAAATATGCTAACCAATTTTTTTTCGGAATTTACACAACACAACCAGCACTTGGCCAACTTGATTAGCGTTAGTGCCAAATCCAAACACTATCAAAGCAACTCTAACCAAGAATGCGCCCTAAAATCATTTAAGGAAGAGGGGCGGGCATAGGGTCAGAGGATCCCTATGATTCAGCTTGATACAGAAAGAGAGTGCAACTGAAACTGAAACAAACTCAACGTTAAGAATGTGCACTCAAGATCCCAATGTGGGCGAGGTGCTAACATATGACGGAGTAATTAATTGAAACTGAAATTAACTAATTCTTCCGCTGCGGCGGCCATCCACTTAAGAGTGGGGATTCACCACTTGATAGTGGGTACAAAGAGAGATACAGATTCAATTATCCACACTGGCGGTAAACCATCTAGTGGTACTTAATGTGTGGAATGAGAAATAATTGCAGCAATAAAGGACTGGAACAGTACTACTGTTTACAGTCTTACAATAAAGAAAGAGAGTTGCAAATTACATGTAAATTACAATAGCTTCAAAGCACATGAGTATTGGATGATCCCATACAAATAATTATCTCTCTAAATGCTGAGCATGAGTAAAAAATCAGAGCTTCTAAGGTCTAATAACAATAAACAGCAAACTGAAATGAAGAACCAGCAACTGTGAAACCACTAAAATATTCATAACTCATTCAATATACCTCCGAATCGAATGATGTCTTTTGCAAAGGCCTTCTAGGAGGTAGGCTCCCAAATTCTGATCACAAAACAGCATCTAAAATTTATATATAATTCTTGCACAAATTCCAAAGCTCCCAAGAATGGTATGACCCTTGAGAAGGGCGATTTGGCAAGGAAAAATCAAATACTCTAAAATAAAATCTGCAAATTGGTGGAAGGGGTCGCCCAAGGCAAAGCAATAAGATTCTAAAATGCCCAAAACAAAATAAAAATCACTTACAAAGCTGTATGCAAAATCGACTTTTAGCTGTAACTGCATCAGCAACTTCAAAACTAGAAATATCATCAAAAACTTCAACCGTTGAGCTCAATCTGCTAGTCTGATTTGAGAAGCAGTAAAATAGCCAACTAAGTGTTATCTTTCAAACACGAAATTGGGCAAGAGGCTAGGAGGTAAGCTTTCCTCGAAGCAATAATTCAATTGTCATTCCGACAGCATAACATTAGCAAAGTTCATGGATGCCAAAAGATGGAGCAAAGCTTTCATTTTATGGAAGATAAGAAGACTCTTCAAATTCCCAAGAAGGTATGCCAAGAGACACAAAAGCCTTTTAATTCTTCAAGGGTGGCGTCCCACTTCAACTCACATTAAAACTTTAAAAAATATTAACTCCTTCATTAAATGGCGTCCACTTTCCAAGCCCCTCTTTTAAACACAACTTAAAGTTGTTCACCTAGGCCAAGGGGGGGTCAACTGCAAATTATAACATTAATGCCTTTATTTAAGAAATTCACCAAAATAAGGCTTTTAGAAGCCAAAACTTGAACTCAAATAATTGCTCCAACTGAAAATGAAGACCTGAAGACTGACAACTGCATACTGCCAAAAATAGTATTTACTATAAATAGTAAACACTCAAAATTGCCTCAAACCTCCAAGCAAAGAAACCCCAATTTTACCTCCACGAGGCTACGGGCCTCCGGAATAGGCTGAAGAGCGTTTGAATTAATCATTGATGAGAAGGGGACATTACAGTCCGCCCTCCTCGAGATTGCTTGTCCTCAAGCAACCGTAAAGATGGATGCTGCAAAATATGTTCTCCTTCCCACGTGGCATCTTCAATAGGCAAATTTCTCCATCTAACCAAGTACTCCTTGATTGTTCTTCTCCTCAAGGAGCGCTCTCTAGTGTCAAGAATTTCTTCTGGAATCAACACCAACTGACGTTCTTCATCCAATGGAGGTAATTCTGAAGTAGCCACCACATTGTGCTCAAGTGCCTTCTTGAGGCGTGACACATGAAAGGCGTTATGCACCCTACTTTCAGCTGGGAGCTCCAACTCATATGCAACTTCACCAATCCTTTTGGTGACTTTGAAAGGACCATAAAAACATGGCTTTAACTTTTCTGCACCACTCTTCTTAAGGGTAGATTGTCGATAGGGTTGAAGTCTCAAGTAGACCATGTCTCCTACTTCAAAAGATCTCTCAACACGCTGCTGATCAGCGTATAACTTCTGCTGATTTTGAGCTTGTTGCAAATTTTCCTTGAGAGATTTCAAGATGTCTTGGTTCTGCTGAAGCATATCCTTTGCCTATGGAGCTCTACTATCACCAAACACCAAATCTACAAAGTTAGGAGCATCATAACCATAAAGGGCCATAAAAGGAGACATCTTAATTGACATATGATAGGAAGAGTTGTAACAGTACTCTCCCAAATGAAGCCACTTAATCCAAGCTCTTTGCTGCCCTGAAACATAATTTCTAAGGTAGCCTTCTAGCCACTTGTTGACAATCTCGGATTGCCCATTTGTTTGTGGATGATAACTAGTGCTTGGAGTAAGCATTGTTCCACTTAACCTGAAGATCTCTTGCCAAAAAGCACTTAGGAACTTACTGTCCCTATCACTGACAATGGTTTTAGGCAACCCATGCAATCAAAATACTTCTCTAAAAAACAACTCAGTCACTTGAGCTGCTGTAAATAAAGTTGTGACAGCATAAAAATGAGCAAATTTTGTTAATCTATCTATCACAACATAAATGCAATCACGTCCTTGCACCTTAGGCAACTCGGTGATAAAATCCATTGCAATGCTCTCCTATTTTTGATTTGGAATTGGCAAGGACTGCAACAAACCAACTGGAAAAGAATGTTCATTCTTATTCTTTTGGCAAATAGAACACTCTCTTATGTAATTCATGATCTCATCCTTCATCCCTTTCCAAGCAAACCTTTCTCTAATCTGCTTGTAAGTCTTGAATATGCCTTGATGACCAGCAAGGGGAACATCATGAAAAGACTGTAGAATCTTCTTTTTAAGCTTAGATTCATGCACTAAAAAGATCCTACCTTTATATTGAATTAACCCATCAACCAACTTATACCTTTCATCAACCAAATGTCCTTCAAGCAAGCTGGTTGCAAACTGATTTTTAGCATAATCAGCAGCAATTAACTCCTTCCAATCTGCTGATAACTCACAAAGTGACTGCAAATGGGGTCTTCTTGAAAGAGCATTAGCCACTATGTTATTTTTCCCTTTGACATATTCAATGTCAAAGTCATATGCGTGGAGCTTACTTACCCACTTCTGTTGCCTTTCATTCAAATCCTTTTGGTGCATAAAGTGTTTGAGACTGTTGTGATCAGTCTTAACAACAAATTTATTCCCCACCAAATATTGACGAAACTTAGATAATGCGTGTATAATAGCAAGTATTTCTTTATCATATATTGACTAAGATTTTTCTGCTCCTCTCAACTTTCTGCTCTCAAAGACAATGGGGTGCTTGTCTTGCATGAGAACAACTCCAACTCCCTCACCTGAAACATCACATTGCAATTCAAAGGGCTTTGTGAAATCTGGTAGAGCCAACACTGGACATGAGCTCATTATGTGCTTGAACTTGTCGAAGACTCCTTGTGCCTTATCTGTCCATAGGAAGACTCCTTTCTTTGTAAGATTTGTAAGGGGGGCTGCCATGTGAGAATATCCCTTGACAAATCTTCTGTAGAATCCGCACAAACCCAAAAATCCTCTCAAGTGAGAAATATTCTTTGGAGGAGGCCAATCAAGAATGGCCTTTATCTTCTCAGGATCAACTTTGACTCCCTCAACACTAATGATGTGGCCAAGGTACAATAGCTCCGTCATCCCGAACTCACATTTTGATTCTTTGGCAAACAAGCATTCTGCCTCCAAGATGCTAAGCACTTCTTCTAAGTGCTTGAGGTGCTCTTCCCAAGACTTACTGAAAATGAGTATATCATCGAAGAAGATGAGCACGAACTTCCTCAACTGTTGTCTAAAGATCTTGTTCATACAAGATTGAAATGTTGCTGGAGCATTTGTCAAACCGAAAGGCATGACAAGAAATTCAAAATGCCCAAAATGGCATCTAAAAGCTGTCTTCTCTATATCCGCCTCCCTCATTTTGATTTGATGATAGCCTGAACAAAGATCAATCTTCGAGAAAAACATAGCCCCATGGAGCTCATTAGTAAGCTCATCAATCCTAGGAATAGGATATCTATTCTTGATGGTCTTCTAATTTAATGTGCGGTAGTCAACACACATACGCATTGTTCCATCTTTCTTTTCTACCAACACCACTGCTGAAGCAAAAAGGCTTTTGCTTGGCCGAATAAATCCCATCTCCAAAAGATCTTTGATGGCTTTCTCAATTTCATCTTTTTGCTTCTTGGGATAACGGTAAGGTGTGGTGATAACTGACTTTGCTCCTTCTAACTCAATAACATGCTCACAACCTCTTTCAGGAGGTCTCCCAGGAAGTAGGCTTCTAAAGACTTTGCTCTTCTTTGAAAGTAAGGCTTGAATATCAGGATGATATTGCTTTTTCTCTTCCACTGGATCAGCTGGTAGGACCATACATTTTGCTGCCCATTCAACTTGATCATGACGGATCAGCCTTTCCATTCTCTTCAAGGACACAATTCGAGGGCCCCCATTTGACATCCCTCTCAAAACAACCCTCTTTCCATCAGCTTGAAATTTCAACTCCATTGTTTGTAGATTCAATGTGATCTCTCCAAGAGATCGCAGCCACTGTATTCCCAACATGACATCGGTATCACCAATACCAACAACATAGAAATCATCTTTTACTTCATAATTTCCTAACTGAATAGAAAGGTTAGGAATCTTCTTTGTACATGACATGGTGAAACCATCAGCTACCATTACTTTGAAGCCTTCAAACTCTTCAGTCTTCAATCCTCTCTTTGTCACCAATCCTTCGTCAATGAAGTTGTGAGTTGCTCTAGTATCAATTAGAGCAATTATCCTTTGAGATCCAACCACTCCACGAACCCGAAAGGACTCATTTTTTTGAAAACTTGATAGTTGTGCTAAAGCAGTACTATCTCCAACCTCATTGGGCTTCTCTTCTGGAGCTTCTTCACCATCACTACTTGCTGATTTGTATTGTTGATCAGACAAATTAGATTCTGATCCATAATCAGAATAGCCCTCCATTCGGTTTGCTTTTCCTCTTCCATAGCAACGGTGACCCTTAACCCAAGGTTCATGGCAAGTGTAGCAAACTCCATCTTTTCTAAGCTGTTCTTTGAGCTCTTCTGACATCTTTGGTGGAAATTTTTTTGGTAGATTTGAAGAATGTTTTTTATCCTTCTTATGGCTGAAAGGTTTCGAATGAAACCTAGGCCTTGGGGCTACCAACTCCATGCTCCTTGCTTTCTTGATGGCTTCATCTAAAGTTGGTGGATCAAAGGCTTTGACCCATCCCTTCAATGGCTCCATTAATCCTTAAGAAAAGAGAACCACAAGTCTTCTCTCAGTAATGTTAGGCACCATTACTGATAATCTCTGGAAATCAGCCACATAATTTTCTAAAGATCCTTGTTGCTTCAACCGTGCCAATTCTTTGAATCTCAACTCAGGATCCTTGGTATCAAATCTTTCAATCAACTCATTGGTAAACTCGTCATAGGTGCGGATGAGGTTATGGCCAAGAGTGACCAAACCATGAGTCAACCATTCGTGAGCTATCCCATCCAAATGCAATGTAGCAAATTTAATTGCATCTTCTTCTGGCATTGGTCTGAGAGAGAGATAGTTATCCAATTTTTGCACCCATGATCTGGCTGTACACTTGTTACTACCATCAAAATGCTCCAAAGTTATCTTTCCCGAAGCTTGGTAAAAATCATTTCTAGGTACCATAGGAGGACGTTGCTCATTCCTTCCCCCATTTCTCCGACCCCTTTGATTCATGAATTGATCAAAGGTCCAAGCATCTCTCAAATCAAGAGGTAAGGAAGCATATTCCATGTAAGCTTGTCGTGCATCATCAACAAAAGTAGGTGCAGCTTCAACTGGTTTTTGCTCTTCCCTTGGAGTGAAAGTAGGGAAAAGAGGTCTAGAGGAAGACCCACTAGGAGTGGCAGCATGCTGACCCACAATTTTATCTTTTCTATTCACCTCAGGACTGCCATTACTATTATTCCCATTAACTCCACTGCTTTCGCCAGTTGGATTATTTTGGGGTTGAATGACATTATGGGCTGCTTGTTGATCCAACTTGGACAATAATTGGGACATCATGTCTATCATTCCATCAAACTTTTTCTCTACTCTGTCCCTTTCTTCATTAGCTTGCCTAACTCTGTCTGACATTATTTCTATCGTCTGACCAACTTCTTCAAGTGACTTTTCTGTACCTTCAACTGTTTTGTCAAGATCTCTTAAGGCTTCTGAAAATGTCTCTGCCTCCGGAACGGGTTGAAACTAATGCTGAGTTCTGCCCTGACTTCTGGTGAAAGGCCTGGTATCACTACCACTCATCAGACAACTGACTGTAGAATCTCACAGGATGGCAGGGTCTTCGGCTTTGATACCACTGAAATATACTAACCAATTTATTTTTTGGAATTTACACAACACAACTAGCACTTGGCCAACTTGATTAGCGTTAGTGCCAAATCCAAACACTATCAAAGCAACTCTAACCAAGAATGCGCCCTAAAACCATTTAAGGAAGAGGGGCGAGCATATCGTCAGAGGATCCCTATGATTCAGCTTAATACAAAAAGAGAGTGCAATTGAAATGGAAACGAACTCAACGTCAAGAATGTGCACTCAAGATCCCAATGTGGGCGAGGTGCTAACATATGACAGAGTAATTAATTGAAACTGAAACTAACTAATTCTTCCGTTGCGACGGGCATCCACTTAAGAGTGGGGATTCACCACTTGATAGTGGGTACAAAGAGAGATACAAATTCAATTATCCACATTGGCGGTAAACCATCCAGGGGTACTTAATGTGTGGAATGCGAAATAATTGCAGCAATAAAGGACTGGAACAGTACTACTGTTTACAGTCTTACAATAAAGAAAGAGAGCTGCAAATTACATGTAAATTACAATAGCTTCAAAGCACATGAGTATTGGATGATCCCATACAAATAATTATCTCTCTAAATGCTGAGCATGAGTCAAAAATCAGAGCTTCTAAGGTTTGATAACAATAAACAGCAAACTGAAATGAAGAACTAGCAACTGTGAAACCACTAAAATATTCATAACTCATTCAATATACCTCCGAATCGAATGATGTCTTTTGCAAAGGCCTTCTAGGAGGTAGGCGCCCAAATTCTGATCACAAAACAACATCTAAACTCCATATATAATTCTTGCACAAATTCCAAAGCTCCCAAGAATGGTACGACCCTTGAGAAGGGCGATTTGGCAAGGAAAAATCAAATACTCTAAAATAAAATCTGCAAATTGGTGGAAGGGGTCGCCCAAGGCAAAGCAATAAGATTCTAAAATGCCTAGAACAAAATAAAAATCACTCACAAAGCTGTATGCAAAATCGACTTTCAACTGTACCTGCATCAACAACTTCAAAACTAGAAATATCATCAAAAACTTCAACTACTGAGCTCAATCTTCTAGTCTGATTTGAGAAGCAGCAAAATAGCCAACTAGGCGTTATCTTTCAAACACAAAATTGGGCAAGAGGCTAGGAGGTAAGCTTTCCTCAAAGCAATAATTCAATTGTCATTCCGACAGCATAACATTAGCAAAGCTCATGGATGCCAAAAGCTGGAGCAAAGCTTTCATTTTGTAGAAGATAAGAAGACTCTTCAAATTCCCAAGAAGGTACACCAAGAGACACAAAAGCGTTTTCAAATTTCCAAAAATCTTTTAATTCTTCAAGGGTGGCGTCCCACTTCAACTCACATTAAAACTTTAAAAAATATTAACTCCTTCATTAAATGGCATCCACTTTCCAAGCCCCTCTTTTAAACACAACTTAAAGTTGTTCACCTAGGCCAAGGGGGGGTCAACTGCAAATTATAACATTAATGCCTTTATTTAAGAAATTCACCAAAATAAGGCTTTTAGAAGCCAGAAATTGAACTCATATAATTGCTCCAACTGAAAATGAAGACCTGAAGACTGACAACTGCATACTGCCAAAAATAGTATTTACTATAAATAGTAAACACTCAAAATGGCCTCAAACCTCCAAGCAAGGAAACCCCAATTTTACCTCCACGAGCCTATGGGCCTCTGGAATAGGCTTAAGAGCGTTTGAATTGATCACTGATGAGAAGGGGACATTACACTTGATGTTGAGAGGAGGTATAATCATGACCCTTAGAATGAGACTTGAAGTGTTAGGGAGCCCTAGTAGTTGTAGATCACAAGAATGAGAAATATCTCATTCATTTGCCCCCCACAATGCATGAACTAATAGTATCTAAAGGGTACTTAATGTGTCCAAAATCTGTGGCGGGTTGAAAAAGGGGTGGAATTAATCTACTCTATCTTGGGTCCCCATGTATGGTCCCATAGTTAAGTTGCCAGCCCATGAAGAAAAAGGGCCAGGCAACTTTGATCAAGGTAGAGGAAGAAAGTGGATAGAGAACCACCATAATCTCCATAAACATAGCATTATCTCCCACAGTTTTCATAGTAGGTAGGATGTTAGAAAATAAAATGATCCTAGGTCCCCACCTACTAGACGTTAGATTTATATGATCAGATTAGATAAGCAGAATTTAATTCAGAATCAGATACAACATAACACATGGACACAGCATATATCTGGGAAAACCCTCCACTTGAGGGAGAAAAACCCAGCAAGAAAGATCTTTCTCATATATATAAACAATGGCAACAATCTTCTTTACAGTGAGGCCAGTCACAAGGCCAATAACCAGCATCACACTTTGATGCACAAACTGAAGTAATTCACACTCCTTGAAGAATTCGTACAGCTGTAGAAGAATGATGGATGAACTTCTTTTGATGTGGAATAGATGGGAATGACCTTGTATATATACAAATGTGAGAGAGGTCGCACCTCTTCATGTACAAGGTCGGCCATAATACATAGAATATAATTACAATTAATAAATGCGAATTACAAAGGTCGGCCCAATTAGAATTTATATTGTTGCCAAGTGAAGCGCCTCTTCACTTAATTATCTCAATAAAATAAATAGCTGATAGGCTATGTGCAATTTTATGTCTTGACTCGTGGCTGGAAGGATGAGCCCGAAGCTGCTATAACATCAACACTAGATACAACAAAAGCAGTCGACCCTTTCACTTTGTAGAGTATGGTGGTTAGTCTCAACTCATAGTTGGTGGTAGCACACTCTTAACTGCCCAAGGAGAATCGTCAAACAATGATGTTGAAGTTAGTTGGGTTGAACAATGGTTCCATTTGCAACATGTAAGAAGTGCTTAGTGTAGAAATCTAGTTTGGCATTGCGAGGATGTAGAGGGAGGTCCAAGTGACTTGGATATACTGGCAGTAAGTGTACTCTTTGATGGATCTATTGATCATCTTTTTAGGGAAGAAGGTGATGAGGGACACTTGAGTACTTGAAAGAAGGTAGCTTGTCTGAAGAAATGGTGATAGATTGGAATAGAAATTTGATGATCCATAATTTCACCAAACAAACTTATAAAATCACCACATTAAATTATTCTTCTACTTGTTCAAACACAAATTACAGTTAATGAAGGAAGAGTGCTCTATTAGGAAACAAAGAAATGTCAGTAAGCTCGAAAAGCACACACAACTCAAAAAGCACACACAACTTATAAATGAGGCAAGCGTAGAGAAGGGAAAGAACAAACTGTTGTTCTAATTGCTCATTGTCAAACTTATGTAGTCTCCAACAAATGAAGTCTCCTTTCTCTCACACATACAACTGTCTAGAAATCGTTTGAACCCTTGCACTATGTAAGAACCCTAGTTTTCCTCAAACTGAAACTCAGCACTTTCTGGTGATAGTTTTTCTGATTTTTGTCTTTTTGGTGTGATCTTGATGTTGTTAGAGAGCATATGCATTCATAAACTCGATCTAAGATATGCAAATGACTGATATAAGATGACTATGCAATACCACTACGGATTTATGACTTCCCAATGCAACTAAATGACTGAAATGATATTGGCTATGCACCTACAGCAAAGAGATATTATTGCAAACATTTGGCATGCATCATGATGAATAAAATCTTCATCTACAGCATATGACAATTTGACAATCAATTACAATGCAACCTTATTACTTCTCTATAGAAAGTATAACTGAATATCATCTGCTGGTTACAACTGAATGCATTTGCCAAGACTCTTGGCTTACATCTGATCATGAACTAATGCAGCTACAAAGGCTTATACTCAATATTCATGCAAATACAGCCACCATATGGGTAGCGACTAATACAATGCCAACTCTCTGAGATTAATACACTCTCCTAACACTGTAAGGCAGTAATTAAATATGCAGCTACCAACAGAAATCTGATTACAATATGTATGCAGCTAATTCTTCCAAACGCCTCTTTAAGAGAAGACGTTTTAGTGATATCATGCGACCCTTAGAAAGACAGTCAATAATTAAAGAACCTGGGACGCCAAAGCTGGTTTGGGTTGAACTGTTCGATTCTCCTTCTAGTCTGACTTTGGTGATGCTAAATTGCAGCGCCTTAATGCCTGGGTAGCCAGCGAACCCAACCCAATCGCTTGCAGATTTTTATCTGTTCTTCTATATAAAATTGCACCAGCCTCTTGGTCAAAGTTGACCCTCCACTAGATGCAGCAGATTGCCCTTCTTAATCAATCCTCCATTCGCTAAAACCTTATGACAGCTTTCAATAAAATCATCCTTCTTTATAACTTCACAAATCTTCACTATTATGCACAATTTGAAAATGATCTCCAATGATAGCACCAAAAATATCTTCAAAACCCTTTCAAACTACTTCACAAATAGGCTCAATATTGACTCCTGAATGAAGCCAATCCACGGGGCAATCCTTTGGAAGATCTTTCACAACCTTAGGTATGTGAATCAATGAGAGTTTTCGTTCCTAATGATCAAGAGTTGTAGAAATTGCAGAAACCCTAGGTTTCCTCTTCTCCACAGCAAAAACTTCAAAATCAAATATCAAATCCTGGATGAATAATAAGAGTTTGGTTGATCCCTTTATATAATTTTCTCCAAGAAGATGTCAACCCTCTAGAAGATTCTTTTCAATCATTTAATAATAATATTAAATGTGCATTTAATAACTTCATTAATAATTCCTCAAAGTGGGCGCCCAGCATAATTATTCATTAAATGCACTTTAAGTCATTAAATGGCCCCTTAAGATATAAAGTTATAATATAACTTTATTATATACTTTTTAATGATTAATTATTATTAAAGTCACCTTTAATAATAATCTAAGTTACCGATTCGTTTTTGGATTCGGGTACGGGTACGAGAATCTGGTACGGGATTCGGCAAAATTTTTTTTTGGGGTTGGGTACGGCTTGGATACGGCAATACAAAAAACATATAAAAATCAGAAATATATACATATTTGCAGCAGTAATTAAGTTCAGAATACACCACCATATTAATAATAATAGTCTAAGAGACTAAGACTAATAACATAGCAAAAATACATCACCACTTTCATAGTCACTAAGTATTACTCGAATGTCATCATCATGATATAAAATTATAAATTAAAGTTCAAACGTTTACAATCAGCCATTATTGATCATTGATCAATCAGAATCATATGGGTCATCAAACAAACTAGCATCATTAGATGCTACATTTTGTGTAGAACCACAAATAGCATTAGTGGCACTCGCACAAGCACTGCCACTAGCAGTAGCACTCGCATTGACACTACCACTCTCGTAATCAGTAGCTACTTTAGGTTCATAGTCATCATCAATATCAAGTGCTGCTAAGTGACTTGTGGAAGCATCCAAGTCAAGCTGCTCTGGCTCAATATCCCACCTCCTCGTGTCTCCTTCTTTGTAGGAACTTTGCTTGTGTGTAAGGAGGCGCAAGTTTGAATGCACATACACCAAGTCCTCTGCCTTTTTTGAATGCAGCCTATTGCGTTTTATTGAGTGGATGAAGGAGTATGTGCTCCAATTCCTCTCAGAAGAAGATGAACTAGCAACCTATTAAGACCAAATTAAATAGTTAAGAGTTACAAAATTTAACTAAACAAAATTTAAAATTAAAATGACAAATATAAAACTTACTTGGGATAAAACTTTTATTGCAATAGGTTGGAGGTGCATGTATTCTTGCCCATGGAAGTACCACCAACTATGAGCATCCAACCTGCACTTGTCTAGAAGAGCATCCATATTTTGATCAACACTACCAGAGCAAGCAAAAGCCATGAACTCAGCCCTGACTCGATCGCGTTGGTCACGATCACTGAAGATTCTACGAATTGCTGCCTTGTACCCATGAGCCACTTCACCATCCCTATATGGAGCAACTCTTGATGATGTAGCAAGTACCTCAGGACTATAATACTTGGGACTCAATGCAAAAGCGAGAAGATGCAATGGAGTGGTCATTTTGTTCCATCTATCAACCATGATTTCCTGTAGCTCTTTGAAGAATTTTTCTTCAGGATCTTCCTCTTTTGCATTGATGATGACTTTCATCTTCTCAATCATTGAGTCGATACCATCATATACTTCTCCCAAACAAGGTCTATCCATGTCTGTATAACGGATCATGCTCAGTATAGGCTCAGTGAAACTAACCAGGTACTCAACACGATCCCACCAACACTCATCTAGGATCCTTTGCCTGACCCTATTTGCCCTTTCACTGCTAGATTGCCTCCATATGGCCCAATTAGGGCTGATTACCATGGCACAGAGTGCCTCACGAACCTTTATAAGCCGTCTCAACACAATTGTGTTGGAGGCAAAACGGGTCTCTGCAACTTGTTTGGAAATCAAAATAAAAATTAAAATGTAATTTAAATTTACAAAATCAAAATTTAAAATTAAAAGAAAACTAAAAATTAAAAAAATATTGAGAATTAACTTACCTTCAACAATTCCAATTTTGAGAATTGTCTAAATATTCCTTGTGTCATATGGTGGTTGGTGATAAACATTTGGATGTCTTCGCCCTCAGCATACACCTGTTTGATCCACTCAATTTTGGATCCAATTTTTTGTAGCATTAGATTGAGGGAGTGGACAGCACAAGGTGTCCAAAAAATGTTTGGATACTTCTCCTCAACCAATAACCCAACAGCCCTACAATTTTTGGCATTGTTGGTTATAACTTGCACAACATTTTGATGGCCCACTTCTTCAATAGCTTGGCAAAGGATGTTAGCAATAAATGGACCATCTTTCACCTGTCCTTCACAATCCACTGCTCTCAAAAACATTGCCCCTTTAGGGGACACAGCAATAACATTGATCAATGGGCGATTTTTTGCATCCTTCCATCCATCAGAAACGATGCTCACCCCTGTTTCGATCCATGAATCCCTTATGGGCTTCAAAGAGTCTGCTACATGTTTCACCTCTTTCTCCAATAAGGTGCAATGCACCTTCTCAAAACCTGGGCCCTTATACCCCTTTGGAGCCTCATTAATAGATTTCACCATTTTTTGCCAATATGGTGAATGAACAACGTTGAATGCCAATCCATTGGCATAGACACATCTTGCTATGTCTTGATCAGCAATCTCTCTTGCCTCATTCTGAAATGAAGCTTCCAACGGTCCCTTGGATCTTTTATTTGATGTGGGCACGGTTTGCTCTTGAGGAATGTTCATAAATGGATGGCTATCTGCAGGTCGAATATAAGTAGGTGGTGTAGGGGGTTTCATGGCTCGAGATCCTTTCTTCAAAGGATGGCTTGTTTTAAGACTACTAACTTTTTTCTCTGATTTTTCTTGCTCAGCAATATATTTCAACACTATGTCATCCGGAAGGCCTTTGCCATCACCTTCTAGAGGTCCTGGACAAGCTTTGATGCCATTATCAGGGATTCTACACAAGTGGGCTTTCACTCGACTGTATGAGCTTGTATATTGAACTTTGCAATGACTACAAATCCAAATAAATACTCCACCACCTGGACATTGTTGAACCATTTCTACATATTTCGAAAGGGGAGAGGTTGCATTTATTTTGAAACGAGATTGGGCTGTGGTGTTAGAAGTGGATGCCATTGTAATACCTAAGGCATAGCATATTGAAATAATTTTGGTATTGAAATTTCAAATTTGAAACTTAAAAACTTAAATTTAAAAGAATGAGAAGTAGAACAATCAACAATCAACAAAACAAAATAGTTTATTTGTTAAAAAAAATGTAGGAAAAAAATTAAAAAAACTTCAAAGAAACCTACCTCTTTTGATTCTTTGAACAAATCTTGCTCTATGATCTTCTTGGCAACGAACGGAGGCTTGCACGTGCTTAGGAATAGCACAACAATCAACTTTGACAAACCAATGATCAGCCTTCGAATCTATTCAAGCTTGTGCAAGCAAAAATGAAAGTTCAGCAATGGAGGCAAGAAAACGCGTTTTTCATTCACAAATTGTGAAATGAGAGTGTTTTTACCTATTTAGTGTCTTTGGAGGTCGAAATTAGGTTTACAATGAATATTAAATCATATAAGAAGTCAACATTCAGTCAAAAAATATTTAAAAACGTCTAGAAACGCTTTTTTATTTCCGCCTGGACGTTTTTCCGCGAAAATTCGTCGCGGATTCGTGTCGGATACGCCAAGCCGAATCCTGTTTCGAATCCACAGAGGGCGACGAATTTTTGATGAATCCGCAGGCCGAATTCCATATCCTGTGCGAATTTCATGCGAATCGAACCCAAATTTCGAATCGAACCCGAATCGTATCGTATCCAGGCGCAAATACTGACGAATCGGTAACTTAGATAATAATAATATAACTTGCACATTAATCCTAATTTCACCAGGCCAACTGTAAACTGGGATCAACACTAAACTCGCCACATGCCCAGGTGCCTTACTATAAATAGAAACACTGGACTCTCATGACCTGCTGACTTACTATAAATAGTAAGTGTGTGAAACTGAGTCCTGAATCACCAAACGAAGGCCAATCCTAAACCACCCAAAGCTCTAGAGAAGAAACCACTCTGATATCTGCTAAACAAGTCCCTCTAACCATCTGCATTAGCCTACGAGGGTCAACTAATAGGCTAAACCATCAAGAAACTGGAACGAGCTAAAAAGGGGACAATACACACTAGCTTTGTCACACTTTATGGATGTTTGGAACCTTTCGCATGCATTGGATGACTCCAATTGAAATTGGAAGCGCCAAAAGTTAGTTCATTTCAAATTTTGTGTATCTTGTGTGATGATGAAATTGTTGGCTGTCATTAGTTGGCAATTTTGTTTTTGTTGCAATGATTGGGCAATTGTCTCTTGTTGAAAGTGGTATTTTTTTCCCATAGACAAAAGCACATATTTTTTGGAGTTTTTAATTTCCGGAGTCCATTCAACTAACAAATATTTATTGTATTGGCATTGTTTTGTTATTGATGTCATAAGTTGAAATTTAGTTGCTCTTGTTGTGATGCCATTTCATGCTTGCTTCAAGGTATTGCATTATTGATGGTGTTTGATAATGTTGATGATTGTGTTGATAGTTCAGTGGTATTCATACAAAACTCATACAGTTCAGTGTTGATAGGTACTTGTCATGGGTTGATAGCCAAAGGTTCAAAACCCAAAAAGCATCAAAGCTTATTTTTCTTATCAAATATCAATGGCACAATATTTTGAATCAAGGGCTTATGATAAATAGCAAAGATCATGAATAATCACAGGTGCAAGTTTATTGAGTTTTTGAATTGGTTTAGGGTTTGTTTGTTGATTAACACTTTTGTTTTAAAACCCTAAATGGAGGTCAATGTGCAAAGTTAATAGCAAATCCATTTTTGTTATATTTGGAAAGTGAATTGCTATTACAAGTTAAAGATAATTTAAGAAACTTACTTAAGGGTTTTTAAAACATTCTTAAACCGGCCACTCCTTTTGTGCTAATTGGTCGAGCAAGTTAATAACTTTGCTTATTTCATTCGAATGGAGATCAAAGGACAAGACTTGAAGTTAATTGTGGTGGCAAGATAAGATCAAAGGTTCATATTTAAACTGTTGAATGGTTATTTCCTGCAGTCTCTTGTTTGACGGGAGTTCAACAGTCATTCATTTCAGTTCTGCTTTACAGTTGCTTGAATTTGAATAGATCAAGAGATTATTGATTGGCACCAAAAGAATTGAAGTTGTAGTGTTCAATTGGTATGATTTTGAATATCAACGGTCAGTTGATTGTATTGTGGTTTTTGATTTTTGAAAATGGAATGTTTTGTGATGTGAAGGCAGGGTAATATTTTGAGTTTAGAAAGGTTCTTTTGTATTCAATGAGTGATGCGTCATTGTCTAATGATGGAATGAGCTTGGTGATTAAAGGATAATTGTTCTTGATTGAGACATGACAGATAGAGATGACTGAAACCTTTTCAGGTATTTAAAGTGATGTACCTTTCATGAACAAAGCATGGTGATTGCAGAAAGAGTAAATGAATTATTCTAAATTGCATCTTCAGATTATTGAGATGTGTTGTGATAAAGTTGAATAGGGTTTTTGGCAAAGCAGATGTAATATCCTGATTGAAAAGATGTTGACAGGGCTTTTACCAGAATGATGTTAGAATGCATGGGTAAGTGTGAAGATCTATAGTGAAACTTTGGTTATGCAGTGATTTGAAGTGAAACAGGGCAACCCTCTGTATTCTTTTATTTTCCTTTTGAAGATTGTCAGCAAGACATGAAATTTGCTAGTGAGGCTTGAGTAATTTTGCCAGTGGGGCTTGAGTAATTGCCAGTGAGGCTTGATTAATAGCTAGTGAGGCTTGTTGTATTGCCAGTGAGGCATATAATTTGTAAACAACAAGATTTTAGCCAGTGTGGCTTAATAAAGCAATTGTTCAAAGTGGTTTTTTTCACCCTTTTTAGGGTTTTTACACTCATAAATCCTGTGTCTTGTTTCTTCTTGATGGTGTGTTTCTTTGTGCATGATTGATTATCCCCGATTCAAATGTGGAGTTCTGATTTGCACAACTTTGTGATTTTCATGACATACAATATCTAAAGACTTTGTGTAATCAAGTGTACAAGTTTTAAAATTGGTTTTATTTGACCCTGATTAACCCACCCCCCCTCAATGGTCCTATACTCCAACAAGATTATCATTGTTTAGATCCATATGGATCATACCTCCCTTCTTAGAGAGGCTTTTGGTTACACAAAAACTTAATGGAACATTGAGGAAATAATTTCCCCACTTTCTTTTGGAGTTCTAATTCACTTCTTCAATGCTTGCCCTTCGAGTCCAATTTGCCAAGGTTCTTTGACTCCTCTTTTGGTCTCCCATATATTCCCTTGTAGTACTATGCCATCTAAAGTATTAATTGCTTGTCATACACCAATTCTTCCAAAGAGGGTAGTACTTGCCCTTCATCTAACATAGATGGTTCATAGAGACACAAATACTCGCAATTCACCATTGAATACATCTTCATGAAGTGGGGTAAATCAAGTTTGAATTCATTCTCTTCAATTGCTTCTAAGATGGAAAAGGGCCCATACCTCATTGGCTTAGTTTTCTTGGCTTGTCCTTGCAAAATTTATGTACCTAGAGATAACCATACTTAATCCCCCACCTTGAGATTATGTTCTACATGGTGCTCGTCATGTCTGCTCTTGTATTTCTCGAGATCTCTCAAGTTCCTCTCTCACCTTGAGCTCAATTTGCCAAATCTATTTAAAAAATTTCATTGCTTTAGTCACCTTTGAGTATTGTCCGTCTTGCTTCTTCAACTGTTCCAAATGCAACATGAAGTGAACTAGTAGGAAAATAATCCAAGCAAACCTCAAATGGTGATTGATTTGTAGAGGAATGGATTATTATAAGAATGTTGGATTTAGAGAAGAGACCATAGTTACAAGATTTGGGCTCATCCTAGACTTGGCAAGCTTATTTTTGACTTAGATTCGGCTTGGACTTCGCAAGGTGAATTTTGTCTTTGATTTTGACTTGACTAAGACTTGGCAAGTTGAAAAAACCATGAAATATAGAGATTTTAAAGGATTTAAAGCTTTTATTGTGCACCCTTTGATGAATAAACTTTAAAGACATTATAAATTAATAAAAGCTACTTTGATCACCATACACAAGCATACATCAATCACATTAGTACAAGAATAGATTTTAGCTAAAGGAAACAACATTTTTAAATATATAAATTGTTGGTATGTGGAGCTTGATCATGCTCCAGGTTAAGATTTTGGTCACTTTGCCTGGCACAGTTTCCCCCCAAATTAATTAACGGGGGAGTGCAAGGGGGGCGGAGCCCCTCCCTCAGGGGCAACACCCCCGAAGCAAAAATTAGCAAATTTTAATAAAGGAAAATCGTATGTAATTCCCGTTGAAATCAGTTATGAAACTGCTCAAAACCGTTGACAGTTTCTTGTTGCGGGCGCATAAGTTAGTTGGACAGACGCGTGGGTAGAAGGTTGACAGGCACGGTTTTGTGTTTGAAGCACATAGTAGAGCGCATGGATTGGGATTGGTATAGTCTTGGTTAAGAGGAACGAGCACACAACAAAGCGTGTGGGAGTGTATTGCAGGTCGTAAGGTGTACAAACATTCTTTTGAATGAATATGCAGATGTAGACATTACAGCAAGTTTATGTAATTGAATAATTGGAAGTTTTAATAAAATTGGACTGCTGTTATTTGTGGACATATCCCAAAGGGTGAACCATGCTAAAATTGTTGTCTTGCGTATCTATGAATTTATTTCTTTGTTCTATCATTTAAATCTGCATTATAATTGATAATTTAATTTCTCTATTTGAAATATCCCAACCAATATGTATGCAAGTTTTTTTGATTTTTGCAATACAAAATGATGCCCTAATTTCCTGATTTTTAACTTATGCTCAAACCCTAGTTGCTGACAAAAAATTGAGTTTTCACATGCATTAGCAGCAGCATTCAATCATCCCAATAACATCAAAACTCATAGCAGATTTATTTAATTATGAACAAGTATGAAACCAACACAATAGATCACCAAGACATCCACCATCACATGGCAAAATCATGATATTCAAATGTCCAGTTTGCTGCTACAAATCAGACCTATCTATTGATACAATTACACAATGAAATGGGCTCCAAACATGCCCAACAACATATCGAAGTTTATTGATATGAAGAAACCCCAAACTATGCAATGAAAATGATCTCCTACTCTAATCCTAGCTGGGTGAATAGCTCCAGCTCACACCAATGCAAATGAAATGCAAATATTTGATGAAAAATGACTTCAAACCTTACCCCCAAGGGTGCCTTGGCCTGCTGGTCTGATTATAGGGTTTGCAACCCTTGAAAATTTGAAGAATACCTTCGAACTTGTCCAAATTCGCCCTTACAAACTAGTCGCCTATGCTGATGCAAAATTTGAGCACGAAACTATAAAAAATCTCCATTGAAGTGCATGTGAACCTCCGTCATGAAGTCCTCCATTGAAGAGCTAGGTTTTCGTCCAACACCTATATTCTTAAGAGTTTTTGTCTTTAAAATATTTGCTTAAGTGCAAATTAGAAAAGTAGAGATAATTCGTTGATGTCTAAATGCCTCCAAATGACCTTGTATTTATATCAATTGTAATGTCCCCATTTTAGGGTTCTCATGCTTTGCAGTTGGAGATGGGTTTCTGGGTTTGTGTTTGTTTGATCAGAAGGGTAGTTTGATGTTACCATCGAGCTCAGATGATTTAGAGGAATTATTTGATGCTCTCAAATGTTATTTTTGGCTTTTGGTTTGGGCTCCAAGATTCTTGGAGAGAGCGTCTATTTATAGTAAGTCACCCGGTCAGCTCCATTCATCTTTATTTTTCATCGGGATCACTTTGGTGTAGTTAGTTTCCGATTCTGATGCATTCCAACAGTTCCGCAAAAATGAGTATATTAATAGTTATATTTTAATCAAATTACTAAGGTTGCTTAAAATTAATTAAAATATTTTAAAAAGCCCTTAGTATTATAGCTCGTCGGAACCAGGATGGGATGCTTTAAATCATGGATGTATTAAACAGGGACCTTGTGTGTCAAAATATCATTATTTTAATGAAAATGTCATTTTCGGAGTAGTTCAAATGAAAAAGTGCATCTTAAAAAAAAAAGCTTCTAGAGGTTTTGGGAAAAAAGTATAAAAAGAGGTTTTTGGAGCTCATTTGGTCATTCTTGATGTTATTTTCTCACTCCACTTTGGAGAACTTTTCAAAGGTTTTTCTAGTCTGTGGGTTTGGATACCCTAAGGCACTAGTTTCGGTAGTGAAACTATCTACTCTAGTTGGAGATTGTTGAGGAAGTCATTCAAGCTTTCTATAGGAGCTTCTATTGCAAATTTAATGGTCTTGCAGAGACCAAATTTGAGGAGATTGTTTGGTTTCAGTTTTGAGTTGACTAGGGTTTGAGATTGAAGAGGTTGCAGTGTTCTTGTTTTCTTTTTGGGCATTATCATGTGAGATTGTGCCACATCGAATGACAAACTTCTGAGCTTGCAATTGAAGAAGAGGAAGACGTGAGCCTTGTCTAACCCTAGGCGCAACCTGTATTTGCATTCTGGCATTGAGGACGGGTCTGAGATTGAAGATTATAATCTGCACTGGTGATGGTGTGACCTTAGTGACAAGAGCAACTGACTATGATAGCTTATTGGCATATATTCTTCACATCATCACATACGTTGGGAAGTTCTGAAGGCATTCAAGTCTGGTCGCTGCACTTTAATCACTGTTCTGTTCATATTTGAAGGAATATTATGTTCTGGTAGCTGTGTGGGAGTTTGAGGAAGGGAATCGTTGCTGTTGGAGGGTTGTGAATATCATAGAGAGGGTCACAGGGGGCTGCCTTCAGCTGGACGTGGGCTTGAGCATTAGTCCCGAGAAGTTCACAATCCCCTTTCATGCTTATTGGTGTCCACTAAGGGCATATTCTAGGTGTGGTCTTTCTGTTTAGTGCTTGCATTGAAAGAATATTGTTTCTAGGCAACAATGTAAGCTACAGGTCTGAGTAAGACCTGCTGTCATATTCTGAGTTCTTTGAGTGTAATCAATTCTGGAAATTATGCTTTAGCAGCCTTAAGGGTTGAGTCTTAGTGTAACAACCGCAACCTTAATACAAGGAAATTACATGGTAATTTTCAACTACTTTGTAAATAGTATTCATTCCTAAAGTTAAGGAAAGCAAAATTTCTTTGACAACACAAGTTTCATTTGCATAAATGATATAAACATGAATACACATAATTGATTTCATTTCAACGATTCAATCTTAAAAGTACATATCACAATTTCTTTTCCAATAAATTACTAAATTAACTTTTCAAGTTTCATAATGCAATAAGCAAAAGAGTTTAGAGTGAGAGATCCTTATCTGGATACTTTCAATCTTTTTGTCTTCCAAGACTCGGCAAGTCAACTACAGAGGGAGAGCATCACCCAAGTGCTTTACCTCCAACCATGGACTTAAGCGGTCCCACACACACCTTCCATACTGGAAGTGGCCTTGCCCTTCAACGAAGGGAGTGGTTAGGAACCCCCTAATAAAAGCCATCTGAGCTCTGGTGTTTGTGACCTACTTAACCAATATCGTCTATCAAGTATGGAAGACCTCCAACTATGATAGACAACTCTGATTTTGTTAAATATCTGACACTGTGAACCGACACATGCATGCAGTGACTCATGCACCGACTTTGGCCAAAGTTGTTTTGTGTTCAATGAAGATTCGCTGCTTACTTGGAGCGAAGTCGTACGTTCATCCACCCCGCTCGACTTGGAGACTATTTGACCTAATACTCAACCAATAGAAAACTAAAGGGTTCTATGGATGTAAAGTTTCCATTATTCCACACCCATTTAGGTGTTCACAATTGGATAACTCCAGATTTCAAAAGTAAATTTTGACACTTTAGTTCCAATGCTAGCAACGTTGGAATCTAAGGCTTCTTCCTTTAAAAACTAACCCATATTCTCATTCAAGATGTTTGCCTACGGAATGTAATTCTACTCTTACGTACTACTGGCAAACTGGTAATGTGCAGAACATAGGATAAAACAGTAAACTGAAAGATATCATATTTGAACTCCAGAAACTTTATTCATTCTCAGAAATATCATGTACACAAGAGTATCAACAGTGATTGACAATAAACATCGGCACCAAAAACTCATTCATAATCCTTTCCCGACTATCCCAACCGACTACATATAACGTTCGGCGGTGGTTAGATAACCAACCGACACGACGCTTCATAACAACATTAACATTAACATAATCGGAACATGCTTTCCCGAAAGTACATGACATTATTATTCTTTACTAATCTATAGTTTTATTAACAATTGGCCGACTACGACCAAGGCCGACTACGGCCGACAACCAAGTAAAATATACGACTAACATCATCCCCCCCAAAAAAGAAGTCGTCTTCCAGACGACATACATACAGTAAGATAAGATCACTGAGAAGTAGGGGGAAGGGAGTGCGTCCCTGGATGCACAGATGACGTCGAAGTGGTGGAAGAATGCTCTGCTCGCAGGCGCCTCAGCTCCTCCGTACGTGTGCGAAGCTGCCGATCTGCCAGGATCTCCCTCTCCCTTGCCGCTTTTACCATCCGAGCTGCCTCCATTAGTTGGCTTTTCGCCTTTTCTGCCTCTGCACTCGTAGTCGCCAAATCAACCTCTTTTGCAACCAACTGTTCCTCTAATGCTTTCACCTGCTGCTCCCATGCTGCCTCTTTCTGTTTTGCTTCCTCCTCCAAGACTGCCACCCGAGGCTCCAAAACCTCCAATCGAGCTCCCCTCTCACTGGCAAGCCTAGATTGTTCAGCCAAGTCATTCTGAATGCTCTTGATGGTCGCAGCGGACTCATCCTTAACCCTCTGCAGGAGTCTATAGGCGTCCACTCGACGTGATACCGCTACCTCGGTGGAAAATATTTGGCGCTTCATAAGAATAAAGACATCTCGGAAGGCAAGCTCTATATAATATAAACTCTCCAGAACCCCGGCGTCCCGTCCTACTAGTCTCGGTGGTCGACCTCGCCAGGCTCTCATCATAGCAGGAATCTCTCCTGCTGGCCACCCCTCGCCAAATATCCGTGCGAACTCAGCCTCACACCCCATCTGTACAAATCCTCGGATGCGGTGAACTTCCTGGCCCACTAGAGGAGATCGGCCGATCCTGAGGTCCCTGGAAACCTGTCCCACTCGGATCATCAACCTGCCCATATGCTCGAGCTCCTGTACATATCGCTGTACCATGCCTACTGGGTCCGATGGGTCTGGCTGTGACATTTCCACGACAAATCCCTCCGTGGAGTCACCTTCCTCGTTCTCCTCATCGTCGGGAGGTGTACAAGGTTCTGTCTCATCCTGGGGCGGTTCCCCGACTATCGGCTGAGGCTCCTGAATGGCTGTCTCTGGTGCCTCTGCTATGCTAGCCTCCGGGTGTGCCAGTGTATCCTCGCCAAGTCTGGCCGTCTCACTCTGCTGGGTGTGGACTGGCCCTTCCTCATCCCTTGTCCCTCCGAGGGACTCTTCTCCCGCTGGTCTGGCTGCTCGACCACGTCCAAAGTGAGGCCTACCGATCCCAACCAGCTATCAATCTGTGCTACCCCGGGTGCTCCTGGGGCTGGAGTAGTATCCTCAATGGCCTCCGTCATTCCCCCAGTTCCTGTTGCCGAGGTTGCCACTCCTGTCGCTGCCGATGCTGGCGGTGGTGTAAGGGAACAGATTGCTGGCAATATCTCGACCGAGGCAGTGGAACCTGCCGATGTAGTGATTGCTCCCTGTGATGTCGTGGTGGTGAGAGGTGCGCACCCTGGCGATGCACCTGGTAGTGAAGCAGCTACCCTCAACATTCGCCCGTCTCCAACTGGCGCAACTGGAAGAGTGAACGTCACTAAGTGTGTGCTCTTCCTAGTTGGCGGTGCGGGAAGAGTAAATCCTGCCGGCTGTAGCAATGGTATGTCAATCTCGTCTGCTTCCTCACCCCCTATGGCGACGGACACCTCCTCATCGGCCGGTGGACTAGACTCCGAGGGTGAAGAAGGTAAATCGATGGGCTCCTCCCTGTCAGATGCATCGCTCTGCTCCAAGGCCTCCTCCTTTGATGTTTCCTGGTGAGTAAGTGGCCGCAACCGACCCCAATTGCCCTCGGGCACCTGTGTGTGAACGACATCAAGAAAGAGGGCTATGGCGTGCTGGGTCATGTAGAAGGCCTTATGCCTCTGCGCTAAGAAATCTCTCATCCGCTCTGTGAGTAACCTCACCCAGTTGTATACTCGGCCAACGCAGAGTCCGACCATGAAATCAACCAGCCATATAGCAATGTCCGACGCTCGGCTAGCACCTGTGAGTCGGCATTTCATTAGGTCGAGCAAGCACTTCCATTCTGCTGTTGCCAAGTGGTTTTTCCGGAGACCTTGATTGCCAGCACTCCATATGGTATTCTGTTCTTCCGCTGACAAGTCACTTCGACACACCTGCTTGACCAACAATTCCTTGTGCTCCTGTGCCATCCTCTTGGGTTTGTTAACCCCTATTCCCGAAGCTGGGACGCCAAACACCCGCTCGAAGTCCTGCGGCCAAAATGAAATGGTCACTCGGCAACCTCTGTAATCAATTACTGACTTGTGTGTATGCCTGCAATAGTTATCCACCATCGCCTTCAGCCAAGGCTCGAACTCCCGAGAATTGAAGAAGGGCACTAGCACAGCCTTGTCTACCTGAGCGTGTCGAAGCGCAACCTTCAGGGAGTGGTCGTCAGGAGTGCTTCGCCACCACTGTTTGCACTCGTTGCCGGTCAGGTTCTCCCATGTCATCGTTTCATTATTGGCGTCCATCCTTTTTCTTTTCCCCGCCGAGGCTACCTTTGGCTGGTGCTGCATAGCCTTCTTGCCCTTGTCCATCTTTCTGTCAGTT